>VZTJ01011336.1:4674058-4721443 GCA_013397795.1 Orthonyx spaldingii
CCGCCCTGCTCGGGTCAGCGGGTCCCGCAGGCCTCGGGGCTCCCGGGGGCGAGGAGAGGCAGGGGAGCCCTGGCGGAGCCCCGGGGCTACCTCCTTCCTGCAGCCCGGAGATGCTCCCGTGCATCCCGAGGCCGGGTACCGGCTCGGGCCGTGCCGCTACCTCCCGGCCGGCTCGAAACCGGGTGCCGCACGCCTTGCGCATCAGGGCGTTGAGATCCCAGCTAAGACTCGGGCATCACAGCTCAGTATTTTAATTGAAATCTCAGGTTTAGGCACAGCTGGAGGCCGTCTCTATCGATTCGACTTCTGCTGTTCCGGCGAGCATATTACAACTGACTGACTTTGAGACAGCTGCCCCGGCCCCGCTGCCTGGCCACCAGCGAGTCCGAGCCCCTCTGCTCCCGGGATGCCAGGCGGGGGGGTGGCTCTGGGGGGGCCGAGCGGCCCGGCCCGGCTTTGGGGGGCAGCAGCGCCCGCACGTCGGGTGCGCAGCGGGCTCCCGGCTCGGCCCCGCGTTCCGCCTCTCCCGGGGAGGCAGTTCTCCCGTGGAGGGTGTTCTCCCGTGGGGTTTTAATCCTTCACCCCCGACATCTGGAGGGAGAAATGGTTTGCGGATTTTTCCCGAGAAGGCGCACGCCGCAGAGCCGTTCCTATTGCGGGAGCGATCGCTCCCAAGGTTATTTTTACGCCGCTACCTCCCCAGGAAAACGAGTGCGGTGCCCGGGCGGGCCGGGCCGGCCCCATGCGGAACCCGCCGGGTCACCCGGGGCTTCTCTAGCGCCCGCTCCCCTCGGGGGTCCCGTACGCGCACGGCAGCCCCAGCCCCAAACGCTCCCCGGCCGCTGACATCGAAAACCGAGGGGGGTTCCCCTTTCGCTCCTCGAAAGCCAGACCCTCTGGGTGAGGGGCTCCCGGGGACGCGAACCGGGCGGGTGCCAGGCGGGCGGGAGCGCAGGGCCCCGCAGGCCCGGCCCGGCTCCCCGCGTCCGTCGGGCCGCCTCCGCCCGGGCCGTCGGCACTGGGCATTTCTGGTCCACTGGAAGATAACTTAGGATCCTCCTAGTTATTTAACTTGGCATCTGCTTAAACTCCACAGTGGAAGCTGCCGAAAGTTATTAGCATTATGCTTCAATCTCCCCGAAATGGTGGCTTTGATTTCCATGCTGTTTTGCTTTTTATAGGTATTTTTCTAAATACTTTTCCCCCCCAATTTTTCCCGTTTTTTTTTAAATAGAAGGTGATGGAGCGCAGGGTAAGCCACCAGCCCAGGCAATTAGGATGGGGCTGTCTTTGTGAGCCAGGGTGGGGGAGCAGCTTTTTCTCTGGCTTTGCAGCTTTGTGGCTGGTGCAAGGTGCACTGGAGGGGCCCAGAGCTGGGCTGGAAGAGGGCTGAGCTGGGCTGCGGTGCTGCCTGGCCCCGGCCTTACCGTGCTGGATTTGGGTCTGTCTCCATGCAAGGCAGCAACTACAACCCTGGAGGGTCAGCCCAGGGATGCTCCCAAGGCATTTGGCCACAGGTCAGTTTGCAGTGGTCAGAGACAGACACTGTTTGGACAAATTAATGAGCAACGAATGGGGAAGTCAGGAGAGCAAAGTTTGGGGCAGGGGTGAAGTGAGGGCTGTTACCCATGTGAATCTTTCCCGTTATTCCTTTGAAACCGTGATGTTTCGTACAACGCGAGCATTACCAATGCCTCAGTCCCCACGGGCAGCTCATCTTATCCTGCAGGGCCCATAGATTGGTGGGGTGACCCTGCTGCCCTGTCACCCAATGGAGACTGCCATACTGGGACAGGGGTAGTGCCTGGCAAGGCCACCTTGGGTGGAGCAGAGGCTTTGAGACCCTCCGGAGTATTTTTTCATCCCTTTTATTATGTACATTACTGCCTATCTATAGGCAGATTATTTTATTTTAGATTTTTAGATTTTTTAGTTGTTGTTGGGGAGCTAAGTTTTTGGAGTGCTGTACAGGTTCCAGAGGAAGTGTGGTTAGTGGGATTTTGGAAGCAAACTGGCTCAGGGTCCTTGTATGGTTGTGCTGGTCTACTTTGTCAGTGATGGCAGGAGTAACATAGACATTTTCAAAGCGAATCCAATTTTAAAAACTGGTATCTGACCTGCTTCTAAAGCTGTTTGAAATCTAGTCCCACTGCAGAGCAACCGGCAGGGCACCGTGGCAGGAGCTGCACAGAGTGCCTCGATGGCAATCAAACGGGCTTATGTAATTCTAAAAATGGCAACTCCTTACTTGCCACATCTCTTTCTGTCTATGCGGAGAGTCCTGCAGAGCTGCCAAACAGAAGCAATTGAATGAACTCTTTTCCCGGCTCATTCCTCCTTCCGCAGCTCGGAGAAAGTGAGCCAGAGCCTATTCTAGTTTGCCTGTCAACAGGAATGGTAACTAACGGCTCGATCCCAGCCAGGCTTTATGCCCCAAAAACGCTGCCTGCCTGCCTGCCTGCCTGTGAGGAGCGGAGAGAGACATCATGAGCAAAATCTAGTTCCTGGTGTGAGACTGGTCTGGTCCAGGAGGCAGGTGAGGAGTCGGTGGAATCCACACCATGTCCAAAGCCAACCTGGCCAGTAAGGCAGGGAAGAAATTGTTGAAAGGGTGAGCTGCTATTCTCCATCTTTATAGTCGGAAATAGTCATCCTTCGTGTTGCAGTAATGGAGCAATGCTGCGTTTCATTTCTGAATGCTGAAACTGAAAGATGTTCCTTCCTAATGTTTTGAAATGTTGTACTTTTTTGTTTTGTAAGAGTGGGAGCTTTTAAGTTTTTCTGGGTTTGTAGGGGTTTTTTCCCCTTATTTTCTATTTAGGAGAAAAGGTGGGAGGAAGTAGAGAAGGAGAATATAATGGGGGGATGGCCTTGTTCTCACTTTCCTACTGAAAACGTTTCAGGAAAAGGAGCAAAAAGCAGTGAAAATGGGTAGAAGCCCACTTCAGTTTCATGTTCCTATTCCTTCCCATTTTTTGCTTGAAAGAAGGATCGCCAAAAAAGTAAGTGGGACAAACTCCACGTGTTTTGAATTATTCTCCCTTTAATGAGATAGAAAAACATCTCATTTTCGAAATTACTTGCTTTTTCTATGAAGAAAACTGAATAGAGAAAGAATCTTTCCAAAACCAATCTTTCCACTCTCTTTTTGCCACTCACTCCTCACTCGGGGTTGTCCAGACTTTCTGCCTATGCCGCATTAGGTTGTTTGAGATTTGTATTTGCCATTGTTTGAACTGTTGCCATCTGCTGCAGAGCTGGACTTCACAGACTGCGTGGTATGGAGGTGGCAGTGGATGGCAGCACCTTGTCCCCTTCCTCTGGGGTGTGTGGGACTGGTTGGACTGCAGAGTCCCTGTCCCTCGTGGTGGCTAAGTCAGAGAGAACCTGGCAAAACTCCCAGACTGATGAGTGAAAGTGCTGCTGTGCTGCTTGGGCACAAGAAAAGGGCTGATTTCATCCCAGAAGACATGATCTAGAAGAACCACAAAAAATCCCCCCAACAAGGAGAGCCCAAACTAAAAATCCAGACCTCTTTACTGGAGGAAAAAACTTCTATGCACAACCCAAGTATTTCCTGAATGTTCAGAAACACCCACAGATTATGTAAAAATAGATGATAATTTATTTATTTGATTTAATTATGAGCCTATCTTGTGATTTTGGGGTGGGGGCGGGGCTGGAGATAGTGGTACTGAAAAACCAATTGTGAGAAAACCCCGGGCAAGCCATCAGCCCTGGGGCACAGAGCTTCAGCTCCTCCTCACAAAACACAGGGCACTGCAGAACCAAGAGCTCTGAGACTTCTTGGGTGTGGAGGACGTCACCAGGATAACTGTTTCTCCATGGGGAGCTCTAGGCCTTGGGTCCCACAGTCCATGGACGAGGCTGGTGTTCCATGGCCATGGCCAGTTTGTGTTGGAGGGACTGGCTCATCAATTCCTGCTTATACACCAAGCAGATGACCAAGGGTAGATCTGTCAAGGTGAGCATTAGCTGCCCCTGGTGGGTCATCCTTCCCATCCCTGTTGGGCTGTGCTCCTGGTTCACCCCCAGAACTGCTGAACATGGCTGTGGGACACGTTCCTGTCCCTGACGCCAGGGTGTGGATGGGCTTGGAGGCTGCCACGTGCTCTGCCTCTGATGTAAACCCAAACCTGCAATCTTTGCCTGTTTAGCTGGATAGAAAAATACCTTCCCTGTTATCAGAGTTCACGACCACGTTCACTTCTAGTCTTTGAGCTATTTATCTCCTACCTCCCTTCCAGGGCATGCTTCTCCTCTCCAGCTGACAGCCTGGGACAGCCCTGAGATCAGCTGCTTGTGGAGCTCTCCGTGCAGAAAGCCAGTCCTAAACGGTGTGGCCTTTGTTCCCCCCAGCTGTCGTATCCTCCGGGATCTGCAACAAGTCCTCATTTTACAAACCCCATCTTGACAGTCCCCAATCTGATCTGACCACCTGGTTTGTTTTTGAATCGAGCACTTGAGTCATAACATTTCTGTTTATTTCAACAACTGTATTCCTTGCATAGGAAATGAGCCAAGATGGTTTAAGGCGGGGAGAGTGAAGCATGTCTTGGTTGTAATTGCTTTTGCTCTCCCAATATAAAATTTTACAGTATAATCAAAATCTTATTTTTGTAGTACTGGATTCTGTTATTGACTTAATCTTCTTAAGTGCTCCTATTATTCCAGTGATTTCATCGTTGTATGTTGATTTTAATCTTTTGATCTCCATATTAGCTACTGCCTGCAACTAATTTGTTGCTCAGTGTTTTTCTTTGTTTTGACCTGTGAGGCATTTTCCTCATGGCACACAACTCTGCTGGCAGATTGCATATAATCTCTGCACTTTTTTTCTCCCATATTTTGCATAGTTACAACAAATGCGGATTTACAACTTGAAATGGAATATGTATCTTTTAGAAAGGCTGAGGAAAATATCACTTCAGGTTTAGCTTGAGAGCCTAAACGTGTTTGATTAAAGAAAATATCACAGAATACAGCTCACCAGAGAGAGGTGTCACACAGGCTTTTTTTAGTCCAGCAAGTTCATGATGGGTGAAAACTGCAATAACTATATTATATGCAGTTGGGATCAAAGAGTTCTGAAAGCAGTGCTAGAACTAAGATGAAGAGGGCTGGGTTTTGTGAATGGCTCAAAGGACTCTTCCTGCCGAGCTTGGTTTCATACAACAGTGTCTCTGTTGAATCCTGGCAACATGGAGCAGGTTTTTGAACAAACACTGGTGATGGAAGTGCAGAGTTGTGAACTTCACAGCCAAAGTGCAGAGGTCGACATACAGCTCAGCTGCATTTTGGTTGGTCATTAGAAGGCAGCTTTTCCCCTTGGTAGTTCATGGTTTAACCTGGGCTGATTTATCATGTGCTTTGTTTGCATTAGCTTTTTCTTTTAAAGCTTAGAAAAATAATTTTTGCCTTAGGTTTGCTGTGACTTTTTAAAAAAGAATACAGCCTGAATGTAGACAAAATCATCTTTGCTTTGTTGCATGCCTGTTTATGCTTCTGAACACAAATTGTCTCCTAATATTTTTGACGTTTTGGTCACTAGAAAGGCAGAAAAGCAATTTCTAAGATGCCTATGGGCCAGAAGACATGCATTACAGCAGAGGGGAAAGAATCTGTTAGTTGCTGAAATATAAAACAAATTGGATGAACAGCTGCTGACACTTGTCAGTCAAATAGTTGATAGCATTTTCAGTCTCCATGCCACATGCTTTAAGTAAGTCTGTCAAAAAAAGGATATTTTCGCTGGACTTCCCTGTAAATATGAGAGAAGTTTTGGCCTGATCTATCATTTAAAATTTTGCTGGCAGAAGAATGAAATTTTCCTCTTTTCCCAAAACTGATTGACATAACTGTACTGGCAGATTCTTCATCTAGGTGCAGTTGTACTGGCAGAAAGTCCTTTGACTGTTGGAGCTCATTCCATCACAGCAATGAGTTGAAGTGAATCTTTGCATTGCTCAGCCAGCTTTGCCTGTGCTCCTGTCTATCCACAAGCCCTTTTAGGTGCTACCCAAGGTGTAGCTTTGCTCTACAGGAGCTGAGCCCTGTCCAGACTGTACTCTGTGACCAGGAGGGATTTGAACCCAGATTGGTATTTCTCAGGCAAAACCAAACCATTTTGGATTTGACATTTCTGCAGGATCGACCCAAGGTGGCTCTTCCTACTCCTGGTACCACAGTGCAGCACCCATTTCGGAGAGGGCTGGGCTGCCAGCACCCTGCTAGCCACGTGCAGGGCTAAAGGCAGTGGGGATCAGGCTGCAGTGCACTGCTTTGCTCAGCCACAGACTGCAGGCTCCGGAGTGGGAGGTTAAATCCTGCTTTGCAGCAATGCTTGTACGTGAGATCTTCTCCCTGCTTACACTAAAGTACATAAGTGAAGCTCATCTTTTGGGTCCAAACGCCTTAAAAATAGTGAGTTGGCTAATGCTTCCCTGTTCTGTTGTCAAGCCTCAGGGCTGTGGAATCTCTGGGGTGCTTTACTGGGGTTTGAGGACACAAGAAGCTGTCCCAGGCCACGGGGTCACTGCTCATGACAGAGGCGCTCAGCTGAGGGTGCCCAATCGCTGCTGTCTCAGGGAGGTACCGATGTGCGTTAGCAATGAACAGCCAAGGAGCAGCTCTTGAAGGCTGCGCCCACACTCTCTCATTCAAAAAACTGAGCAGGGCTCACTATTTTGAAAGGTGGCAGGTGGAAGTGGGCTGTGTTTTTACCCAATAAATATTTTGTGTTAAAAAAAAAAAAAAAAAAGGAGACATTTCCAGAGCAGAATCAAGCTGCTTCTCCAGCTTTGCTCTGCCTGACTGGGAGCAGAGCTATAAATTTGGGTGTCCTTCAGTGCTCTTTGCTACCAGCCTGGTGACCACCCCAGTAAGGCTTTCCCAGGGCTTCCTCTTGGAGCTGTTGTCCTTCACATAAATATTTGGGACAGCTGAGGGAGGGGATAAAGAGGGCATGAACACACGTGCACCAGTGTTTGTATGGGTCTCAAGTGGGTCTCAACCACCTAGAAAGGAGGGACCGGGTGGTGCTTGCAGTTTGATCCTTGCTTTATATCTTGCGAGACTTGCCTTGGCAGGGAAATCCTGGGAGGGCTTCAGGGTGGGTGGGATTGAAGGTTCCAAGCACAATGAGGTCAAGGAATAGATGTTTTTTGTGCACATCCCAGTGACAGACCTGCAGAGGCATCTGAACTGGTTTTGATAGACTCAGTATGACTTAACACTCAACTACTACCCCAGTTTCTCCGAGGACTCAGGGCAAATAGTTACACGTATAAAGGGTGGGTAAGAAGAGGGAAAAGCTTCCTGTGTCAGTGGTCACAAAGCCATGTTCCTGTTTAGGTCCTCAGAGGTACCTTTTGCTGGCAATGCTCTACTAGCAGCACAGAGCAAGACAAAAATCAAGTCTGCTGGGCTACAGTCATGGTTCAAAATTTGTTTATTCTGGTGCATCAGATGGCTTCTCAACATGTAAATGGTGCTAAACGTGCATGTCCACCATCCACTCCTAAAGTGAAGCCCCTGCTAATCCCTGTTCCAAGGGGGGTGGTGTATGCAAGACACCTGGGAAAGGTGGATGCTGAATGTGTAGGGTGTGGCCATCCAGGTGGGGCTGCACAGCACCTCCATAGCCAGATGCTAAACTCTGACAACAGAGGGAAGGGACCCAAAAATCCAGCACTGCAGGTGAATATGCTCCAGGGTCCATAATTATCCCAGCCCAGTCTGGGACTCAACACCCCCTTCACAGGCAATTCCAGAAGTCCCAATCTCCTCCCATATGTCCAGGAGGGATCTCATGTCTTTTGTGCTCTGGAAGATGGTTTAGTTTAATTGTTCATTATGTCAGGATGGCTCATCCAGGTAGGATGTTTTCCATTTGCCCATCTTTTATTTGTGAGGGATGAACATTTGTCCTGGTTCCCCAGGCTGGCAACAGGTTGTTGTGTTTGGAGGTAAAGCACACCAGCTCTGCTTCTCAAATGACTGAGACCTAGGCTAGCAGGAATCAGTTCTGGTGTGAATTGGCTGATGGGAGGCAGGGACTGCAAAACCTCTCAGAAAACTCTCAGCATAACAGGGACATGGCAGGGACACTTTCCACTAGACCAGGTTGTTCAGAGTTCCATCCAATCTGACCTTGAACACTTTCAGGGATGGGGCATCCATGATCTCTCTGGGCAACCAGTTCCCGTGTGCTTCCATGAAACACATTTTCCATCAAACCAGACTTCTATTTAATGTCAGGTCTGGCTTTGTCTCTGCCCAGTGTGTCTAAGTACTGCTGCAGTTGGCTGCTTTGGGAGAAGTTAAAATACAAACTGAGGCCTTTGGAAGGAAGGGTAAGTGCTGGGTAAGGCTGATGGCCATATAATAACAGGGGCTGAACCAGAGCAGACATCAATCAGAAGTCCAGGGACAAACCATAGGACACAGAGTGCAGATAAGGGTGGCAATAACTGCAGCAGTCAATGCCCTTGTACCTGGGGAACGGTGTGCTCCCAATCCTGACCCTGGGGAGCAAATCAGGAAACCATCTTCTTAATTAATAAACTAAAGAACACCCATGAGAAAAGAAAATGCCTTTATTCTGAGAGGTGGGGGCTCTTACATCTCAGCTTGGTTTGTTTTTTTTTTTTCTAAGGCAGACATAAAAAGACTCCATAATTTATTATTAGGACATCTGAATAGTTATTTATTGAGAAGCCACAGTTCTCACACTTTTACAACTGTCGGCTTGTATAAGGCAAAAAAAGCAAGATGGATCACTATTTTACACAGAAAGTAAAAGCTCTGGAGAAGGAACGGATGGACATGCAGTTACTGGTCAAAATGCAATGTACATGACAGATATAAAAACCATTGTGAAACAGAGGAATTTTAAATTATGGTTACAATCTACCGAAATAAATATTCAATATATTATTATAAACACATTTGTAGAGTCTAAGATTGTAATTAAAGTTGTCTTTGTACATACACGGTTATTTGAAAATTAAACAAAAATGTAACATTTAGAGGAGCAAACGTCAACATAAAACAACTGCTTTGGACTTGTAATGTGGCATGATATATCCATAATAATAGGATTAATCTGGTGTGGCAATTAGAATGACTAATCCTTTGGGATGTAGTCTCTATGGAGTTAACTGCATATTGAAGGGAAAAGTCTGGTACATTAACAAGGATGCAGAATGATTCAAACGGCTGTCTGAGTTTGTTTGTTTTCTGGTTTTTAAATGAACAGAGAGAACAAAAAAATCATTTGTAATTGCCTGGTTTTTCTTTTAAAAACAAAGCTGGTTTTTAAAATTAATTTTAAGCAGTTGGCATCCACAGAAGAGAAACAAAGAAATGAAAGGACTCGAGTCACTCATCTTCACAACAATTTACCATCAATGTATATACAGTACATTAATGAAGCATTGTTTAAACTTTAATAACAGGGACACACCTAGCATGTTTTCTATGTAGTTTTTCCATTAACAGTATTAAACAATGGTGCTCCATATTGCTTATGAACATATAGATATGAAATTAGGAAACTGATGAATCAAAGAGAGGTGCTAACCTTATTACCACACAGCTAACATGGCATTTGTATTGGTAAACTTCTCATGGGCATTTAGAGCTGACATAAAAATTCCTAATGTGGCTAACTGAGTTACAGACGAGGTACATGCACGGATACCAGGCGACCCCCAGCCGGTGCTCCAGCCTCCCTAGTCGTCCTCTTCATCTTCCTCATCGCTGTCCTTCATGGTGATGCCCTGGAGCCCCCCGCCCTCGCTGACCGACGCCGTGGCCTCCTCCACCGTCAGCCGGTTCCGGATGGTCTCGTAGGTTTTGCTGTTCAAGGTGGAGTCCAGCACGCCTTGCAATCGGAAATCCCGGTACGTTTTCTGCAGCAGGGACAGGCATGGAGGAAGGAGACAGGGAGAGGTCAGGGCCAGCACTGGCTCCCCTGCTTTGCTGCAGGAGTCAACCTGTGCCCCTGTGCCGGGGGTTTGGGAGAGGCTGGGACACCAGGGAAATCCCAGCCCTGGGGGCATTTGGATCACCTGGGAAGCGCAGAGGCCACAGGGGCATCTCTGCTGGCCACCACTCTGGCGTGGCAGAGGTCCCTTTGGGGTGCCTTGGGCAGCAAACTACAGCTCTGTGACTCCTGCCCTGCCTTTGTGGCTGGCAGCTTCAAAGCTGGGATATGCAGAGCTGCTCAGAGGAGCTTTGCATAGGGTGGGCTGGAGTCTAAAAAGACATCAAAGCAATATAAGGGCTCTGCTCCAACTAACTTCTCTTGCTCCTGGATGTGTTCATCCTGCCTCTAATGTCAGTTATTTCTCTTCAAGCAGCAGGATGCTTATTGCCTGTACCCACAGACATGATTACACATTCCGGGAATGCTCCATATTAAACAATCCTACCTACAGTATAGGGATTAAATAAACTAAGTCCATTATACTGGAGGAAATTATTGATGTATAAATATAAGCACGGGGCACATGTTTCTTAAATCTCCCTTTCTTCACCTCAAACTGGAGTTGTATTTCCATGGTTCCCATATTTGCCTTGTTATTACAATTAACATCTCTTATATGAATTTATGTTTAAAAACATCTCAACTCGGTGAGATCAAACTCTGGTCTCGTTGTTCATTTAATTCTGCTCTGTGCTCTGCATAGAAACTATTTACTGTTCTGCTATTTCAGAAAGTCCTTGGGTTTGTTATAGCTGCTTCTGAATGTAATATTGGTATAAATAAAGCACAAGGAAAAAAGCTTTCCTCAGCTAGCTGACAAGTAGGAATAATCTGTCTGTGCCTGTTGTTTTCAGTTATGAAAAGCACATTTAATACATTTCAGTTTTAATTTATTCATGCCTTCAATGTGTTCACTGCACACAAGACCATAAACATTATAAAATACTAGACCAAAAAGCATGAGATAGAACCTAAAATGATCAAAAATATATTTACCCCCTTCTGTGATCTTATTATTTCATGTAAACCACTGTGATTTCACACTGAAATAATTATCATTAGTCCAAGGCACGCACACACACACATATACACATATATGTGCACTTAAGGAAAAAAAAATGCTACTATCAGGGTATGTTATCTCACCTTTGTGATCTCTTAGAGTTGATTATATACACCCATTGTAAAAGAAACAACTTCAATTAATTATGAGAACAACCTCATTTACATTCTGACAATAATCACAAGCCATAGCTGGGCTTAAATGTTTCTAGCAAAACAGTGTTAAAAACTTTTGAGTTAATTTAACCCATTCTAACACCAGAATTTACTGGTGTGATCAGCAAATTTGTCCACAAAAAGGCTAATTTTGGTGCACTTACTGTACAGGTAAGGTCAAATAGCAAGAGAGTTTAGTTTTGGTTTTTAATGCAAGGAGTTACATAGTTCTTATTTGCACACCTGCATTTTACATCTATGCATTTCAAATTCCTGTTTATCCAATGCTACCTGCCATAGACACAGCTATCTTCATTCTTTTAAAGAACTTTAACGAATCCTTAATTCATCTGCCAGTGGCAGTTTGCCTAACAGCACGTGCCCCACACACGCAGGCACACACACACGCTCCTCCTGACGTGAGGGGCACTGAGAACACCTCGGGGGCTTACCTTTACTATCCTAATGAGAGTTTTCAGTTGGTAGATGTGGAGCTGCAGGTCCATGCGGTCTGTCAGCCAAGTGCACACGACACTCATGGAGCTGGTGTACCATTGCTGCAAGAGAGACACGACTCCTCCAGCACCCACGCCGGAGCTGCGTGCGGCGCCCCGGCTGACACTGGTGCCCCCAGCACCCTGTCACACCCACCTTTCCCACCTGCCAGCCCGCTCCTGGGGGGCCACACACCAAGAGGGGAAACAGGCATCTGCTCTTACACAGAATTTCCAAGTATAAGCTTTTAAATTTTAGTAACAACAACAATAACAATAAACTTATTAGGATGGTAACGACCACCAGTAGCACTGCAAGATTTTGTAATCTGATTTTGCCATTGATGGCACTTGCCAGCAGTGATCTGTGTTTGGCTTGAGCCATGTTTTAACTCGTTTCCCCCACAGTGAGAGCACAGTCCTGCCTTTAAAGGTGTCAGTCCCACACTCAGGTTACTTACCATCTTCAAATTCAATCATAAACAGCCACAGGACGAGTCTGGGTCCCTGAGGGTGAGCGGAGGGGAGGCTCGTGCGGGGCAAGGTTTGGCTGGGGGGAAGGATGCCGGTGTAACCTACCCAGACTGTGGGAGATGCTCTAGTTTCACCCTCACAATTATGAAAGATGGAAAAGCAGCAAAGAAATCATCTCGTTTCAAGCTGCTGAACTCACAGGGCCCCTCCAGGGGCTGAAACTGTGCTGCTTGTCTGTGAGAAAGGCTCGCAGCGGTGTGGCAGCAGCCTGCCATTCCCACAGTGCAGGAAGGCTCCGGTGGGCAGTGGATCAGTGCCCTGCTCATGCAGGGCTGACATGGCACCTCTGATGCCACACAGATGAGCAGCCAGCCCCCAAGAGGAGGAAAAGCAGGGCATGGGGGGTGGGTGGGCAACCACAAAAGCTCCCCACGGCGCTCAGCACAAGGGGTGGTTACAAAGCAGGCAAAGCCACATCACACCTCTGTATGCACATCTGCACCTTTCTCCTGATTCCTCGTACACACAGAGATCAAATCCCGTACTGCAGACCAGATGCAATTAATCTAGAACCAGTTAAAATACTAAAGCACCATCCAAGTTAGTCTGGGATGCAGCTGCCTCCCAACGAGCCTGAAACCTCACACTAGCCCAACGCAGTTCTTGCTGCCCCCCTCACTGTCCCCTCGGTCGGGGGTCTCTGACACAGAGCATGCCCTTTTCCTGCTGGGGAATGGAGACAACTGAACATTCTGTAATTGCAAAACTGAGGCCAGTGATTTACTACCCTCCATCCTTCAACACTGGCACCCACAAGCTGGCATGAGGCTCACCAAAGCAAACAGAAGAGTCTGAGCTAAACCAGCCCTGCACCACAAAAATGTGTGCTCAACACACATCTCCAAACTGTATGGCAGCACACCCACGGGCTGCACGGGAAAGGGTTTCCCCCCCAACAGCAATGATGTTCCTGTACTTTAATCTCTATGCCACCTCCTTACAAAATGGAGGAAACAAGGAGATGAAAGAGTCATCAAAGAAATGGCATGTGGTGACCTCATGCTCAATGCTTACACCTTGTGCAACTTGTGGCAAAGATTCTGCTGACCCTTCATCTGCAGGACGGAAAGCTGGCAAGAGCTTGGATGAGACTAATTGAGACTGGCAAGCAGGAGCTCTCAGCTGTCACCTGAGGTCCTGGCATCAGACTGGGGCTGAACAGTGAGTGAAGCACCCTGGGCAGCTGGAGTGGGCCTGACAAGCACAGGAGACATGAAGGTCTGATGGGGCTTCATACCTTCCAATCCCTCAGACTAGTCTGGGAAGTCAGAGCATCCCTGGATATCCCCTGAGAATCCCAGGTACCTTGACCCAGGGCAGCCAGCAGCCAGCTGGTGGTGGGGTGGCACAGAGTGACTGCTGTCACTGAGGGATCTGCCTGGGTTTCTGTGAAATGCTGCAGACCCACGTGGGCAAAACAGAGAAATCATTAATGTTCATAACGCTGCTTTTCTTCAATCACTGCTTAACTGAGTCATGCTCTCGGGTGACATTAGCTGTGATTCCGGGCTGCGCTGGCACATGGATGCCAGGTCAGCCAAACACCTCCTTCCCCTTCTGCCACCTCTTTAAATCGGAACCCCCAGAGGAAGGGCGTGACCGTGTGTTACACACACACGCCCTCTCCCTTCCCCTGCCACCTCCCATCTTCCACAGAACGATCTGCTGGGTGTTTGTGTCAACTCTACATGAGATGAGAAGTCCCCGGTGGGGGCAGGTCCTGCCATTTCTGTCTGTCCCATGCCACACACGCCCACACAGCTGTGTGATCCCAAACAGAAATTATAACCTCTGCCCGGAGCTTATTGGCAAGGTGACTTTGCTGCTGAGAGACCTTCAGAGTAAGCAAAATGAAATGTTTTCCTGTGTTTCTGGAGGGCACTTCAACACTCTGGGCTCTGGGGAGATGCAAACTCCTCAGAACCAAATGTGAATCGCACCCCTCTCCTCTTGAGCACCAGCTGACAAGGGCTCAGCCAAGCATAGTGCTCCGGCTGCATGAAAGGAGCTCTCTTTCTCAAAGCCAACTTACTCCAAAGACTTTCTGCTTTCTGAGAAAAAGACAAAGTCTAATTCATTGATCTTGATACACAAAACCGTCACGTCACTTCATAGAGCACACACCAACTGCTGAATTTAAGCCCTGCATATTCATAAAAATAAGTTAGCCCATAAATTAAATGTTCCCTTTAGCTATTGCTAGTGTTGATGTGCTATAAGATGCACAAGCCCTCTGATTCATGACTAACCTACCAAAGAAGATAACATTTGCATATGACTATATTATTTAAAAAACAACAACAAAGCCAAATGCTCCTAAACAGAAACGTGATCATCTCAGACAAAAGAGCACAGAGTGATCTTGTGGGGACACGGGCCACCCCCAAGGGGGTCTGCTATTCCCTCAAGGGCAGTGGGGTTCATGCCGGGGACACAGGGTCCCCTTGGGGATCCAGCTCCAGCCTTGTGGCTTGTCCCCCAAGACAAAGTCACAGCCCAAATACTGAACTTTGGGGTTTTGCCAAGGGGCTTGCAACACATTTCAGGCACATTCTGGAGCCACAGCACAGCTGTGGCATGGGCACACCAAAGTAAATACCATAAATATATTTTCTGAAAAAAATCTCCTCATACCTGGTTGTAAAGAACAAATAGATCTCACTGATGGTCCAGGCCCATGGACAAAAGCCCACATGTAACTCACTGCAGTACACACACATGACTGGTGCTACTGGCACCCCTGTCCCTCACCTGGGGTACAGTTTACACTCAGTCTGGTGGCACAGGGTGAGGACAGGCTGTGGAGGCTGCACCCTCGTGGATGCAAGGTGGGTCCCACTCATTCAGCAGGGAAGGGAGCAGGGCTCTGTCAAAGGCAAACCACAGCCCCGTGGCTGCACACCATGACCCAGCCCCCAGCAGAGGAAATACAGACACTCTGTAGGTGCTCTCAGAGCCCAGTCACAGCAAACAGATACTGTATTTGCACAGACAGGAATTCAATCCCTCTTTCAGGTTAGTCTTCCTGTTCTGCTGTCTTTCACTGCTGGGTGCTAGGCTGGGTAGATGAGGTGGGCCATGGGCTGGCTGGGATGCTCCAGGATGGGTATTAGAGGAGCTGGAGCATTACAAGAGGTGCACTTCCATGGCTGCCCATCCAACACCCCAACCAGCTTGAGCAATAAACTTCCTTGTTCCCCAACCCTCTGCCTTTTTTTTTTTTTTGGAATGCAAAACCATGATCAATAAGTTCCTGAAATAGCAAGTTTGTCTCTGAATACATAAATTGTAAAAATTGGTATGAATAAATCTGCAAGTAGCACACTGAATGCAGCACATTTTATCAAAGCCCAGCCCTGTGCTGGGTTCCTGCGCTTTCCGGGAGGTGGTGTCATTACACGTACCCAGGAACATCTGCAAACCCCCATCTTCTTTGGTGTGAGCTGAATGGAAGCATGACCTCCTGTTCCTTGCCATGAACCTTGAGTTCACACTCATATTTTACATGTTACAGGAAGCCACAGCTCACCCCAGGGGTGCTGCAAACAGAATCTCGTAAGCCAGATGCAACACTGCTTCTTAAGGCACCTGAAGGAGCTGTATTCTTCATTCAAAAGCTTACATACTAGTAGCTTAAGGTCACTTCAGCTTTTGTAAAGAGTAGGACAAAACCAGGAATGCTTATAGGGCTGGGTTGTCAGCAGGGTAGCAGAGGGATTACAAGGAACCTGTGACTCTGCCTCTTTCTGCCTTTACTGGTAGTTTTTTTGTGTGTGAACAAGTGCCATACAACAGATTGAGGCTGGTATAAAGGCCTGGGACTGTGCAAGAGCACCCCGCTGAGCCTCAGCTGTGCTTGCAATTAGCAATAGGCATGAAATGATTATTCTTGTGGTGGCTGATGGCAATCTGAAGTGACAAGTTTTATGGGGGAAGTTGTAGTAGGGATGTTCAGCAAGTTTCTGCAAACCATTAATCGAAGGCTGCAGCACAGTTTAGTCAAAGCTATTTTATGTCATTCCAAAGGTCTCACAAGGATGCTGAAAGAATATTTTTCTGCTCTCAGTGCCTTGGAATGGAGTTTTTCTAGGTCAGGGATTCTTTACTGCCCTATTTAGTGTCAAAAATACCCATTTGCCTCAAATTAGCAGAAAGCTTGTAGTTAAGGGCTAGAGATTAGGCATACAAAATTACTCAGCAGGTGACTGCTGGGTGGATTTGGGGGTTGAGAAGTCTTTAAAACTGACTACAAGACATTATATACTTCTGACAAAAGAACATAGTAATCCTACCTGCTTGCTTTAACCACTGTTGTTTGTCTATTATTATGTGCTTTAATGCTCATAAGAGCAAAACTACTGGTGATACTACTCAATTACCATAGTAACTCTCCCCTATGACCTCTCATTTCAGTACTCGTTTTCCAACCAGAACCAATCCAAGCAGGGCAAATCTATTTAAAACTGTGGCACACACTGCACAAGGAGGCTCCGAATGCCGGCTGGCTCCCTCTCTTTGTCTGGGACATGGGCTTGTTTTGAAATGCTGAAAGGCAGCTTTGAAATGAACCCTTGAATTTAAGGTGTTTCAAAGATGAGGGGCTGGATGCTGGGCAGACGCCTCCACAGCATCCCTGAACCGGCCAGCATGGAGCGAGGGGACCACAGAGGTGGGAAGGGAGAGAGGAAGAGGCTGACTGTGAGTCTTATTTCCTAAAGGAAAACTGAACCTGCTCTCAGGCAACAGCTCAAAGCGATTTGATCAGCTATGAAAAAAAAAAAAATAAAATTACCAACTCTTTGTTTCTGGCATTTGTGTCCCTGTCCACTGGGCCAGAAGCTCAGCTGGTGGAAGGCACAGTGGGGCTGTGCTGATTTACAACTGCTGACAGTAGGTGACAGCTGACAGAGCCGTGTCCATCCCCGTCCTGGGCGGCCCTGAGATCAAATTGGGTATTTGGCGTTGTCACATGTATTCACGACAGCCACCTCCCTTAGCAGGTGTCATCTCCACAGGGAAAGTAGGGATGCAGCCACAGCAGTGCGGGGGGACCAGCCTTGTGCACACAGCTGCCCGTTTTGGAGAAAGACTTGCTTGGCGAGTGGGAGCAGGAACTCTCCAGGAGCAGCCTGCCAGCCCCAGGCACCACGTTCCTTCCTTCGCTCCCAGTGTGCCCAGTAGCACAGCCAGGTTTGTGCACCAGAACTGGCTGCAGCCCTTCAACCCACAGTCCAGACTGCCCGACGGCAGTCATGGAAGGATCATTCTTGTCCCTTCAGTTGTCTGTGGCCACCAAAGTGTTCCTCTCCACCTTCCCTCAATGTTTCTTTCACTGTTGGTCCCAGGTAGTTACTGCTGTTCCAAACACTTGGTAAAGATGGCAAGCCTGAAGCACAGGGTCTCACAGCCAATGCAGTTCTTACTCTTGTCTATCAGAAATAAAGAGATATTCCCAGCATGAACGTACACAGCAACTTATGCAACCTCTTTTCCAAAGGCTGGGACGTTGGGTGTGGATGAGGGCAGTGGTGGGATGGAGCATGACTCCTGCCCTACTCCCAGCCAGTGCCAGTGAGGTCTCGGCCAGGCTGACAGAGCTGAGCCCAGCTGTTTCTCAGGCTGCTCTGGAAACCCAGGTTTTGTCTTGCTGCAGAAGATGTGCCATGCTCCAGGCTGGGAGAGTGGGGGGTAGACCAGGGACAGGGCCTTGGTGACACAAGTGTGTCTGAAACGCTTGAGTTAAGATACGTGGCAGTGGCCCTGGAGGAAGAGGTGGCAGAGCTGAGGTGGGCACTCAGGCACAAACATCATTCTGGTCCCCAGTGTCCATGAGGAGACTGAGATGGACCTTGTGCCACACAATGAAGAAAGAAGAGGCACATCTCTCTCCTGCAAGCATACATTTTCTGGATGGCAAGTAGAGACCTTTCCATGCAGCACCTTTCCATCCATTCATCAGCTTTTTGCCACTACTCAACAAAATCCACACTGTGCTCTGGGTATTACTGCACAGAGTCCTACTGATGGGCTCCCCTGCCCTGCCCTTCACTGGGGACCAAAGAGCCACCCAAAGGCAGCTCAGCATTTGGAGCCACAAAACCTCCTGCAGCACAGAGGGCCAAACCTGTAGCAGGCTCAGGGCTGAACCCCCAGGCAAAGAGCATCTGGCTGGGTCGTGTCCTGGCCGCAGCCATGGGTGGCACCAATAATGACCCAGCGACTCTTTCGATTTACACCTGCCAAGGATTTGGACCATTCCCCCACGCCAGGCAGGGGACAAGGCTCAGGGCACTGAGAACGATGTTGCCATGAGTGCCCGGGTTTTCCAGAAGCAGAGGAAATCAGTGTGACATTGCTCACGTTACAGAAATAAGTTTAGTGGCTGCGGCTCTCGGAGCACACAGCTAACCATAAAATAAGCAATGAGTTAATATCGCAGGCATTGATCAGCTAGTCTTACAATTAATGCTTCCAATAAAAAAAAAAAAGCTCCCCTTTAATTCAACAGAATAAGAAATTAAACACTTGTGGGCTCATTCTAAAGAATGAATGAAATTGAATAAGCTACCTAGCACTTGAGATTCCCAGCGAGTGCTTGAATAGAGCAAACCTCCTGAGTTGAATGGATTGCCTTTTGGGACCAATTTGTCTCTTTTCACTCTTTATTCCTCCTTTTTTGCTGACAGATGTACAAAGGCGGAACTGCGCTGTGCAGCTTAGCTACATGCACCCACAGCAGCTGTCACTTTTGTCGAGCAAGTTAATCAAGCAAATGCCACCATATCCCACTTTCTATAAGGAACAACATGTTATAGACAGTAGTCTTGGGAGACAGGGAGGGAGGGAGAGAGACTTTATTTTAACTTTGAGTAGCTGGTTTTTTTTTTTCCCCTCTGTGTGTAAAAAAAAAAAAAAAAAAAAAGGAGAAAAAAAGAAACAGCCAAACCTGGTAGCACAAGCTGACACTTTTGTTTTCCTGTAGAACAAATATTTAATATGATTTTAACTCTAATTTGTACTAGAAGGAGAGCTGTCTGGTTTTAATTAAATTTAAGGGGCTTAGGGGAACACAGTTAAAAAAAGAAATAGAAGCTTTTTGTTTGCCTTAACGCTTGTTGATAATAATATATTGATTGTCAATTGCTAAGCCCAAAAGATTAGTGTAGTAAATACTATTATCTGAATGCCACAAGTGAAGTGCTAGCTTCCCGTCCCTGCTTTTCCCTTTGTGAGGCACTTTGAATCACTGGTTGTTATTTATACATTTTCTTTGATAAAACCAACTTGTGTGGCTGATTTTTTTTTTAAACCCTGCCTCATTAAGTGTATAATAGCATTTACGTGTGGGGCTTTCTGCTTTTTAGCCTTTCAAGCTTAAGCTTATATTCCTCTCTCACAACCATGTTTCAAAACTTGGGATGTTCACAAACAATTGGATACACACCAATATTGTATATATCAGATGCTCTCTTGCTATTGCCAAAGACTAGAAGACAACAGAACATTATCCACAGAGAGTAAATGAATAGTTATCGTCCTGCTATGCCGCCGCATGCCAGATTATAACGCTGTCCGGTCATTAGGCAGCTTGTCTATGGCACATAATTCTTTAAGTTAGGTATGAAAAGCCAACATCAAAAGCAGATCTGTCGGTGTAGCTCCACGGAGCACACGGCAGAGCACCGGGAGGGCTTCAGGCAGCCCTCGGGTTACTCGGGTAGAAAGGTGATTCGCCCCCAAATTCACACCCTTTGGAAAGCATCTTTCAGAAAATAAATCTAAGTTTTGGTGACAGATTGCATTGTGCTAATTTAACTGCTCTGCAGGGTCTTTGCCTTGGTATGTTCAGGAACCGCGCACGAACCGTCAGCGTTTGGGATTCGTGATCCCTCTGCCAAACCGTGGACCCCGCGTCTGCACCTCGCCTCTGAGCGAAGCCTCCATCATCCGTGCTCAGCAGGGCTCTGGGCGAGTGGTCCTCACAGCAGGCAACATGACCCTCATTTTCTGAACTAAACCTCTCTATAAAACTCCACATTAAATTCCAGAGATCTGGCAAAGTGCTAGCAATTTGATAAAAATCCCCTGAAACCTCACGGTCTATTTTTTTTGAAATAAAATTTTGACCTTATTCTATCAAAGCCTTGTGAATAAGTCTGGAGTTTGCCAGGTCATACTCACACTATTACTGAAGTAAAAGTACTTTTTTTCCTGGTATTTTATGTACTACTATAATGCTATCACTGCAAGTACACACAGCATGTTCTTCAACATCCACCCCAGAGCTGTGAATTCTAGATGCCTTTCACTCTATTTTATATTCCTTAACTACAAAATTTCATTCTTGTTGACAACATAGCAATACAAGGAAGTTACAAAGTCAAAGGGTCTTGATATGAAAATAATTTGTATTATTATTTAATAAAGTCACAGTCCCTAATGTTGCCTAATAGGGTTAAACTGCTAGCCAGAGCAACTCATCATCTGTCTAGGATGCAAATGGCATCACCGAATTACATTATTTTTTTCCCCCCTTTCCCGAAAATAAACCACAAAACAACTTTGAATCACATAAGAGCTCTGCCTTCCAACGAGGAAGAGCATTCAGAATGAACACAGCACGCAGACCCCGGCGCGTGGAAGTGCCGCACGCTTTTTGCAGTACATATGGCACCTGAGAGCACCCACTGCTTGGGGATCTTGGCTCCAGGGTGTGCTCAGGCTGCCGCCTCACCCTTAATTGGCTGGAGGTTGGCCCGGCGGGGCTCGGCAGGTCGGTGCCACAGGTGTTAATGGGCAGGAGGCCGGGGCTCCCAGGGGTACTGCCTGTGCTGCTGGGATGGCACAAATTCCCTGCTCTCCAAAGGGGCACAGCCCGTCCTGTGTGCTCCTTGCTGCAGACTTCTCCCTGCTCTTAACCCAGAATTTTACTCCTTTTCAGGGAGGACAGGGAGGATCAACATCTTTTGTGTTGGTGGGGCCAAGGTCCCCAACAAACCTGTGCCCAAGAAGCTCACAGTCCCTGCTCTCGGTGCTGCACAAACCAGCAACACCAGTAAAACCAGTAACACCTACACGTGTCCTGTGCCGCTATGACTCCGCTCACCACGGTGGGTGCAGGTTTGTTTGTGCCGACCCTCGGTGGCTTTGCAGGCGATCCGTGCACTCTCAGCACACGGGCAAAGGCTTCCCACAGCAGGGACACAGCCAGAAAGAGATCTGCAACACTAGTGCTCTGTCAGGCGGGAGGAACAACTCTGCTGCTGGGGATGCGATGCCTTGTACTCATTCAGGTGTCCCCGACTATGTCAGGGTGGTCTGCTCGGCTAGCCAGACACCAAAATCTGCCTAGCAAAGAGCCATACACTCACATCCCCGGCAGAGGTGATGGGTGAATGTGGCAATGATTCCCTGAGCCTTCTGCTCTGGGGAGAATCTCATGGAAAAAGCAACCGCAATGCCGGCTCCTCTCTTGCTACAGCCAGGGATGTCCTGGTCTCAACTTGCTGGGGTTTGCTGTGAGCAAACAGCAACGCCAGCCCACGCATAGATCATCTCTGAATCCATCCCAGCTCTGTGCTGCTGCACTCACTCTGAGGAGGGCGGACCTGCCAGGCCATGTGCTGATCAGGGAATGGAAGGCAGCAGGCAGAGAAAACTGCAGGGGAGGCCCCTGTGCAAACAGCTACCTGTCCATGGCAGGGGGTTGCAAGAGTTGGTGCTCACGGTGATCTGGGAAGGAAGCCTGCTGCCACCCCCAACTTCTCTCCCATCCACAGTGTCCTCAAACCAGGGACATCCCATGCTTAAACCTGTAGGCTTTGCAGGCTGAGTGCCTCAGCGGGTGCCTCATTTCCTCTGAGACTGGACAGTCCTAATCCTGTTTACACACCGAGTTATACACCTCCAGAAAATGCTCCCTTTAAGTAATAGGAAAAGCCTGTCCTGGCTACACGAACCCCTGAACTGGAAGACCCTGCCTTTCCAGGCTGTGCTGGCATGGAGCATCCCATATCCCTGCACACAGAGTGGGGGCCTGGGCACACCGCCAGGTGGGCTCTGGGTGCTGAGCTCTCTCTCCTTCACTGCAGATACAGCTCTGCAAAGTGCACAGCGTTCACTAGGAACTGCCAAATTAAATCCCCAAAAACCTGCTGCTTTGCAGGAATTTGCAGACCTCCCTTTTCTTAAATGAAAGAGCTTCTGTATAAAAACCTATAAAGGCACACACACAAAAAACCACTCCTGTATGGATGCTTGTTCTCAAATACATTTTTAACCTATAAAATATTCTCTGCTTATTTCCATTTTTCAAAAAAGAAATGAAGTTGACATGTTAAAATCTGAGTTTCTATATAAAGCAGCCTAGTAAAACATAATATCCACACAACTGCTATTTTTTTGTCCTGATTCCAGAGCCCTGTTAGTGCAAGGCAGTGATGGTAAAAGCTGCAGAGTTGCTCAGTAAGATGCACAGCAATGCACGCTATGGAATACTTTCATTATACTTGTTATCAGCTTAAATTGGAAGCTGTCATGAAGTGGGACTTGATAAACTTTATCTGCTTCTTTTATAGCCTGCAAATTCTAAAAAAGTAACTAGAGGCTGCCGGGGTATCTCGGCCCTGATTGCAGCAGCTCCCCTGGTATCCTTCCTGGGGTTCCACACCGGACGCAGCGCGCTCCCTGCCCGAGTCCCAGCAGGCATTTTTGAATGCTGATATCACACATCCAGGGCGAGGCTCCAGGGAGCACCGGGAAAGGAAAGAGCCTCAGATCAAGAGAAACAAAGTGACCTGGGACGGCTAATCCGGCACGCACCGCTGGCTGGCGCGGGCAGAGCGGCGATTGTGTGGGGCCGGGATGCGGCGGGAGGAAAGGAAAAGAGGGATTGAAGGCGCTGCTGGAAATCAGACAATTCGTCATTGTCCGCGCAGTTGGCTCTCCCCTGTGTGCACCGAGGGTTCCTTTGGGCAAAGGCTCTTTGCACAGCCTGGAGGGAGGGAGCACAGCCGCCGGCGCGGCCCCGCGGGCTGGGGTCAGCCCCGCACACCTGAGGGCACCGGGACGTGCCGGCCCTTCCCACGCCCCTCGCACCCCTGGACGCAGCTGGGAGCCGCGGCTCACCGGCACCTCCGTGACGACCCACAGGACTGGAGCTCCAATTGCTACAGCCTCTTAAACTCAGCTGGAAGGCAGCTCCAGCTCAGAGCGCGCTGCGTAACTCTCCGCAGTTATAAACGCGCAGAGAGCTCCTGGTCAGGGAGCAGAGTTCGCTCAGAAGAATGCTCTCTCTGGATGGAGGATTCCGTGCTCCTGCTTCCCCAAAACCTGGACTACTCACATCTACCATGAAATAAACGATCTTTCACTCAGTGCCAGGCCCAAAACACAAATCTCTGACGTTCAAAAGCACGGTGCGGATGATGTTAGCAAGCCTATGCTGACCTTAACGTAACGGAGCAATCAGTCTGCCTTCTTAGAATGATTAATGGAAAATCTCCTCTGGAAAAGAAATCAAATTAACTGTCTTCAACCAAATGTCTACTGGAACATGAAAAGCTGTTCTGATAAAGACATTTAGGAGGGGAAAAAACCCCTTTGAAGCATGTAAAATCCAGTGACAGATCTAGGACTTATTTTATTAAGACTCTCCCTAAAATAAATTAAATGGAGCCTACTTAAATGAGCACTTCAGGAAAGAAGCCTTGCTGAGGGGGAGCTAGGAGGACAAGGGCTGGCTCCGAGGAGTGGTGTCAGTGCTAAGCTCCTCTCCCCACTCCCGTGTGACTCCAAGAGGGCACATGGGGAGAAAAAGAGGCTGCAGAAGGACAGTGCACTCTATGTCCCCTCAGGACAAAGACAATTTGTCCCCTAGAAGATAAACTGACAACTGCCACCAGAATTCTGGGTTTATTCCTAGCGAAAGTCCTGCAGTGAGATCAACTCCAGGTCCAGGTCTGAGCCTCGCCAAGCCAGCAAAGGGCAGCAAAAGCTGCATGGCTCTGGCTCCTCCAAAGATGCACAGGGAAGGAAAAGTAAGCTGCACTCCCTTGAGATCTATGTGCCTAATTGTCTTCATTTCACAACTCACTCGGGAAGGGAGCAGAGGGGGGAAAAAAAAGCAAAAAACAACACAGAAGAAATAGATCCGTGGAGGCCATATCAGGATGGGAGTGGGAGAGAGTTAGTGCCCTAATGAGCAGTCTAGCTGCGTAGGAGGGAAACAGGTTGTTGTCTGTCTAAGAGAAAGCGGCGAGTGTGGCTACAAGCAGATACGAGATGGGAGCCCAGCGCACAGCCTGATATCCGTTCTTCCCCTGATCCTGCAACCCGGCCTCCTGTGAGTAATTCTAACTCACAGTGAGTAGCTCCACTGACTCACAACCAGGCTTCTGAGATCGAAGAGGGGAAGGAGAAGGGAGGGTGAGAAGGGCTCTGTTTTGGCATTTGATTGTGCCTTGCAAGGCTTATGGTCTAGCAAGAAATGCCATGATCCTGCAAGCACGCCTAGAAGGAGCTGCCAAAATTCAAGTGAGTAACCCTGCTGAAGGCAAAAGCTTTGATTTTAACAATAAGATAATGCCTCAGTGTCTGCAGAGGACTTGCTGAATTAACTGATCTAGCTGTGTTTTGTACTTTTTCGATATACTCAGGTGTGCTATCAGGCTCTGAATGTGTAGGTACTGAAACATATGCTGAGCTGCCTGTGACAAGTGCTCACTCAGGCTCTTGGAAATGTGAGGAAGGATTTTGCTGAAGTCTTGAAACTCACACAGTGTCCTGCATCCTTATAACTCATTATCTCTGATATTTGGAAGTCAGATATCAGCAAGGGTAGCCCACTTTGAAAACATGAGGACAGTCCTGCACCATGTCCCCAGGTCCAGCACTCCTGCTGCGCTCCTGGCTGAGGGAAGAAACCCAAAATCCATCAAAATCCACCAGATGCAACATCAGCCTTGGGATATTACTGGGGCTTCCTAAAAGCCCAACTCAGCTGAATCTGAGGGACAGGATTTGATGCTGGAGCCTCAGCCAGGGGCTTTTGCCTCCCTGAAAGTGGTGGGAAGGAGATGCTGGCTCCTCTAGCTGATGAGCCACGGATTCTCCTTTGCTGCTGGAAGAGGACCTGGAGTGACTGTTCCTCTGCACCAAGGGCAGCCCAGGGCAGAGCAAACCCTGGTCTCTCCACTGCTCTCCCTGCTACACCTGCCAGACCCTGCCGATCCCACCGCGCCATCAAGACTAAGAGCAGTTTCTGTCTTGCAGAGAAGAACAGGCTAACTTCTCGTTTCCGGAGCAAATTCTCCGTCTGCTATCCCGGCTGTGACACAGACCGAGGGAGCTGAGCACTCACAGTGACAGTGAAGTGGTAAAACTGCCTTCTGCAAAAAGCACGGTGGCTGCTGCCACCTCGGCGGGCGGTATCACTGTGTGATTAAGTTCTTACCAGACTTTTTGGTAAAGGCAACCTTCCTGATCTGATAACTGCCAAGGACAAGCCAAATACGCGGGGTCAATCCATGCACATTTAATCCCCAGAAGGCAGATTAAGTGTATAATTGACCCATATAATCCATGTATCATCTCCAGTGAAATGTTTTCTATGTCCGGTTTAGGCAGACATGAGGCCCATAAGACAGCGATCAGAGACACAGAATTACCATTGCAGTGGATTTCATCAAAGTTAGAGATGGCTTTTTAATCACTGATCTCACAGACTGCTAGATTTAAGCAGATGAACTAGCACTAAGCACATCTGTTTTAATCCTTATCTTCTACTCAGGCTGGTGTCTTCAAGAAGTACAAGGAGGAAAAAAATAAATAAATTTTTTTTTTAGGTCCACGCAATCTTAGGAGCTTCTCTTGGTGTTTTGATCTCTCATATCAAAAGCATGTTTTTGTTTTTTTTTCGGTAAGATATTGAATTTAATCATCAGAGAGAAAAATGCCATCTGCACTATTCAGGGACTGCATCAGGATGCTGGAATTCGCAGGATCTCGGGGAGCTCACCCGATGTTCAGTAGCCTTTTGTGTATGTGCTACTCGCTGTGGCTGAGGAGGAAATAGTTCCCCCTATGTTTTACATTAGTGTTTACCAATTTATGAGGAAAAAAGGTTGGCATTCACACTATCTACTAGTCAATCACAGACTTTCTGGATCACATATGTTGTGACGGGTTGAAACCTATACTGCGAGTATCTAAGGGTGTTTGTAAAGATATACACACATACATGAATCTAGAAATAACTTCTGCCAAAGGGCACAACCCTCACAAGCAAACTCCCACTGCCTTCAGACAAAATGATGGATGTATAAACTCTGATCCTATGAAATTCTGAGTGACCTACGACAAAGGGGACCTGAATTTTGCAGGATTGGTCTGAAGACTCAAGATCACTCTAAAGATATTTTTCCATGTTTAAGATACACCCACCTGCTTCTGCCTCATTGTTCCTATAAAAAGTTCCATTCTGCATGTCAACTCTGCCCCCTCTCTGGGGAAAAAGTGATAAAATTTCACTTCCTATCAGGCACTACACAGAGTTTGTTGTCCTTCTTTATCGTGTGCAAAGTACCGTAGGGTTTAAATCCCAAAGCACCCAGCCAGGCACAGGAGCACAGGGAGCGGATGCTACAATGCTATTCTGAAACTCTTCTGTTACCATTGCTTTCTACCAGTGGGCCTTATTACAGTGTTTTAGCTTTAAATGTTATCAAATTAGTTAGCCAGGCCAAGTAAATAAGTCATGTTACTCTGCAGTAAACAGCACTGCCAAAAAGCTAGTAAGGTTTTGATTACCAGCAGAACTCCATGATCAATCTGTTCATTAAATGATCCCAAGAATACAGATTTTTAAAATTAAGATGACTCTGTTTCAGGGAGGGGGGAAAACCCATCCTGACTAATTTGCAGAATTAAGAGGATTTAACACAGAGACCACACAGAAATGTAACAATAATCTGCTGCAAACACCAGTATCTCCCAAAGAGCAGAGCCCTGTTCTGCAGACACGAGCAAGTCAGGTGATGCAAGGGAAGAGAGATGGTTTCTGAGCTAAGAAATCATGGCAAATACCAAGAAAAGACATATTAACCCAGCTTCTCTGGGGACATAGCCTAACACACTCTGCAGCCTCTGCTCGTGGGAGGAAACAAACAGGGAATAAATGGAAACACAGGGCAGGATTGCAGAAAAGTGCGGGAATTAGGAATATCCCAGGAGTTCAAACCCCACAGAACGTGCGATAAACAACCTTGCACTGTGCCCCTCTGCTCCTGCACTGCTCAGGACTGTGCAGAAAAGGGATGTGGCCCCACACTGTGAGTGTCTCTACTGTGATCCCATTGGGTGCACAGGACCTGCCTGCAGGCGGGTTTAAGCTGTTTGCTGCCACTGCTGCCCCTACTGTCATACAACACCCTAAACTGGACCTGGGCAAGCCAGCACTGCTGCACTAAACCAGCTGATGACCTGGCTGTGAAAGTGTTAATAATCTCATTGCCTGGAGAAACTGCAGCTAAGAGGATTGCTCCCCTGTCATGCTGGAAGAAAAAGGAACAAAATCAGGTCCAATTCTAACTCAGCATCATAAATACCATTTTTGATTATTCCTCTTCTCTTTCTTATTAAAGAGGTAGCTAGTACTTAAAATGTCCTTGGAAAATAAGACCAAAGGAGCTTAAAGGCCATGCTGCTGGGTTAGGTGAGAGGGGCAAAGGGCTGCAGGGCTGTGTCTGAGCTCAGTAATGGAGTTAAGCACTCGCTCCTGACTTTACCCAAGCATGGGTGAACACAGCACCAACTTAAATGGGGTCTGGTGACCCCCATGTGCTGGTACGGACCCACCAGGAGCACCTGAGCCATGATGGGAACTGACCACAGGAGCCAGCTCCTTCAGCTGCAACCTGACAAAGGCGATACATGACTGCTCAAAACACAATTCCAATTTTTGGGTGACAAGGGCTTGGCACAATCCACTCCCTCCTTGCGAAGCAACCGCCCCACAGCTCACCCTGCTCATGGGCACACACTCACGTACATGAGACACATGCAAACATGCCAGTGCCATCAGATCCCAATGCCATCCCACTGGGGTGGGAACAGGAACAGGAACGGGAACATGAATGGGAACAGGAATGGGAACAGCTCCCACATGCTGCAAGTCCCACCTGCAGCCAGTGTAGGTCAAAACAGGCAGAGCAATGTAAAAACCCTATCCTTGATTATTTAATTCCACATGGATCGGGGAGACTTGAGGAAGGCAGGGAGGGAAAAGAAGGGTTTTACATTTTTTGCTTTCCACCAAGGTAGCTGCTCTTTTTTTTTGTTCATGTCAACTGTTAATTTGTTTAAAATACGGCTTGGTAAAACCAAGTATGAGTGGATCAAACTGAAATCAATATTTGTGCTAATTACAGCCTTTTGAAAATTGGAAATAATGCCCCAAAAGGGTACAAACACACCAACTGTGAATCATAGGGAAAGGATGAGGGAAAAGGCAGTGTGGGCATTGAAAAGAACAGTCCAGATGAGCTCTGGAAATTTAACTGCTCGTGGAATAAATTTCAACACAAACGAGCAATGCACTCGCAGGCCCGCTGCAGATGGAAGCGACAGTCTTTTGTTTTATGTTTTGTTTTTTCTCCCCATGCCTGCTTGATGGGTGATTTGCGTCTGGTGCTCAGGCTGCAAACTCTCCCCGGAGCGAGCACGAGCTGAGCCCGGAGGAGGCACTGCTGTGCTCTGTGCATGAATGAGGCATTCTCAGTGGATATGGGTCATGCTAGTAGATGTACACAGTAAGATTATTTGACTCTTAATTCATGCCACTTGATATAATGTGATAAAACATTTGACATGAGAGATAAGTTCCATTTTAATCAGGTAAGTTATGGGGGAAAGAAAGAGTGGGAATTGTAAAGGAAGAAGAGGTTTCTGATGGACAGGTAATATGCAGAAAGAGAGGTATTGAGTGAAGGAGGAGGTTGGCTGGGGAAAAAGCTTTCCCTGCACACTGAGGAAGCAAAAGAGTGAGTAAAGAAAGCAAGGAAGGCTGTTAGAGTTCCAGAGCCAGGAGACTGAGACATGGCATTGCTGAGAGATGGAAGGAAGGAAAGTAGGGACAGAAGCTGCTTCAAACAGAAATTGAGATATGGACAAATACCCTAGAGAGACTGAAACACTAATGCTGCAGGCTGGTCATCAACAGAAAACCTTTACCACAGAACAGCTACGAGGACAGAAAGGCTGTAACAAAACGAGCAACGAAAACAGAGATACTTTTCACATGCATCCAAACCTAAAAATCCCAGGCATCACAGGTCAGTGTTCTCTCACAGTCCAACAAACTGGTCTTGTCCAACCAAAAATTAGCTGTAAACATCTGGGTCAGTTCCTACCGGCCATCTTCATCAAGGAGACCATGTCTCAAAATTACCTTTGGTGCCAGACACCACAACACGGTTCTCCTTTATACCAAAGTCCATTTATAATCATCTCTGTTTTGATTAGCTTTTACAATTAAAGTTTAGTATGTTTAATTTGCTGCCAGATTTGGAGTGCTTGTCAATGAAACAATGCAAAATGTGCAGAAGAGATGGCCCTTAGCAAACGCATATGCCAAAAACCTGGCTCAAATTTTAACAGTGAGAACAATGACTGAGATGTTCTGATACAGAGAAATTTACACAAGCTTAAACATATTAAAGAGCTCTCTTAGAAGATACTGTTTCTTTTAAATCCACACACAGACTAAGACACAGTAGACTAGAGTAGAGATTTAAAGCAGGGAGAGAGCAGATACGAGCCTTAGTCAGAAAGAAAGGAAAGATTTATTTATTTTTTAAAGCTATAACCAATAAATTTCTCAAAATGTGACTTATCCTCCTGTCTTATTTTGTCACATTTTGGGTGTCTCCTGCTTGGTGTCCAAGGAGGAGAAGGCATTTACTTACATCAAATAACCTTTCTATATACATCTCCTCATTGACCTTATCACGCAGGACATCCTGAGAGTGGCGGACAAATGTCACATAGGCATCAGCAACATCCATTCCTGGCTTCTGCATGGAGGAGAGAAGAGAGAGAGAGAGAAAAACATGAATAGTGACGCAGGGGGCAGCTCCTCTGTGCAGCCTAATCACTGCTTTTCCTTCTCTTTCATCTCCTGCTGTCCTCCTGCAGTTTGCCCTTTCCTTACCTGATGGACACTTACCTGATGTCACATTTCTACAGCTCTCTGCAAAATTTAACTGATTTTTAAAGAGTAACCCACAAGTATGCAAGATTTTGGGGACAACAGCATTGCTTTAAAGCGAATGGCAACTGAAGCAGCTGGATGGGAAAATACTTTAAAAAAAATCTTGTTTGAGTTCACATTACTTTATATATTGGATTCAAACTTACCTCAAAGGAAACCCATTAAAATACGGTAACACGAGTCATTACAAGAGCTGCCACAAAACCTTAAATTTGTGTGGCACATTGTAAGTTTGTTAATAACTAGTGTCATTAGTTTCCATTACTGTGATTTACCTCAGATCACAGAGTATCATTTCTCTGCAAGATACGATTGTCAGCCGCTGTAAATTGAAGTTAGTTAACACATCCGTGTAATTTCCAGGGTGAAAATGAGGACAGTTCGGAAAGCAGTAGGAAGGGAGTTTTTTAATACAAAGCAAACAATTATCAAGCAAAGGGCCAGTGCTTGACCCTTGGGAAGGCAGTGACATTTCTTAACACCTACTGCAACAATGACAAGGTATTAATTTGAAAAACAATGAGGACAACACAAATGTGGCAGTAGTCAAGTGTTACACTTTCAAGCAATTTTCAGTCTGCTGATCATGCCCATTCCAAGGCGGGATTAGATGGATTGGTTTGTACCCAGACAACTGCAACAGAATTACAGAATTAGATTGAACTAACATTTGCAGAATTAGATTTAAGTGGTGGGTTTCTGTTCAACACCAGGATTTCCCCTCTACCCTCTAGTCAAACAGGTTTTTCTTTCTCCTTCCCCTGGAAAGGCAGTGGCTCATGGACCATGGGGTGGCCTCTGCACAGGTCTGGGAGCTGTGTGGGGCTGGCGGTTGAGTTCATTAAAAATGTTGAGGCTGTCAAGGAAGCCACTGTAATATGGCTTTGTTTCCAGGGACAGGTGGGGAAACAACTGAAAAGTAACCCAAGTGAATAATTTCTGCTCTGATTTACACAAAGCACCGGAGCATCTGTCTGGCTTCCAGGAGGGGAGGGGACCCTGCTGCCGACCTCCCAAGGGTGTCCCAGGTACAAAGCTTTTGGAAAAGCTTGAAAGGGTTACATAGCATTTTACTGAGACCACTTCCCTGGAGATGCTTTACTTTCCAGGAACATAGAGGCCTCAGAGAAGGCCATGCTTCGCACTAGAAGTTATTTAAAATAACTGTTCTGTGCTCAAATTTCTGATGACCAAATATTTAAGATGCACTGAAACAACTATGAATTTCAACCGAAGGATTTCCACATTTTCAGAGCAAGAAATAAATTCTGAGTTTTTCTTCCCAATGCTCTCAAATCTTGTTTTTATTACTCCAAGAGGACAGGATGCCAAGATCTGCATTGGGGTATTTTAAACCAAGCAACACCTCTTATTGTTCAAGAGTTTGTCTTTTCCATGCCAGGCTCAAGATATGATAATTTTGTAGGCAACGTTTAGGTTGGGCTATAGGGATGGAAATTAACCAAATGCAGATGATGTGGTCCAAGATGTGTGATAGATTTATCACACTGTCATATGACAGCATGCAGACCAATCCACCTGCATTAAATATACACACATTATACATACACATCATCAAACTCAACTGAGTTACTCTTGATTTCCACTGCCCAGTCTAACTGGGTGCAGCAACCGGTGTGGAATATTAAGGTCTATATTTTTTTGCATTTGCAGTTGCTCAGGATCTTTCTGCCTGTAAATGTTATAGTACCCCGTTATTCCAGCCAACATTCATATATTACACTTCAACTTAATTTAAATGTAAATTTCTGGCAAGTTAAGTGCTCTGTCTAAGTACGTTAAGGGCTCTTTTCCTTACGAATCAAGGTCTAATTAGAGGAGACGATGTACAGTTTTCCTACACCAATTACAGAAAAATAGAAAAATTTATTTTCATTAACAATTTCCCAAACACATGTTGTTAGCTCATCACCATTTCCCCAAAGTAATAAAAAAGTCATTTTCCAAAAGAGTAAAATAAACCAACAATTAGAAGAACAAAAATAAAATAGATTAGTTAATGTGTTAGATGTGTGTTGGCTCAGTTCTAACATGTCTGGACTTTTTGTTTGGAAATTATACTGTATTTGTACAAGTCCAAATGAAGAATTAACAGAATGCACTGCTCCCATTTTTTTTTTTCAAATGTGATTCAAGCCAATTGCATAAATATGGTACCTTTTTGACACCATCTGCAAATTGTTGCCTAAACAGCCTCACAGGTCTCCATAAGAGGGTAACTGCTCATTATTAACATAATGGAGATATCCTTTCCAGTTCAAATGTTAGAAGTATAACGGCCCAGGGTTCAATCTTGGCTGTTAATGCATAATGTGGGTTGCTACACATGCCATAAACCAAAGCACAATGCAAATTACTATGACAGAAGTTGTTTAAATTGTGCTTACAGGTACATCCACGTATTTGGAAGCAGCCTTCACCTGTAAAAGGAACAAGAGGAGAGTTAACACCATCAGTACCTTTTCAGGTCTTTGGTTTTTTCTTTAAACTCTGTGAGACCATCTCCAGCCAAGACTTGGGGTAACATAATGCTGAGTAGGTTGAAAAGGGTGATGAAACTCACTTTCCTGTCTAAAAGGGTGGTATTTTTGTTGTTGTTGTTTTTTTTTTTTTTGAGAGGTAACTTTACTGCTGCTAAAGCTCTAATAGCAACAGATGAGAGTGTGGGAGTTGTGCTTCTACTTCATCGAGCGGGGGAAGACGGGGTTCGTAAGAAGACATCGTTATTTTCTTTGGAGGCCTCGCTCTCCACCTGATGCCACGTGTCTCCCAAGGCACTGCATGTCCCTCCTGTTGGGAGCTGTATCCCAGGAGCAGTGGCAGCTCCCCTGGAGGCAGGGCCGTGATGGCATGGTGAGGCTGGCAGGGGCCTACACCAAGCTAGACACAAGAAAACACCTGAAGGACCCTAATTTTGCTCCCTTCCCATTGTTCTGCCCATGGTGTGCTTCCCCCAGTTGTGCAGGCTGCAGCCTGGGACATTATCAAGACCTTTGAGTAACCTGGATAGTGGAAGGTGCCCTTGTCTGTGGCAGGAGGGTTGGAATGAGATGATTTTTAAGGTCCTTTCCAACCCAAACCACTCAGTGATATTCTGTTAGGCTGAGCGTTTTCTGAGAAGTTTTGCAGTTCCTCCCTCACATCAGTCAATTCAAACCAAAAATTGTGATTGTGCTCCTTTTTGCTGGCCCTGGTGCTGGCAAGAGCTTGCAGACCATATTGGGGCAGCATGCTCATGCCATGCCACGCAGAAGTGCCCCGAAGCTTTTCTGCTTCCCAAACTGAACAGCTACATCATTTCCCCCTGATTTTCCTCTCTTTTTAGAAGATGCTATTGGAGGGAGGGTATCAGAGATGGACACTGCACTCTGTGGTGTCCTCACAAGCCGGTGGGATCTGCAAGACCCCAAACTGACTTTGTCTGTGGTTTTCCATGCAGTAGGGTGCACACTGCCTGGCGCGGGAGGCGGGGTAGCCCCTAATGTCAGGGACAACTCTTCCAACTGAGCAGTGCCCAGCTGGCCACAGAGACCTTTTTCCCACTGTAGCATAAGGCACAGTGTCTAGAAAGAGTATGGCTGGGATTTTCCACAACGCTTCAGCTTTTAATTAGGGTAAGCGTTGCCGGCCATCTTTGTTTGGGTGTAAAAGCTCACCTGCTTTTAAATATTTCTAAAGCTACCATTAAAACAGCCTAAATATAACACGCACACAGTTGCATCTTGGGATGAATAAATTATGTGTCCCGAATGAGAGAATGAATGTATGTGTGAGACAGAATGTGAGAGTGGGTGGAAGCACTCATATGGTGTGTGTGGGGGGTGCATAATTAAGCACAATGAGGCGATACAAAAGACCAGACTGGTGGTAATTGCCGAGGTGAACGCGGCGAGTATTGGCAGCGCCCGGGCTGCCGAGCCGGGGGGCAAGAACAGAGGGAAGGGCAGGAGAAGGGCACCGAGCGCCTGCTGCCGCGATCTGACCCCGGGTCTGGCTGCCAGAGGGGCTGCAGGGGGACGGGGCACATCCCAGCACAGGAGTTTATGAAGGAGGCAGCAAAATCAGCGCCAGAGCAAACACTTGTCTCCAGGTATTCCTGTTTCCAGCCAGCTGTCTGGACACCTTGCCCTGTCTCTGCGTTTATCTCTTGGGAGGCGGTGGAGTGCTATCCCTTGCTCTTGTGGAACGGGAGCGGAGGAGCCCCAGCCTCCGCGTGTGAAGGCAGCTGGAGCCCACCCAGCGGCTGCAGCTCCAGGAGAGCAGGCAGTCACACCCAGCGGCTGCAGCTCCAGGAGAGCAGGCAGTCATGGCACACCCACGCAGGCAGGGTGCCCATGTGAGCACCAAAACAGAAGTTTTTCTGAGCAGCAAAGCCCAACAACCAGGAGGAAAGCCTGGGAAATGATGCGGCTCAATAGCCTGCAGAACTCAAGCTGGGGTCCTTGCTCAGGGCTACACCTGTACCTTCAAACACCATACAGAGCATGAAGCCAGGCAGAGGCAAACCTGCCAGCTGAGTGTGGATTTAGCATTCCTGGGTCCAGCTTAGCGCCACTTTCATACTACCTTCTCCAAAGCCAAGAGGCGACAAGAATAACTCAGCTTCCTGCGATCTCCTCCCTCCACCCACAAAAAAACTGAGCTGCTTCTCCTGCCCACTCCCCTTTAATCAGAATAATTACTTGTTTTTCTTTAAACTCAGATTTGGCTACATTTAGTGAAATTTCCAAACTGCCGGATGTTGTGTGATTTTTGCTAGGCTGCCGTTTTTCACAAAGTATGTGACTTTGCCATGAAACGTCTCAGTTTACCATACAAATTTTTTGCAGAACAAAAATAAGATCTTTTACTTCTGTCTCCCCTGGGTAACATGGAATCTTTGGTTATAATTACCACAGGTGTAATGCTGTGCCTACAGAGGCCATCCAGATTACGGGAAATTTTAGCAGCTGGCATTGCTGTGAGTAAGTGGATCTGCACATGCAGACACCCAGCCAGGGCCTGGGCTGCTGCCGCCAAGATGCACTGAAATGTAGCAACAAACAGAAAAAAAAAAGTCTGGCCAAATTTAGAAGGGTGTTTTCCTCTCAAAGTGCTCTGCAAGGAGAAGTGGCTAGTGAGAATTTATTAGGACAACAGATGCATTAATTTTATCTTGAATTTCGAGGCAAGAATTGGAAATGAGGATATCCTACTAGGTGATAAAACTGTCTGTCACAAGACCCCCGAGTACATGTCACTTGCAGAGTGCCTGGAAAACACGCGATGAAAGAAGTCGGTGGAAGGGGGTGGGAGACTAATGCTTTCTGGAGCTCAGCGGCTTGGACCATCACACTTTGTTGTATTTGTTCAGACAGGGAAAACGTGGGAGGTGGTGCAAGCATGCTGTAACAAGAGAGAGATTCTGTATTTATCCCTGCAAAGACTAAACACAGCAAGTCACATTACTACTGCAGGGAGAGGAGACTTGTTAAGCCCAGTGCCAAAGGGGTCAGGGCTGCTCCTCAGCCTCCTCTCCCAGTGGCTCCCAGCAAACATGGGGGCCAAAGCGAGAGACGTCCCTTTGTTGGGAAGGAGCAATCCTGCTCCTCTGCTGTGTGCCCAGCCCACTTGCTGTGGGCGAGGGACCAACACTTTCCTGGAGAAATGCACACACCACACACAGCAGCTATTTGGATACACATCCCTTCCTGACTGAAAACTCAGGAAATCGAGGCTGTGGGACCATGCACGAAGGCTGTGGAGCTGTTGGAGTTGGACAGACTGTTTTGCTGCTGCTGGGGCAATTAACTGTCAGTAAGTGCCTGAGGAGCAGCAGAGAGGATGTGTGATCCCTGTGCACTCATGTGCTGGTCCTGACAGGTGCCCAGAGCACAGGTGCAGTCAGGGCTGTGCTCAGCAATCCAAGGGAGCAGCACTCGGCAGCGTAAACAGTAGGATGTGGTGGGAGCAGCGCAACATCAACTGAGCAACAGCTTGGATTCATGGAGATTGAAGGGCTTCTCATTACACTGTCTACATGGGCTGATGCTGGTACTTCCAATGACTGGAAAGCTGCCGCCTCCACATCCTCTGCTGCTGGCACACAAGCATTTTCCCAACCCTCCACAGCACTGGAATAAGGGAAGGTATCCAGGTATCCAACCCAGGCCATACCCTGCATCCCCTCAAGCAGGGATGAGCACAGCCCTGGAGCTGAAACCACACAGGGTTTATCCTGGGAAAAGAGCTGCACTGCGGGGCAATGAATGGGACACCCTCCCTTCCTCTCTTCTCCGAAGAACAAAATGCCTCCAGCACACCTGAAAAGGCAGAATGCTTAGTTTGAATCCCATGGTGGTTCAGATAAGCTGCCAGACTGTGTGCACAAAGCTGCCAAGAGCAGTTTCTTGCCTCTGCTGTTAAGCCTTCCTAAATCCATCTCCATTTCCAAATGAATCCTACAAACTCGGCAAAAGGGCCCAAGAGTAGCAAACAGCAAGTAACTAAGACAACTCCAAAATGAGATTTTGGAAAGCCTTCCCAGTTTGCAGAGCAGTGCCTTCTGCCTCTTGCCCAGTCTCTGTGAACAAGTAAGTACAGGAGAGGCTGCACATGAAGGCAACAAGCCTGGGGTGCAAACTGTGAAAACAACTTTCCAACTAGCCCAGCCACAGGCATTCATGTGCACAAATGTCTGTGAGTCGAGAGAAGTGAAGTCCTGCTTGCACAGAGACACTCTTGTAAACTTTCTGGCACATGCATTTTCAGAAGACCTTTGGAAATTAGCTGCCATGTGTTCATCCTAAGAAGCTGTCACAACACTTTTCTGGAATACAGCTCAGATTGTTAAACTATTGCTGGATACTGAGGGCAGTTTTGCACAGATATTGTTCTGGTCCTCTACCTTGCTAGGAAATATGGTGAGCTGTGGCTTGGTTCCTCAGTGATAGGGACAAATATGACATTTAGAGGCACTTTGTGCTTCGTGACCTCATGGCATTTCCCCTACCTTGCTCTCTTTCAGAAACACAAAGGCACTCCCTAGATCTCCCTTATTTTGCTGTTTACTGTTTAAGATGGTGACTGTTATGGCCAGAAGACTGAGAGGAACACACCTGTCATGTGAAGTGACAATGAGGCAAATTGCACGTACAATGCAATGGGTTTTTTCATCTTCATATGTATCCTCTACAGAATAAACTTCACCAAGCTGAAGGATGGATGGAGATGGCTTCATTCTGCGCATCGTGGGTGTTTATGTACTGTATATCTGCATACAGGTTGTTTGTCTATTCATGTGGGGGTTACAGTGATCAAACATCACAGAATGGAAGAATTATTAGGTAGCTGATCTAGTGCTGGGAGAGCAGGAGGTTACAATTCAGAAAAAAAAAAGAAAAAGAAAGGAAATTATGGCTGTACTTACAGTAAATGACAGGAAAGAAGAAAACAAAGTTCCTTCATCATATCTAGACAATTTGGCCAAGACTCCTTCCAAAATGGTGACAAACTACGAAGACAAAAAATACTGCAATTATTTTTAATAGTTGGACAAGGGTGTAAAAATCTGCATCACCCTCAAAGACACCAGTGGACCTCTCAGCCTTGCCAAAGGACTGGAGCACCTGTCCCTGAGCACAGTGGGCAGGGAGTGGGGAGAAAGCAGTGCTTCCTTTTGGGTGCTGCGGTGCACCTCTTCCTGACACCTCAGTGTTCTGGGTGGTGCAGGGGACAGGAGGTGGGTGCAGTATGTGGGGAATCCAGCAGAGCCTCTCTGGATGGGGAAGGCTGTGGTTCCTGCTCCCCATATGCAGTGGCAAGCACGCAGCTAGCTGGGTATTCTTGCAGAAGAATTGAACTGGCATATGTTGGCGGATTATGTTTAAAGGTCTCCACTGTATAATAGGGATGACTTGTTCTCAGGAAGTTTGAAACTAGAAGAAAACACACCCCACCATCTTTCTCCTTACATACCAATTCCCCTCTGTGTTAGCACAGCACACCAGACCTACACAACCACCCAAGGGGAATGCTGGCAGCTGAGCTACAGGAGCTGACTCTGATGAAAAACAATTTCCAAACAATTAAACCTGACATTTTGGAATGTGTTTCCCACTACTGTCACCTCTAAATTAATTCCTTAGAAGGGCATATGGTGATCTTGCACAAGAGGAGCTATTTCGTCCACACAACCTCATGCATAGGAGTGGTGACCACCTTTGCATGCCACTCCAATGGCTCTGCAGCAGCATTTAGCAGTGCCACCCCCTGACTGCAGCTACCCCCAGTGCCATGGGGTGATGCTGACCATGGGGTGTTCCCCCATTAACGTAACACCCATTCCTTAAAGCCACTTCTGGCCCAGTATGGCAATCCTGCTAGCAGAGTATTACATCTCACGCAGTTCCTAATCAACAAAGAGTCACCATGAAAGGACTGGGAGATGTATGATCTTGCCTGTGAGAAACAAGAAGCCAATTCAACCTCCTAATGTGTCACATTTTAATGGGAACGCACATATTAAAGATGCAATGTTAACAGGGAATCACTTCACCTGAAGCTGAGGGTTACCTTTGCCACTAGGAGTGTTATCATTTCTTTGACGGTTTCCTCAATTAGTTCATCTATTTTTGAATGGTACTGGTGCTAAAGAAAAATAAAAGGAGAGGGGGAGGAAAATATTAGCATTGATCACAGCCAACAGCTCTACACTTGTCAGCCTCTTCCCTTGGTAAGCCACAATACGCAGTATTAAACCAAAGAATTATGCAGCTTATTACCCTGGGTCCCACTGCAGTGGCCAGTGAGTACTTACACTTGTAGGAGAGACCTTGAATTCAGGAGAATCCCACATCAGTTTTGAAGCATGGGCAAACCCTGCCCTCTTCTGTGTGCCCACAGCTCTGGGAGCCACGCGTGGATGTCGGAGGGGAGGCTCTGCCATCCCTGTGAGAACCAGCACCTAGTGCTCCTAGAGACTCTGAAGTCCCTTTGCTCCACTTCCATGGGCATTATCCTGTCCATCTGGCACATGGATTGCAGTGGATAATGGGGTACACCTGCTGCTGGAGGGGAACAGGCAGCCCTTTCCCAGGGCACCACAGACCACCCAGCCCTCGGCATGTGAATGGGGAGGATGTGCTGCTCCAGGGGAGCTTGCAGTGGGCTCAACCACTGGGAATGGTGCTGCACCCTTCCCACTACTGCAGCAAAGCAGCTGAACCTGTTACCCTGGGTTCAGCGGGCACATGGCTCAAGTTAAGCACTTGTTCAAACGCCTTGCTGTTGTGTACTGTGAGATAGATTTAAGACCACCCGACAAACCACGACGAGCCTTTCTGTCCCATGCAAAAGCCAGCAGGCAGTGCAGCCCTGAGCCCCGGGCAACGGCAGATCCCGTGGCAGCAGCTCAGCGCTGGCTGACCAAGGCCTGTGCCTGCACCACTCGCATTTCTGAGTCTTCAACCCAATTTCTGCACATGCCAAACCTTGCTTAGCTTGGGAGCTCTGATGCAATCAGCTGCAATATGGCTAGAATAGGTACTAAAATACAGTCTTCTACTAATTTAGAAAAGACCTGTTTCCAATACAAGATTTAATTAGTGAAAACATACAGTATATTCTTATTTTCAATGGACTGAGAAAATACTGATTATGACTGCTTTCCAACACAAAACATTTGATTTTTCAGTCAAACATTTCAAGCACTGGTGCTAGTCACTATATTCATTACCACTTGGCATTAATATTGTTTTAAAATGTTAACATCAAATCACATTGAAAGAGACAAATCTGCTTTAAATACTAATCAGACTTTGGGAAGGAAGGCTGTGAGGGCTTTACAAATGCTAGCTGCTGGTCTCAGTGTCTGATCGGTACTCTGAACTGCTCTACAGTTTGGGGATTTTTTTCTACGGCAGTAACATTAATATAGGAATTTGGGAAAAAGAAAATAAAAGTAGGACACACTTACCCACTCTTTTGCAAACTTTTCAGATGATTGGGGACAGAAATAAAGAGGAAAGTGCAAAAGACAGGAAAAAGAACATATGAAGATAAACAATAAATAAACCAAAATCTTTTAAAAAAAGAGACGTATGAGAACAGCAGCATCATGCACAGAAACAATAAGCAATGGAAAATGAAATGGGGTCAAAACCTCCTTTCGCTGAAATACCAGAGATCGCTACCTGTAGGATTTGCAGGCAGTAAAACAGTGGGAAGGGACCGGATTGTAGCTGGCACCTGGCACTCTCTTACGGTTTTGTTTGGCTCCGAAGAGGAAGGGAACCGGCTGTCGACAGGCAAGGTTCAGCCTCGGGGCAGCCGCTCAGCCCTCACGGGGCGGCAGGGCCAGGGCAGGGGACGTGGCACAGCACAGCCCAGCCCGAGGCCTGGCTGGGGGCACTCAGAGCCTCACCTGGACACGAGCACTAACCGGCACCTCCACGCCACAGGCTGCGATCTGCTGGGCCCACGCGGGGGAAAAACATACACGAACAAGCGGGTGATACTTGCATTGGCAGCTCCCATTCCCATGTCCTGATTTGCAGGTCAAGACATACACAAGTCCCTTATGGGATCACAGTTATGATTAATCTTTAATGCAGAGCTAGGCCTTATCAGCTCCCAAGATTGACCTGGCTGTTCCCAGCACAGCTGGAATGCAGCTGTGGGGCGATAGGGACCTGTACCAGCTTGGTACAGATAGAAGCTGCTGATGTGCTCGGCAGACACAGCCAGGACTTCCTAAGGGAAATGGAAAACGGGTTGTGCACATATTGGGGTGTCTCTCCCATGATGTCTTCCTTCTGCAACTGCATTTTCTGTGTGTGTAAAACTTTGCAAACAAGCATTCAGCTAACTGCTTTCATCAGGTAAGTCATGAGTTTGAACTCAAACATGACTAGCTATGTGCAAAGCAATCCACTGTGAAATGCACTGACTGATGCATGTTCAATTACAAGCTTGTTTCAAAAGCAAATAAGAGCCCCAATGAAATAAAACCACAGCTCTGGGAGCAGGAGAGGAGCCTGTGCATGCACCAAGGCAGTGTAGCAGTACCCTGAGTGCTCATTCCCATCGCAGCCGCAATCCCCAGGGCAGAGTGAGCCCCGGTGCCCCAGAACTGACCATGCAGGACAGGGCCTGTGAGCTGAGGGTCCTGCCCCAGGCAGCCACAGCCATGTGCACCCTGTGCCACCAGTGCCACAGCCCCAGCTCCACCTCAGCAAGGGGAGCCTCGGCCAGGATGGGGTCAGAGATGGCGGTGGTTTGGAAAGCGAGCGCCTGGTGCTGCTACAGATGCCTGGCTCACAAAACCAGCAATTCCAACAGCTCCTTCTACATTCCTCACGAAAACACTCGAGGTTAAAGATCGCAGAGCTGGTTTGCTCTACCCAGCGTAGCCCCCACTCTCGATCAAGTTCATCACAGCTTTCTATTAGCTCAATTATTACAATCCATAATCAGTGCACTACAATGATTCAACTTGACTTTATGTGATGAGTATCTTGCCTTGTCATGTAACAGATTGTGTGTACGTTGTATTTCTCTAAGGACCATCTGACCTTAGATATTAAATAGAAACATACTAGACCAACTGAGAAACATTTAATACATACATTTATCCCCTTAGATGTATTAAAAATTCAGAGGAAAAATAAATATTTAAGATGGTAAAGTATGTTTACCAAATGTTTTAACAGCTGCCTTTAGAGACAAGGAAATGGAATGAAATGATGGGTGTTTGTTTCACAGGGTAATGCTCGCAAAATGCATTCAAGTATCTGTTAAAGTGAGTGTGGCTGAAGGTAGTGTGAAAGGGAAGGCCTTTGGGATGGGAGGGAACCTACAGAGCAAGGTCAAGGAAGGTGTTGAGAGAGTCTCTGCCCACATACAGACTGAACTGTCAGAAAAATTGCTGGTTTGTTTCTAACAAAAATGCCCTCTCTGGTTGGGTCTGGGCCAACGGCCCCGCCTGAACACTGTGGTGGGCAGTGTGAGCCCTTTCTGCTGCTGTTCAACTGTCTGCACAGGGACAGGGGCTGGAGGAGCCACGTGCCTTCTGTGTCACTGATGGATGGTCCCATCAGCGAGTTTCTGTCCCTCCCTGCCTGTTCACTCCTCCCCTTGCTGACCTGTGCAGCCGCTACACACCAGAGGTGGGGGGACAGAGGGACTCAATGAGGCACAGACCCAACTCCCTACATTACTGAGAAAGACACAGGCTGGAAACCCAGGTTCCCATGCCTCTGCTGCCTGTCTGTCTCATCATTTCCAATTGGACTGGAAGAGGCAGGGTGGCATTTTGTTCTCCCCTCCCAGGTTATAATGACGGATCTATATGTGAACTTTTACCCCCCTCAGCCTGACCATCTTGGCACACAGGTTTAGACAGCTTCAAGGAGAGGAGATGGAGAGAGCTGAAACACAGAGTGGCACAAGTGAATGGAGGGGGAGGTAGTAACACTCATTAAAAGAAAGAAAAGAAAAAGGGAGGGTGTATAAAATACTGCAGCCCTAAATGGTAACTTATGCACCAATAGTTCATCTCTGCTTTACAGGTCTATTAGTTTAGCTATCTGTTAAAAACCTCATGTCCCAACAACTGCTGCTTGCCACAGGAGTTCAGCTGTCTCTGACCTGCTGCACCAAACACCTCCTGGAAGTGGCACAGGCAGATTTGCAGCTGATCCTGGCTGCAGCCCAGGAGCAGCTCCCCTGTCACCTGCAGTCTGAGTCAGGCCAAACCCGCAGTGGGACTGATGCTCAGAATTTGGAGGAAACTGTGGCAAGCAGAGAGCATCACAAGTGAGCATGGAAAGATGTCGCGAGTGCCTGGTCACACAATACTTGTGCACAGCTGATGTTATCAGTCTTGTGCCATCTGAATACTTAACCTGACAGTTTAACGAGTGCAATGAGCCTCCTCTGTCGTAATATCAGAGTCTGTGTGATCTCCAAAATCTCCCTGTCCCCAGGGACTGTGCCAGTATAAGGGTTTGATCCTGGTTTGCAGTGGGGAGCATCGCAAACATGGACCTTCCCAGCTGACGGGGCACTGCCAAGGTAGATGCTGCAGCAGCTGCAGGCTGAGGGATTTGGGGAGACAAATGGGTATGAATATGGAACAAAAAATGGTAGAGAAGTTCATGTCCAGGCTTGGACAACAAAAGCCCGCTCAAGATGTGATCCAGCTAACCTGGAGGACAAGGGAAGGCCTGATGATGGGCAGTATGAAATCTCTTACAAGGTGAGTGTCACAAATAAAATGTCATAACTGAAATATGTATAAGAAAAATAGAACAGGTAAATCTGATCCAAATACCACTGACATCAGGGCAGAGAGCCCTGCTGCATCCAGTGGTCTTTGGAGCAAGTTCTTTTAGAGGAACAAATTGAGGTGAACAACTGAAAAGAACACAGAAATAACTAGCAATGATTCACTGCAAAATCTGACTATGGAAAGCTATAGTGAAAAGGCTTATCTAGGAAATGCTGACAAGCAGCAGAATAGGTGAGCCAAACAGTATTTGTGAATTTATTCTAGACTGGTATATGAATATTCAATTTGGCTTGAAGTCACTGGAGCAAAATGAGCATTCTGATGCATTTAATTCATTCCAATTTGCCATGTCTTTCTAATTCATAGATCAATTCACAGAAACTTCAACCTGCAACTATGGCTTCACAAGAAAATAAAAATCAGCATTAATTAAAACAGGTTTGTTGTTTGGAAACTTGAGTCATTATGAACCTGGAAATCCAGAATGATCAAGTGTGCTGATTATAGCCAGTGCTCGTGGAAGGCAAAGCAGCCGGAATTTCAGTCTACTTTTGGAAGTTATTTATTTTTGTGGTTTTGTTGGTTTTTTTCCCCTTACATGCATCACAGCAACAACTTGGCAGTTCTGTTTTCCTTATGTTTGTCTACAGAAAATAGCCATACACAGAAAGTGTGTTGCCGACACCTGGCTCCAAGGTGCAGCTAATGACTCAATTTATATGGTCATCATGCAACAACCAAGCTTGAGAGATACCGTATGCATACCACAGTCCTTGCAAAAAGCCACTCCTAAGTGACAGGGTTTCCGAATGTTTCTATTCATTAGATTTGAGAGCAACCCCCTGTACATTCATCTGCACACTCTCTATGGAAGGCTAAATCCACAAACGATACGTCTCTGAAACGAGCACAACAGGAGACAGGAAATTTCATGACATTGCCTTTACAAGCTGTGAAAGGAAGAACCTGCAATTTTACCTCTTGGCCCATTTCCATACTGCAAAGCTTTGTAGACTGAGCTTTGGCATCCACCATGACATTAAACATGGTGCATATTGATTGAGGAACTCGGAAATCTGTTGATCGGCTGGTTTTCTGCAGTTTTACTTCAAATGCAATCCTTGTTCTGTGAAGGAAAGTAGAAAAAGATGCTTCAATTGCTTTTAAACATACTGAAGCCAATAATAATAATGTGAAACAATATTGAGAGGAGTTTGAGAAGCCAGAAAGCTGAATACTGCTGAGAGTGCCATAATGCAATTGTTACAAATGTGTTTTTTCTAAAAATGGTTTCCCAATTTAGAAAGAAACCCCCTTTCCAGAATACACACTATTTATAAAGTGTTCAACAGTTTCAGGGAAACTGTGACTCTCTTATGCTTGATAAACAGTGTGATGTTACAAACAGCAGTGTCAATGCACACCTTTAATTTGTTTGCATTAGCTGACTGATAACCACAGCCTGCCACACTAAAGGAAGCTCCTATTGCTCCCTGATATCAACTGCAAGTAACTCCTTCATTGCTTGACTGAAAGGACACTGCCAGATCATTGCATTTATAGTGGTATGATAGTATTTGCTTGATGGAAGTTTTTAATTGTCTTATAAATTCACAGAAGTGGTTTCCCTGCACCACACAAATTCACCAGAATACGTCTGCAAAGCGTGCACGGGCACAGTCGTGTGTATATGAACACACATCACACACCTCCCTGCTCTCCTGAGGCTTCACTGAGATCAAATTTGACATCCCTGGCAGTAACAAACCATGATACACCAAAAGCTTTGTCAGGCCAAAACTTACAAAATCTGATCCTGTGCCATATTTTAAATACCAAGGCATTTGTGTGTTTAACACGGGAATGCTTTCCAGTGTGGTGGGCATTGCCTTGCCTTCCTTCAGAGCCCCTCTTCATATTCCAGAGGTACTTCACTAATCTAACCCAACACAGAACAATTATCACATCAGACAGAATCTGCCAACAAATTAACATAGAAGCTTCAATTTAGAAATAACAAATAATATCAGCTGCAGCTCAGGAATAATTCTGAAGTTGAACGATCCCCCAAGGGTTATGCAAATGAAAACTCATTTATGAATGTGAAGCTCCTGTTCTTGGGATCAGATCTGAGCTGGTATACAGGTCCTTCTGCCTGGATTTATTAGTTAACAGGCCTTCCTTGCAAGGGCTGCTTTCCTGACAGCCCCGAAATACAACCCAGTGCGGAAGGCGGGGTGGCTCCTCCATGGATTCAACAGTTCAGAGACAGACGCGAAGAAAAATGTTGTGTCAAACTGAAATTGCTAAAGAAACCTTAGCCAGGCCCTGTTTGCAGGTGATATAAATAGGGAAGGCAGCATATTGGTTTACATCAGCAGTGGCATTTGAACTGATTTAATTACCAGTGCCAGATTTAGCCTGGACTCGGGGACTAGAATCTTGATAATTACTGAAAGGACCCAAGGAGACTGGGATTTTCCATCTCCTCATGGAAAGGAGCATGTTCCTACTTACTTATGCTCACAACCATTATATATAGTTGTACCAATACAAGCTGGATCAGGTTTCTAAAGAGAGGCAACACATTTGTAGAAAGGTTGAGGCAAATCAGGGAAAAAATCACCCAACTTCCAGGCACACAAACCCTTCTTTAGATGTACCTGGAAATTTGTTTATTTTTCCCAGTTATCTAAACTAAACTAACTTGGTCTGATTTTTACAGATCATTGCAGCTATAACTGTGCTGCAGGGACAGTAAAAGGGCTTTAGTTCCAAGTGAAAAAAAAAAGAAAATAAGTTTTGCTGGTGTTGCTGGGGCAGAGCAGAGAGCAGAGCTCCAGCACTGGGTTTCCTCCTGAAGGACAGCTTGACAACTGGAGGACAACTGAAGCTCAGTGTTTGTGGCAGACACAGGACCAAAGATGAGCTGCTGCAATAAACTGTTCGACATCAAAGACATTAAGTGCAATGCATCTCCTTGCACTTAAAATGCACTGGGGTTTATTCCAGAATGGTGAGAGAACAAGCCTGGAGCTGTCTGACTTCCTGCCTGCATCTCAAGGACTGAACGTGCCTTCCCCTGTGCTGACACTGCACATCCAGGCTGTGAGGATCGTACTGAAAATAAATGCCACACTCACACTTGCAGAGTGGCCAGGAAATTGTGGTACGAAACAGCCACATCACACACTGCAGTTAATACTAGCATGTATCAGCTGCATTTGGCATTCATTTCTTCTCTGGTTTGTATCTTTGTCCATTAATTTTTGCACAATGAAACACAAAGTTAATTTTTTCTTCTTGCCTCATTACCTCTGATGGAAACGGACATGAATGGCTGTGGAAAAGTTGGAAATTTAACTTCAATATTTTGTTTTCTAAATGACAGCTGCCAGTATGTCTAAAAGTTGCTTAAAGATATCTCTGTTTTGGAAGATCTGCAGGTAACTATCCTATAATGTGGCTGATGATATAACAGCTTTTCCCAATCAACGGCAGACGTGAAACCTGTGTGCCAAGTAACACACTATCCCACTTTTAAATTCATTTTTTCTTCTTTTTTTTT
>VZTJ01011336.1:4721462-4746075 GCA_013397795.1 Orthonyx spaldingii
TGTTTTTTAGGTGGGTACTGGGATCTTTCTTATGGCTATGCCTTCAGCAGTCAGCATCATCACACCAACCTGCATTTACAAAGACCTGACCTCATGTGTGACACTGGAAATAAGCCATTACCTATAAAGCCCAAAAGAAGGGGAGATTTATTGCCTTATTGCGAATAAGCACTCTCCAGCCTGCTTGGGAGAGTCCACAATTCACAGGAACGGGGTGAATTCCAGTTTTAGGGTGGAATAGGCTTGGCATCCAGTGAGCTCCTCTGAGAAACACGCCTGGCTCGCTCATGGGCCCCTACCTTTTCACACAGGACTCGATCATGTCACTCGCCATAAGCTTCAAGCGCTGCTCCAAGTGTTTCCCAAACTCCTCCTCAGGCCAGTGCAAATCCCGAATGAAGGTCTGTAGGGCATCAAGTTTCCAGAACATATCTTCTGAGGTGCCTGATCCATTGCTGGCAGGGCAAAATGAGAACAAAGGTCAGAAGTGGCATCAGGGTCTTTGCAACCTGATGTGGAGACCATTCCTGCAACAAGTGTAAGGCAGACAGCAGTTTCATACACAGGACAATGCTGGCCATCTCCACCATCAGGATTTTGAGTTTTACCATACAGTTGCCTAATCTACCTTGCTGTCATCACCCACAAAACTTTCCAGACCAGATGAGTAAGACAACATCATGAGTTACACATATTAAAGGGAAGAACGTGTGTATGGTAAAAATCCGCCTTAGTTAATAACCACATTAATGTATGCGATTATTAAGAATTAAGGCCAGAAACTGTGGGAGAAAATCCTTGATCAATAATAACTGCCATACTGTGCTGTATGCAGTTATTAAGATTTAGGGTTTCATGCAATTCTCCCCCCCTCCAAATTATATCTTGAGTTTGCCTTGTCCCCCCAGTGCAGCCCCATTTCCAGGTAAGGGACAGTGCTAACAAGTGGTGAGCGAGGACACGCTTTATCTCTTGAACAGCTGAAAAAAAATTGGGGTAAGTCAATTGAGCTAAGGGTACATCTCATATCCAGGAGTTTTGGCAGAATTTACTGCTGCACCTTTTTCTTTGCAAAGGCAATTACAGGACAACAAATTTACATTTTTAAAAATTTAGCAACAACTTTTGTCTGCCACAAAATTCTCAATTTCTTTCCCAAGCATATATTCTTGTACCCACACCCCTGCCCAGATGGAAGTCTTTGGTCCTGCAGTGTGTAGCTACACCATCTCTTTTCACAGTATAATTATATCTCAAACCTCCACTTACAGAATAAAAATACAGGACTGGATTGCACTCTGTTTGTGCAGAGAAATTTATGCATTCATAACCCTTTTCTCTCCCTCTCTTCTTCTCCCTCACTTTTTTTTTCCAGAACAATTACCAAGGGAGCTTCAAGAGTTTCAACCCCCTCCTCGCATACCACTAATGCTAACACAGTAATTTATAAGATATTTAACACACCATGCATTACCACTTGTGCTGACATCATCTATAGAAACAGATGAGGGAGGGTGTTTCTATTGTGACAGATGCCAGCTGCATTGAGTTAATGCTAGAGGTGCTCGGAACTAATGCAAACAGGGCTACTCCCAGGTGAGAACTGTAGTCCCAACATGCCAGAGGGGTCCTGCGGGATCCTGGGCTAGCAGAGTCAACGAGATAAAGAATGAATCGTCTTGGTTGTAGGAGAAACGTATCTGACACTAAGCAACAGGTAACATGTCCTTGATGGAGGGGAAGGGTGAGTAAAAGGAAACCAAGGAGATGAAAAGATAAAGAATCAGGCATTTGCTTTAGCCAGGGGACCAGTCTGGACAACAGTCTCACATGTTCATCTACTGCCAGTTTGTAGTTCAAACCTGTGCTTGGGTGAAAGCAAGCTTTAACAGTCTAAACTCAGTTTTGGAACTGCATGAATTTACATTTTAAGTGATTATATGTGTACAAATACAATAATTGGTATTTACTACAGCAATATTATGACATCCATTTGGTTTCATAATTTTAAAAGAATTATTCTCAGGCTTTTTCTCACTTTTGATTAGGGCTCCATCCAAGTAAACAATATAGTATATTCATTTCCAAAACACACTGTTCGTATTTTGCTTGTGAGCACCACAATTAACTCTAATCAGGCAGGCAGCTTGCAATATATCATTGATGCTCAAGCATTTTCAGAGAATTATCCAATTTTCTGTCATTACATGATTCTTATCTTTTCAAGGGCAATACCACAAAGCATGCACAGAGAAAGATTAAAACTTTCAAGTACTCTTTACAGACAACTGCCTAAGCTAGCCTTTAATATAACTATCTTAGCATGAATATGAGTTGTATGGCTTTGAAACACAAACAACCATGCTAATATTTTTAAAGGTTTTAAAATCTATTTAAAAAGATCTCACATCAGTGTTTTCTTTACTTTCATTCATTACCAGTGCTCTGCAATCCTGCCTGTGCCAGACTAATGGCAGAGGCGTTCTGGTGGACTCCAGGTGTAGATGTAATCGACGGTGTTTCAGTAACAGTGAACAGGGAATTCTTGGGGGAGTTCTGCAGTTTTATCTGTTAAGTGAGAGGATAGAGGAAAAGCACCATAGTCCTGACTGAGACCACCCTATGCCAACCCTAAATAACTGTAGGATTTTAGAAGAATGGACAAATAACAGTTCCCACGATAGGACATCCTGGGAGATGAGCTACCTCGAACGATGAGATTTGGGTTGAGCCCATTGTGTACCACCCTCCACAATGCTCAGTGGGAAATCTCCTATAAGAGAACTTGCCTCATCTGCGCTGAGGATCTGTGGTATGTTCCCCCTGAGCATCACACATGCACCTTGGGACACTCGGACAGGAAGCTGGGAGCACAGAGCGCAAGGCTCCTACAGAGAGACGGCTTTGACACTATTTTCCAAGCCATAATCTAAAACTCACATTGAAAATATCTTTCTTTAGTTGGTCATGGCATTATTTGGGCGGTAATGAAGGCTATGGAGCTTTAATTGCTCTCTGGGGCATCCCCCAACAGAAATGAAAACTGTTACAGGGTGCTCCTCTTTCTTGGACTGCTTCATCAAAATCAAGACAAAAATTACCTGGGAAATGCAGAGCTTGTATTAAATAAAATTCATTTTTAGATCTACATCTGGTCCACAGAAATTAGTTGACTGGCATTGAAATTGGTTCATCTTCTCTTTTGGACAAAACTCTTTGCTGAGACACATAATGTCACATTGTAAGTTCTGTGGTTTGTATGTTATTCAGACCATGCCCCATTGTTGTCAGCTATTTTGTAAAGCAAGATACTTGCTCAAACTCTCAGTGGGAGTTGAGACAAATTTTCAAGGTTTATACAAAAAAACCCTCAAAATACACATGCCAGAAATTCACTAGTGTCTCATTCAGAAAACATCTAATTAACTGTATCACTCTTTAAAGTTTTATGTAATGCACAGAAACAAACAATACATATCCATGCCAAGATTACTTTAAATTTAAATGAGATCTAATTTGAACTGAATACACACTCAGAATCATAAATAGCAGCCATCCATGACGGTGCAGAAAAGCTAGGCATTTGTGGGATGCCTAGTGGGATGTTAACTGGTAGATTTGGTACTTTAGGGAGATTCACATTTGGTAGATTCACATTGGGCAGATTACTTGTTAAACTCCTGTGGAAGAAACAGACAGAAAGAAAAAATACCATAACAGTGACAATGCCGATGTAGCAGAAGCACATGACACTCAGAAACAAATCTGCAAAGTTCACAGCATGAGGACAGTTAAAAAACTAAAGCAAAATGTTTCAGAAAGAAGCATGAGTATGGAAGCTTAAATGTACTGTGTTTGCAGTCTGCTATAAAATTCAAATTCGTAAAAAAAAAAAAAAAAAAAAAGGCAAACCAGAGAACTCAAACACCTGTGAAAATAACTGCACCTTCAAGTCCTGATACCATTTCAAAGTGCAGAGAGCAGCTTTTCTTCCAAAGAAATCTCTCTTTTCAGGAAGAGTCTCAATTCTTACACACACAGGTTCAATGAAAGAGCTGAACTAAGAGATCTGCTAAAGAACTGGGATTTGAAATAATAAACAGAGAGTTTGGAATTCCAGACATAAGAGTTTTTCTTGCCACCAAGTTCAATGGAGTCGCAATTTTGCTGCAAAACCTCTCTGTCTTAGACCGTCTACAAATAAAGACAGGCTAATCTGGAGCGATGAAACAGTTAACTACAAGGTTCTTCCTCTGTGAAGACTGTGTCTTGATCCTCCCTTGCATTCTTGGGTGCAGAGAAAAGGACTGTCCAGCCCTACTATTTGTGCACTGTGAAAGAACTGCACTTTGTAAATAAATCCAGGACTAGTATGTAATCATTTCATGGCTAGAAGTGGGCCATGAGGTGATTAAGATATTCAAAGGTTAATATGAAGCATGTGTACTTGGGCATCGTAACTACACTCAGTATTTTCAGATGTGCAACTGTTATGCAAATAGAGATCTTTAAAAAGTGGGCAGCTGTATTGATTTAATGCAACACTGTCTCCTGGAACAAGGTGCGTGTAACAGCCCTGCACACCCAAAGTCTGGAATCCATCCTGCCATATTTCAGTGTGCTAGGTCTCCAGATGTTATAATTGGTCTAATTCGGTTTTAATGAATATCTCATCACAGTTATATTCTATATGCAAAATAAAAACATCACGAGAGCTGAGAACCAGCAAAAGATACAACTACTCAATTACCCAACTCACATATTACCTGGCTCTCAGAGGAGAGGCCAGTTTCAGAGGAATGCCTCATTTCTGCCCTCTCCCAGGAACACTGTCTGATACACAACCCACAGGTGGTTTCACAGTCCCATGTGAGGAACAAAACCAGATACTTTGACACTGTTTTCACCAGATTGTTACTTGGACTCAGTGAAAATGGAATCAGGAACTCAGGATTTCAGCTTCACCCTGCACTGCTGAAGCTACTAAAAGCTTTTCTGTTGATGCACATGGGCACTGCTTCAGCATCCAAGCTTCCCTGCTCCCAGTGACTGCATCAGGACATGCCACCTTTAGAGGTCTCTCCCATTTCCCTGGATTAAGTTAGTTACTTTACAGACACCATTATCTGGACTCCTGTGAAACTATCAAATTATACGCTATGTCTTTCAAGGCATATTAAAATCTTTGTAACTTCCCTGAGACATATTTTGCACTTCATTTCTTACTGCAAGTTTTATGTATCAACTCCCAAAGTAATGGAATTGAGCTGCCTGTACTGAATAAATGTTTCCTAATGCAACAGATGATGTGAACCACATCTCTGCAAGAGCTCAGCTTGTCATTGGTGGTGAATCTTAGGGAACAGACTTCATTCTTTGTGAATAAAATCCCCTGCTGGGGAGGAAAATCACAAATCAAAGTCTTTCTAGTGAAAAAAACACAACTATGCTCTTATTTCTAATTATTTCTGTGATTCTTAATAGATATAACTTCCTGCTATCTGTGCGTTCTCTTTTCCAGGCAAAGAGGAGACTTCACTACCGTGACAAAGCTGCCCATTGTTTCCATTCATACTGTATCTGCTGTTAAGATGATATGACTATTGAATGAGACATAGACTCCATAGTGATTGAGACAGTGTCAAATCTTCAGAAATGGCAGTGCATGTGGTTAGATACTGGTATGGAATAAATAAAGAAATAGCAAGAGGTGGACAACATATAAATGTATAAGGAAAAGCAACTTAAATAACTTAGCCAGATGGTAAATACATAAATCAGAGGACCTTTGGTTTTAATATTAAAATTCAAGAAGTGACAGTGTTATATTAATAAAAACACTGTATTAATAAAATATGACTTCTAGAGTAAACAGTATACTATATTCACACGGAAACATATTTCTTTTATACAACACATTATTTTGCTGATGCAAGAATATGTTGCAAGAATAACTTAGTACTCTTAAAACAAAACAAAACAGCAAAATAATGGAGTATATTATGTTAACGTACAGTAACTAATGTAAAAAAAAAATTCTCCTGAATTGACATGCACAGTTTTTCAGGTTCAACTGATCTAATTATCTGACTAACAGTTGCAGTGAGACCTCTAAAAAATTATTAATATTACCAACAAATGTTCCATAAAGCCTGCAATTGTTCAGACTATAAAACTACAGGTCCAAGATGAGAAACTGTTTCTAGAAGCCAGCCATGCCTATTTAATATAGATGGCTAAATATAACCTCAGCCATCAGGCAGGGAATGTGGGCATTTGCATCAACGAGATGAGGGCTGTCTGATTTCAGACGACTCAGCTTCAGGACTGGATCCTGATACGTTTGATAAGAGATGCACGCTCTGGAGCTGCACCGCTTGTTTTCCTGGCGTCTTCTGCTTCAGCCCCGTTTGTGTGTGTGAGCTGTGGAAATGGCTTTCACCTGGACTGTCTGCTGGGGAATTCTCAGTGCAGACAGACTGGCAATGTACCCCTGCACAACCTCCCAGTGCTCACACTGCACCGCAGCACCGATCATACGGAACACGTCCAGTTGCACCGTGGCTGCTCCTGTAGAGCTGCCCTAGCAATGAAAGGAGGGCAGAAAAATCACAGTATTTTTACTGAGCTGTCTCTTGTGTTCAGAATAGAGCTGAACGAGACCCTTGGCCGCACTGAAATGCTCGGTTCCTACGGGATGCCTGAAATGATTTAGTGATGGAAGACGCAAATGCCTGTCTCTTCCATCACTACAAACACTTGCAACCTTACTGTCGAGGCTGAGCAAATGCTCAAGAGCAAATCTTTTCACAAAAGCCTTGATGTGAAGCAAAGAGCTTGATAGTGAAGTAGGCAGTCAAATCTGTGCTCTTCCTGTGACTGACACCCAGAATAGTAACAAAAATACTCACTTTCACTACAACGGTGCTTCTTTTAAGGGGAAACATTTTTCACTATCATTTTGTAGTTGTACAATCTTATAAAATGATTAGCATAATCATATTGTTCAAGTTCTGACATTTATATTAATGATACATTTATGAACAGTTTGCAAAGGTTTAGTGAGCAATTAATAGATGCTAAAACCAGGACTACAGAGAGGTAAAGAGAGCCCTGGGTCAATGAGCAATGTCCTAGTCAAACCATTGAAATTGGTTGTCATTGCACCAGCTTTAGCATTTGCTCAAAAAGATCTTTCAACACAGACACACACACAGAGACACACACACATACGTGTCAGCTGGCTGGAAGATAAATCAGTGCTCTCAGAGAAGCTAGCATGAAAAAAACCCACTGCAAACCCTACTTTTCCAAGACCTCTCAACTCACCAGAGAACAGACCTACTCTGTATGCTGCATACTGGGATGACTGTGCGAAGGACAACGCACATTTCTCTGCGTGGATTCACACAAGCGCACCAGCTGCTCGAGCTATAGGGCACGGACCCCCTGCAAATTCAGCAGCTCTGCAGAGGCACATTACAGAGCCCTCATGAGCACAAAACATCCATGCTTTTCCCCCCATTTTTTTCAATACTTAACGGTATCTCTCTCACTGTTTGTGACTTCTATACCTAACTCCTCAGAGCATAAGGTGCAGAGTATTCAGCAATGAAAATAGAAGAAATACATGCTTGCAAACCGCCATCTGGTCAGGTTATGGAGGGCTACATATTTCAGCCTTGACTGCAAGCACGAGTACAGAGAAACCCTTTCAAAAGATTCTGTGTTGTGGAATCGTTTCTTGGTTAACAGGAGATAATGAGATTTCCTTCTCACAATGCACTGTAGAGTTCCAGGACAACAACAAGCTTGGTGAAACAGTCAGCTATGATGCTCTGTCTTTGTTGGCCAACTTGAAGATTTTCTCTAAAGCAGAGGAAAGCTGTGGAAGAACCTTCTGCAGTGTTCCTGATTTCTAAAAAAGCTCTGCTAGAGAGGTAGCAATAAAAGGTCACCAGTTGGTTGGGAATTAGTTGGTCCAAACCATTTGAGAATCCATGGCCAAAAATTCAACTGTACTGCAGTATGGACAGGTGGGGTGAGAAGAGAGTAGATACAGGAGGGCAAATCAAACAAAATAAGTCTCTAACCTGAATTTCTCTGCAAGCTCCCTGTCGATCAGACAAAGAGGAGCAGGTGGTCTGCCCAGGAGGCAAAGATGAAGATGCCTTAACATTTAGTTCTGAACTGCAGATCAAAAATGTCATAAGATCCTAGGAATGACACTCCTCTTTTCCTTTGCACTGTATATGCCACCCTCTGGCACTCACTGGTGCCTCCCTTCACCGGGTCACAGCGCGTTGAGCCAGTGTTTGCAACTCACACTTCTGTGTGCGAGACACAGGAACAAAATATCAACTAGTGAAAAAAACCCCATGGTGCATCTTTTCACCAGATGGACAGAAGCTTCTTGTGGAAAGCACCCACTTTCCTGCTGGAAGAAATCTTTTAAATACCCAAGTCTGTAAGAGAAAGAGTCCATCCTGGGCTTTTGCTTGGAGATGCAAAGCTCAAAGCATGCTGTAACTGGAACTCCAGAAGGGAATAACCATCACAAGAGAACTAAGAAAAGATCTTTTATAACTATCAGAGATAACTTGGAAATGATAGATGCTGGCATACCCAGGGACAAAGCATTTTGACAGGCAAGTAACACATCCAAGTACTTATGGACATCTATAGTTAACCTACTAAAGTCATTAAAAAGCAAAAAGATGATAGCTTCTGATAAAAGAAAAAAAAGCAGAATGATTTGCTTGTTGAGTGCTTGACCCAGGTCAACAGGTACACAGAGTTAACTGCCTCTGTTTCATAACAGACAAGGAAATACAAACATATTCTTTACTAAAGCAGAGCTCTGAAAGTGAAGTTAATGCTAACTTCGAAGTGCAATTCTGCTTGAAGGAGTGGCTGTAAAAATGGCATTCTCCTACTCGAAAGATCTATTTCTTGTATGTTTTCTGGGTCACATCTGCTTATTTGAAACAAGATTTTTTAGGATTTTTAATCCTGTTAGCCTGCAGACCAAAGACAGCAAATGGAAAGTGAGAGAGGCTCCTGAACGCCAGCCACTTAACCCCACTCAAAACAGAGGGGATGATCAGGTGTCAAGAAAAAGCCTGAGATTTGGCAGGCAGAATCCTTACGGATGCTGAGGATGCACAAGAAAGAAAGGAAAAAACCTGGGTACTCAGACTCCAGGTTGCATATGGGAGGCTGGCTGCTGAACAAAATCTCTTTTCCTTGTAAACGGAACATATTTGGTGTGAAAAGCCCTGAAAGACCACACGTTCTTTTATACAGCAACCTCTGAGAGTGCAGTGCCATTTCACTTTGCCTAGAGAATGACAAAAAAAGTAAGGAAAAGAGTCTCTCCAGAGGTCACCTGGTCCCAGTTGCTGGTCTGAGGCACTGCCAGACTCACGTTGCTTGCAAAGGGTCAATCTTTCTCTTTTAATATCTTTATTAGAAGGAAAAATCAGTTATTTCCCTTTGTAGGATCTGACTTGGCTTTATAGAGCAAGCATGACAGGGTTCAGCAGTGCTTCAAAACCTGTGAAATAACAACAGTAATCCAAAGCACATGTCACATTTTTATCATTCACCAGCTCTTGAGTTCAGTTTGGGTTTTTCTCAGGCTCCCAATTTCTTGCTGGTGAACTCCTAGCTTTCCAAATGTAAGAAATTATTATGCTTGAATCATCTTGCCCATCTTTCACTGTGGTTTCTGCGCATCTAATCCTACAGGCAGGGGAGCTGGGACTGGCAGACCTGCCCTGGACATGGGGACATGTGCAGCCACCAGCCGTGGGGCTGATGCCAGAGGCACATACTGCACTATCCCCTCACAGGATGGGTGGAAAAAATGGGTATTGGGAAGAATAAATACAGCAATGACTCACAGGGGTTATAGGGCTGGAACTGAACACAGTGAAGCGAGATTTTTTTTGTTCTGAAAAGGAGCTATGTGAGTTCAAAAGCAGCACTGGAAAAGGCCTTTTAGAATGAATTCCAAAAAGCCATGGCAGTTAAGAAGGTTTTCCCATTTTCATGCTTCCCTGTCCAAAGGCACATGTTTCAAACTACAGCAATGCATTTCAAAAAGCCAATACCATTTCCCTCTTTAACCTGAAAACCCTGAAGAGATCAGACCTCCTATTTTTAGCATTAAACTAGAAAATTTAAAGCGCTTTCTGCATGTCCAGTCTAACGCTTACTAATTCATCCCTATATGAATCTCCATCCATTTGCAACCAAATTCCGATTGTATCAAAGGAGGTTTCCTTACTTTACTGGCTCCCATGACTCCCGCTCAAAGCCCCTGTGAATTGACTGTGCAATTGAGGACTCCATCAGATCGACATATCTAACAACAAGTGGAGCAAACAGGTCTTGGAGGTGTTTGTGGAATTTTCCATTGCACAAATTATCTAGAATAGATAAATAAAAGTATAGTAAGACACTACTGTTACTACAACCTCTGTAACAAACCACAGCGTGGCACTTCATTACACAATGAATTTGTCAGTGAACAGGAAAACTTCAAGAACATAACAGGAGCTGGCATCAGGCACCAATGTTCACAACACAGACATCAGGAATGACTTCTTACTCCAAACAAATAAACAGACAAGGAACCTTCTTTTCCATTAATGTCAAACTTACAAATACATTATCACTGCCTGTGAATAAAACAGGTAAGAAATACAGCATGGCAAACATTATGGCTTTAGCAGGTGGGAGAGTAATTTTTTCTTTTGTTGCTTGCTACCATGGTGCTGGAACTTGCTTTCTGAGGACGAGTCCCTGGCTTTTTTCATGTAGTCTTAGAAAGCTAACTGTGGACCTGGTCTAGGACCTAGCTAAGGCAATGCCAATTTTGCCACCAGCTCCCCAGGGAGGGGTTGGACTACCCAGGAAAGTGCCAAATCCTCACACGGGTTTTGAAAGCATGGGCCCAAGTGCATCAGAGAATAGTCTAATTTCACAAAGCATTATTCTTCTGAACCACTCTTGCTTCCATTTACTTTAATATTTTCCTCCCTTCAATAAAATCTTAAAGCAGGGATTGGTTTACTTCATGCTAAATAAATGCAGTACACACATATAAAATGGTACACACATTTAATGACAATGAGATAGAGTACCTAATTCCCTGCTTATCAGGCAGCCATTATCAAGAGACTTGAGAAGACGAAGCAAAATAAAAGTTCAACTTCCCACCTTTGACTGAGGTGATTTAAAGGGTGTGCTTTTTTTCTAGTGGCAATGCAATAAAATCAAGCCGATGCTAAGAGCGTATGTAAATCTGTGAATCTCTACCCATCTCAGTTCTCTGTGCAGTACGGAGAGGCTGAAAGCATTATCAGTAACCTGAGCTGCCCACTGAAAAGGAAATTATCAAAATACAATACATACAGTCACTACGGAGGGAATCGTTTATGAGCTGGAAGAGCGGGAAGCTGTCCCAGGTGTCTGGGGGTTGCACCTCTAACGCTGCATCCATATCCACTGCAAACAGGGACAGGAAGGTCTCCGCGTGCTCAACCATTAGGTCTGACCACCAAGCAAAGGCCTTCAGAGTTGGTAGAAAAAGATAATAAAGAAGTATATTAGTTCTAATAAAGCACAGGGGAAAATGTTAGGCCACATATCTAAAAAAAAAAGAAAAAAGTGCATCCCATGGAAACTACCTTTATTGTAAAGAGAACAGTGCTTTGGAGCGCTAGCCTGCACAGGCAGTGCTAATCACAGAATTAGGCACTGCTGTTCTAACACAAAGGTTTCTTGGAGAGGATCTCTTCAGAGCTCCACTGTAAAGGCATACAGCTGTAACGTGGCAGAGAGGTTTCATCTGTTCAATTTACAATAAATGACTTCATTCATCATTAATGATGCTAATTACCAGGAAAAAAGTCAACTAATTCTTTATTTCTAAAGTACAGAAATTTGGGAGTTTCTTCACTGTGCTTGTGGGTTTTCTGATGTGTTTTTCAACAGCTTAAACATTACTTGGATTCAGTACTTGCATTTATCTTGAAAAACTAGAAGCCTGAGACATTAAAATCTGTCCTAAATCATTCACACTCTGTTTTAAAGATATTTCAAACAACACCAGTAGAAGTTATTACAGCACTGTTCATTTTACACGTTTAGCTAACACACTACCACCTTCATGATGCTACTGATTAGGAACCCATTACAAAGCTCTACTATCAACATGCCAAGGTAAAAAAAAAATATCTACAGCAAGCCTATGTTTCCACAGAGGCAGGAAAAAAATATGTCTAAACTTGAAAACCAAAAAATATCAGTGAGGTAACTCATTCTCATGCACATGGGTCCTTAAAATTCACTGTGCGGGCTCTGAGGTGGCATTCACATCATACATGGCTCAGATGTGAATGCTGCGAACACATGCATGCGTGTTCAGTAGTCACTTCTGGCTGGGAACATGCAATATGAGAAGAGCTGTCCACAGGACCATGTGCTGTCATTTTGAAGTGATAGGAAATTACTCAGTGACTTAAAGGCGCTAAGGAACGGCTTTGCGGCACTTTGCGAGAAAAAGAAACCTCTAGCATAGACACAAGAGCGGAGATGAAACAGAAGAGAGTGGGAAAAGAGGAATCACTTTGAAGAGGAATTGCCAGTCAGGGAAGGGCATTTTTTGCAGGTTTTAGCAGACATGAATAAGCAGAATGGGCTTTCACTCTCTCAGGGTTCAGTTTGGATTCACTGATGAAGAACTGCACTGATGTGCACAGCACAACTCCAGCTATGGGTTCACTTGGTCATGGAGAGGGAACAGCACCCCCAAAACAGGTTACTGCCATGGACCCCTTAAATTTTTCCTGTTTTGGCTCGACTTCTCAGCTGCCAATCATACTGGCAGGGGGTCTCTGAAACTATTTCCACTCCTTCAATCCTTCCATGAGTTGATATAAAATTGATGTGAAGGCATGGATAGATTGGACATTGCACTTGGCATTCTCTTCCCAGAGCACATCCAAGATGTAAAACAACCAAAATAACCACGACCCCCAAACTAATCTTAGTATTGGGCCTGCTCTGTAATGGGGGTGAAGATGTGGACAAGGTGGGCTGTGCCATGAAGGCACAGCTTCAGTATCTGCCTGTGCCTGAAGCGGCAACAGAGCAGGTGAGTTTCCCAGTGGTTATGGCATGGGGACAGGGTGGGTAGAGCAGAGTTCTTTGTCTGCAAACTGTCCTCAACTCCAGGCTCACAGATGAAGCTGCCCAGCTGTGCTGCAGCAGCTCCTGCCTCAGGATGCTTGGGGGTGCAGTGGTAGTGGTCTGCAGAGTTGTCACTCTGGAAAAGCCAAAACCAAGGTGAGGAAGCCTGGTGTGGGGCTGAGAGATGGGGCAGTGCTCTTCAGCTCTTCTCCACATTTGGTGTGGTGTCCAGCCAGGCACAGGGCTGGAGGCCTGCGAGTGCCATGTTGGGAGGCATCAAACCGCTGTGAGACCAGAGAGGAGCCAAAAACATCAAGATGCAGGTGTGCTCCTCATGCCTGCGCCAAATTGCTCCCAAGGCGCAGGAGGGACAGGAGCGCTGAGGAGCACTGGGGCTGTGCAGGGTCCTCCTAAGGTAGCAACTTTAATTAGTTTCAGGGAGGGTGCTGGGGCTGTCCTTGCTCTGATGTGGTTTCTCTGGCTGTGCCTCTGCCTGCCCAGAGCCTGCCATGCTGGCACCCACCAGACACTGCCCCCAGGTCTGCGGGCATGGAGTGACTGCTACGAAGGACTGATGGCATTTTGGGGGAAGGGAAAAGAGGGGATGCCAAAGAACGTCTTCTGTAACAAATCCCAACATAAACACTTCAGAGTTCTGCAATAAAAACCTGCTTCCATGAAAAGGGAAAAAAAGAGCTATTTTAAAAAAAGAACAGCATGTGATCATTGGTGGAAAAAAATATACCCAAACCAGTAACAGTTTCCCTTTTGCTGGAAAAGTCAAATTTTAACTCCGTAGTTCTCTAACTTATGTCAACCTCAACCTCCTCCCTAATTTTGGTAAGCAGGATTGGTAACACCATACTTAGAGAACCTCTTTCAAGATGGTAACATGTCATTTGTTTACCATCTACTTACCTGCTTTGCTTAAATAATAATGTAAAGGGGGAAAAAAAGTGTGCTTTCTAGCCAAACACACCTATTACTGTATATTTTACACGTGGATACACATGTATATATGTATGACTTCAAGGAGTTAAGATACATATATACATATACACATATGTATACATAGAGAGAGAAAACACAAGTTTAAAAATAGGTGAATGGCATTGTCTCTGGCATTTGTCATCAGTCATCCAGAGGAAGGGAAAGGGAGCTAGGAGACATCTGATGGGAGAGATGACACAATGACAGAGACCTCCTGCTCCCAGATTACAGACATAGGCACAGGGATTCTGCTGTTTCTGCCTGTACTGGGTTGCTTCCTTCTTATGGGTAAGACAAACCCAACTGACTAGTCATGATCCTGCTCTTGTAATGATTTTTGAACATGCTCTGAGTATTATTTTCTACATTTTCATTAGGGAGTCTGCCTGGATGTCTGCATGGGAAAAAAAGGGGCAAGTGTTAATTGCAAAAACTATTGTTTTTCAGTAAAATAAGGCATTTCTTCAGTAAGCAGTGCAACTTAATTTTCTGCTGAATAACCAAAATAGACAAAGAGTCACACCTCGCAGGTCAAGCCTTCTCCAGGTGACTGACAACATATAACAAAAAGTCACCTGGGATTTATGGGGGGGGAGAAAAAAAGTGCATTATCTCAGCAATGCTCATTGCACTGTGACAGCATAATGTGGCTACAACGCATAATAAAAATCAGTGATAAACCACCAAGCCTCTTCTCTCTCTTCCTTGGGTGCAATTCAAAGTGTGCACAGAGCTGGCCAACTGCCTGTGCACTGCTGAAATGCCATAGTCACCCTCAGGACAGGGATTCAACAACGCACCGACACTGTGTCGGGCTTCTGAAGAGAGATGGATTTCACCCTTCCAGGTCACCACTCAGAACAAGGGAGCAGGATGCCTCCTATCTGTGTTGGCATTAACCTTCTGTCTCTAATCAAAACCTTGTGACACAAAAGATGCTGGAGAACAGTTCTGAGCCTTCCTCCTCATGTGAGGATCTTGGAAGCGTGGCTGGCTGAGTCTGACCGGTCCCGCAACTGCTTCCCCTTTTCAAAATAACTCGTGTTTTAAAAAACAGCTCCTTCCCAGCTGGTTGTACATCCAGCCTGTGCTGGTGAGGAGTGGAATAAAACAGTTTGTGCACAAGCACAGTGCTCTCAAGCACCCCTTGCTTTAGTAAAAAGGAGGTTTATTTCACTCTTCACCCTGTATATTCTCTCTCTACATATAAATACTGTATATCCAGTACAAGGCACGTACAGACAAAACCAGAGGAAGACCACTACCGTTCTAGGCACTCGTGTAGTACTTGGTCCATCTCCACCACAGTGTACTAGGGATCAGGTGAATGCAAACAACAGGTAACAACACGCTGAGGAGCGAGTCCAGGCAGGTAGGGTTGTGTTGGGATGTAACTGCAGCGCTCGTAAAATATACCCATTGCTGCATGCATGGACCGGACTGCTATGCCACATTTACCCTCCTGTGTCAGGCTACCAGCTCTGCAAGCAGCCAACCCAGAGTTGCTGTTGCATTCCTCGGTCAAAGTTACGGAAGCGAGGGCAACCGGGGTAAAATCCCAGTAGGAAACATGGCACTGAGAGGACATGCACGGAATATGACAGGAGTGACTCGTTTCATTCGGTTTAGTCACATACCTCTTTCCCCTGCCAGGATCATCCAAGATTGAATGAACAGTAGAAAAACAGGGAGGAAATTTAAATATGTAATCAGGCATTAGTTGGGTTTTGTGGATTGCTGTGTATTATCAATAAGTAAATTGATAAATATACTGCATATTTAATACACACTGGAATGATTTTTAGGTGATTGTGAAATTATTTATCAAATGCTCTTAATGCAAAATATTGTGAGTATATCTATATATATTATATATCAATGGGAAGGAAAAGAGAAAATACTGAATGAGCGCTACAATACCTACAGCCATAAACAATAACTGTTCACTCTGAATTTTAAAATTATTAACTTCTCAATACCCGTTCAAGAGCACCAGATTTACAGAGAACTCAGGGCTCAATCCTGCAAATACTTACATGAGTATGCAACATCACCTGCTTGGGCAGAAATGTCCTGATATGCTGAGAGCAGGACTACAGCCAGCCATGCCAGCTGCCTGCGCGATCAAGTGTTTCCAGGATCAAGCCTCACGATTTTCTGGTGTATATTTGACTATGAAATGGTTTCAGTGGTTTTAAAACAGGAATCTTTCTGTTAAGGTGCTTTGAAGAGTTAAGAGTGGTTGTACTAGGCCTTAGATAACCCAAACAATGAGTAACAGAGCAGAGTTCATCCTAACCTCTGTGACTAGTAACTGGGGTATTCCCAAGAAGCCAAGGCAGAAAAGGCCAACAGGAAACCAGGTGAGTTAATCATGTACTGGAGGGGTCCAGGGAAACCCCTGGAAACAACCTGAATGCTCAGAAAGGGCCAGAAAGGAGAATTGTTCAGTTCTGCTGCATTCTCCTTGCTCCCCTCTGGACAGCAGGAGCGGCAGCTGCAGCAGGGACTCCGCTCATGCTGGCTGGAGGAACACACACAGGCCATGATTTGGAAATACGACCTTTCTAGAAAGTGGACAGGCTTGCTCTTGCATGTAGTTGATGGTGAATATTTTGGCCAGATTCGGCTCCTGCTGGTGCCGCCGGAAAGGCTGCAGACTGACATCGAGGACAGCACAACTCAATTAATTCCTCCTTCAGCCCTCCCTCCCCTCTGAAAACACATTCCTCCTGAAGCGTACTTTGTCTTCATCGTACTTGAGTGTCATCATTTACGAATACTTTCAGCTTTTAAAACAGATAACTCAGCACCAGTTGGGAAGACATCACACAAATATACAAAGCTCCCACCGGATCCTGCGGAAGACCTGGGGGACACAACCTTGCCGGGGACGCTGCTCACCTCCGCATGGTGCTCTTCGTTTTGCTGTAGGACTTCAATTACCAACTCTGCCAGACGGATTGTATCTTCTAACTTTTTAGCTGGTGTGACTAACCGGCCTACATTCTCTGTAGTACAAGAACTCAAGTTAAAAGGGAAGCAGGGTGAAAAGCTAGACATACAGTAAGTTATTTTAGAGGTTAAAAAAAAAAAAGATCCCATAATATTCTACAGCTTTAAAGATCTTTTCATGCATATGTTAAATGCTTATATAATTAGTACTGAGCAAACCAGAAAGCCACATTCGTTATTATACTATGAAAACACAGTGCTCCAGCTCCAAATTTCACAATACTGTCAGAGTTGTTTTGCTTTATGGTGGCACGTTATTAGATCAAATAAGAACATCACATTCCCTAAAGACAGCATCTGGCCACTAATGTATGAACAGTATGTATCCTTTGACATAGATGATGCTATTATAGGAATCATGTCTATATTATTTTAAAATTCTTTTAAGAAGATCAATTCAAACAAATCTGTCTGTACTTGTAATAAATTGTCAGACTTTAGCAATTTAAATATCACCTGCTACTAAAAGCAAAACTTGCAGGTCTGCCTTGCTCCAGGATTTAACTCCATGAGGGTCAGGAGTTATGCATGCTGGAGGGAGTGGAAAGTGGTAAATCCCACGCTCATAGGTGAGATTTATATGGATAAAGAGATGCAACTTTACAACAAAAACCCCGCAAAACAAACCAAAGAGTTTAAATCCTGGAGCTTGGTGCTTAGCTACGTTGAGTTATTTTGCAGTGTTTTCTGCAAACTCTAAAAAATAATTAAACTATATTCTTTCAGGTAATTTATATTATTAATAACACATTAAAAATATGAGGTGGTAACAATATGGAACATTCAGAGTATTTCACTAGAAATAATGTAGAGGAAAAGAAAATAATCCCATTTTCCTTGAATGACAGCTTCTGTAGAGCTGACCACAGACAAGTCTCTCTGGTTCACACCCAGGTCCCAGCCCCAGCTCTCCAGAGCAGCGAGAGCGAAGAGGGGCACTGCACTACACAGACAGTTCATACCTCTGCATCCACAGGTATTTTGGCCTCTCCATGGTATCAAATGGCAGCTCACTGCCCTGGGTGTGCAAAATCTCCCTGTGATGGTTGTTTGGAGCAGGAGTGGAGTGGGAGACCTGTCCCCTTGGGGTCCACATGCCTACAGGCCAGGTACCGATAGGGCATCTCGCTCCAGCCTTCCACACACCCTGTTTTTTCCCTAGTGTTTAGGTCTTCTTTACTGGTGGGACAGGAACTTGTTGCACAAGGTGGCCCATTCTGCTTGACCGGGTCACCCAGGGAGAAATCCCTGCCTTGCTGAAGGCTCAGGGAGCTTCCAGGACTTCATTCTCCCCCTCAAAATCTTGCCAGCCCCTCGTTTTCCCTGAGTACCTGTTTACAGGTAACACATTTCCCACGAGAGGGAAGGCCATATGTTTCAGGACAGTCATATCTGGTTTTTGGAGGAGCTCAGCAAGCTGGAGTCTGGCACTGTAGGGGCTCAGCTTGGCTGAGGGATGGTAAAGCACCATGCAAATGAACTCTACAGTTTTACTGATTTATGGCACAGATAAGGGCCTTGGGTGTTTCTTCTCCAGTTTTCCTGCTGTTTCTTGTATCACTGGAAACAAAAAAAAAAAATCAAGGTTCCCCTTAATATAATTTATTGAGCAAATGCTGAAATTGGAGAGGTCCTGGTTAACTCCTCAGTCTTTGCCCTATTCTATCCAGCACCTCAATGGCTACAAGTAGTAGAAACCACTTCCTTTTGCAAAAGGAGTCCAAAGATAGGTCCCTTAGTAAGATCTGGTTGTTTCTGCACCTCCGAAGCCAAGGGAAAGCTTTTCCATTGATCAGAGCAGCATCAGGCCCATTCTCATTTGCAACATTGATCTGCTCTCAAATATAACTAAAAGACAAAAGTGTTAATAAGAACAACTGCTCAAAGATGCTGTCTTTAAAGAAAATATTGATGCTTATACAACTTTGGCAGCCAGCAGATGTCAATCTTAATTTTTTTCCTTCTTATTTTAAATATTTCCCTGGTTAAGTTACTATACATCAGAATATTCTGCTAAGATAGCTGGAGCACTGACAGTTACATGAAACGTATACGATATACTTATCAAACATTTCATCCAACATCATGTAAAGCTCATACATATTTATAGTTTCCATGCAAAATGTTATGCCACAACAATGTTATTTTGTGCTGACGTTGATATTTGAAAATGTTGCATATGTCAGACATTGCTAGACAAAAAAAATGTGGACATTTTGAAATAAATGCTACCTCTAAATCTCTAAAACCTACCACGTCGCGCTAGGTGTTTTGTATAAGGCTGCGTATGAGGATTAGCTTTCTACTGCTACACGAGCGGTCGCTAGACTAGAAAACCACTGAATAAAAGAAAGGAAGACTATTACAGTACTTGGTGGCTGTTTGGCCATGCCTTTGAGCATATGATCTATCACGTTAGTCTGCGTTTGAGGAGATGATGGTGGCCCAGCCGGCGGCTTAGGCTTGGGCGGACGGGCTGGTTGTGCATGACGGAGAGAGACGCCAAAAGTAAAGAGACAAATGACTTCATAAACAGAGACAAAAAGAGGGGAACTTCAAAACGAACATAAGCAGAAATGATCAAATACAAATGGAATAAGCTGCTGGGTTTTTGCTTATCAGTATTTCAGGTATTACATGGTAATGACACCGTTTGACAACACATATTCTAGAAGTCAGCAGATTCGGACATCCTACGGTACTGTGCAATCAGAAAGCTAAAAATTCAATGCAAGTATGAAACTGCACTTTGTGCAGTCACACGAGGAGACTGAGATGGGTTAATTCAGTTAAAACTCTGGAATTCAGAAAAGGTGAACTAAAAAACACAACTTGAATTCAGCTCCCCAATGCTTAGATACGTTTAGCAATAGAATAATGAGCCACAGGAATTAATTGCTTTGCAAATATCAATTACACATTTTAGAATTAAACGTCACTGTTGGTTAAAGGGAGCTATAAAATATTCTTGTGCAATTTAAACATGTAAAAAAATCTGTCACTTAAAAATGTGTGGTTCCTGATCGTTTCCAGCTCATTTAATTATTTTCAACTTGGAATTCTAGTGGCTTTTATATTCTGGGTTGAATCATATATAAAAACTTGCCAGCTCTATCAAATATGTTACTTGCTATTCCAAATGTTAGAATACTGCAATCAGGACTTGACCCATCTGTCATATAGTTTACAATATCAGCATAGGAAAAATTCAAAGAAAATAGCCTTTCCTTTTACATACACTCAGAGAATATATTATATACCGTGAATATATTAACACAATAGTTTTTATTTCTTTTAATAACAGTTTTTAGCAGCATTGTTTCTATTTTTAATCATGTCATTTGCAAGGAATCTGGCATATTTATCTGGACATTCTATTGCCAAAAGTCCTTGCCATTTTGTGTGCATTTTCCAGTGGGGAAAAAAAAATCAGTTGGCTTGTGCAAAGGAGATTTCTGATTGCTTTTATTTCTCACAGAACTATAACACTTACCAAAGTATAATAAAGAATATTCGAGTAAACCATTAAGGAGTGTGAGTTAGGCTGGTGCCCCTCTCCAAACACAGGGATAGATGCACATACATAAACACACACACAGTGCACACATGCATGCACACACACACACAGACACACACACATTTTTAGTCTTTTAAGCTGTGTAATGATTAATTCAGACTCTCAGAGTCAAGATACTGGCTTTTTTTTCTTTTCCTTGTTTTCTTACAACAGGAAAAGCAAATCTATTCATTCATCTCTGGAGTAATCCTGATCTTTGTTCAATGTTTACCAAGGATGGCTTTGTCCCCAGAAACAAACCTCAGCCTGAAGTGACAAAAATAACTGCTTTTTGGGCATTGGCCTAATGACTTTCACTCTACTTTAAAACACAAGCAAGAATTCAACTTGGCTACGCACTGATGGCTCCTGAGCTTGAGATGTAGATGCAGGAACAAAATTTTACTGTCCATCACTATGGAAAGTTTGTGCCAAGGTCTCTGGATGGGAAGGGATGGTGGGGAGAGGGAATTGCACATCTCCTCCCACCCACATCTGACAACCACAGGGTGGGAACCTCTTGCCACCCAGGGGAGTCTGTTGGGTGGCAAAGCTGGGGTGTCAAAGACAGAGAGCTCTTCCCAAGAGTGCCAAAGCCAAGGTGAAAACGCATCTAAGCTGCACCCCATTGCAGAACCCAGCACTGCAGCCCTCAAGCGTCCTGAAAAGTGAGTCCAGCGCTTGCATCCCTAACAGCTACCCATCCAAAAATAGCTCTTAGACTTCACAGACATCCAGAGTGCTGAACGGGCCTGACTAGTGCAAGTGTTTTCTGTCCTAGGGAAAAGTCATTAATAGAGAAGGAGGAGGAGGAACAGGCAAGAGATGCAGCAGCATCTTCACGAGTCGCTAGTGCAGCACGTACAGAACAGCTTGGAGGAGGCTCCCGCTGTGCAGTTCTCAGCACAGTGCCCCGGGGTGGCTCTCACTTCTCTGGGGGCCCTGTGAGAGACCCCTCCAGCACCTTACCCTGCTCCTGGCATCCCCCACCGCCACTCGCTCTTGGAAGCGAGCTCCCACAAGGCATTGGAGCAGGCTAAGCAACAAACTCTTGATGTAATTCTGATCTGGCCCAATCTGCACAAATATTCGGCTCTTTCGCACATTCCAGTTTTTCAGACCCAAATTCAAGGCTCTTCCATGATGGCTGCAAAACCACTTGGAGCTGACGGAGAGGAAGTGTTCTCTCTGTTCATGGGGGCACTGAACACCTATGAGCCCTAACCCATGCCTTTCTTTGTTGTCTCTTTATCGCAAGAAAATTTAAAAGATTAAGGTCTGGCTAAGGAAAGGGATTTATTTCCTCTGTAAATTTAAATAGAAATGGGGTTGTGACAGCCACGCCCTATGAGGTGCTAGAGTTTACATGCTTCTCTGGGTGCAGGTCTCAGAGATGACACATGACGTCCCTTTGAGGGGTGGCTCAGCTCCCGCTTGGAGTGAGGGAGATGTGTGAGGCTGGATGGGTTTTATGGCACTTGCTAGTGATCAACTACAGCATGTGGCAGGTTTTGTTTCACTTTGGCTTTTCTTTGTTCCCTGTCCTTTTCCTCTCTAATCCCTCGCTACAGCCAGTGTAGTATCAGAAATGCTCTTGTACTTGCTGCTCATGAGGGTCAGATGGGTAAGATTTAAACTTCATCACTGAAATCAGAGCCAGGAGCAGCTTCATACTGCCTGACAAAGTGCTTTCCTGGACAAACTTCTTCTAAAGATTTTTATGCTTCTGCATGATACTGGCACATAAAATACTTGCAGAAGCTCAAATTGCTTGGAAAATTCTGGATTTGTGTTTGCAAATAGCTTCAGCCTGCAATAACAGGTATATTGATAAATCTGTGCCACTTTGGGTATAGATATTTCACACAATTCATTGTGTGTGACTCTTTACAGACTGAAAGATTTTCAAACTACGTATTTCTCCCTCAGCACCATGATTTCTGCTACATGGGCTACTAAGACATCAGCAACATTAAGAATTACACTTGTACTAGGAGAATAATATTATTGACTTTTCCTACTTTTTAAAAGCATAGCCACTGATTCAATGATTTCCTTGTAATAATTAAAAATATATGACCCTTGCCAAAGGCTTTAGCATCCAAGTGTTATGTGTGCATTCATTTGTGAGCCAATCATCAAAATGATATGAAAAGCTGCTGTTCTCAAGACAACTATAAAGCATAATGGACTTAGCCTGAGGACAAGGCAGAGCAGCCTTTTATTATACTCATGAAATTAATTTGCATGTATCTGAAAGCAATTTCAGTGATGATATCTTTTCTTTCAAAATAAGATGTGTTGTCTTAAAGGAAAGAAAAAAATCATAGAAATGTTTTTGGGTTTTTTTTTAATTCGGAAAAAGATGCCAATTCACCTCAAAAACTCAACATACTGAAGAGAGAACTGCTCTCCTGATTTTCTAATGATTATTGAGCCTAGTGAAGAATTTGTGCCTATGTGACTTGTGTCTCATGCCCCAGGCAGCGAGTGGCTCCGCAGTTGGTGAGAGACTCGTAGAAAGATAACGCCAGAATGCAGATTTTTGGATTTCTGAAGCTCTTGCAGTAACTTTGCACTGCTTTAGACACTGCCTTTGAAAGGGCAAGAGGAAATCTTGAAAGCTGCATAACGATTCTTTGTTAAACACAGCCAAATGCCACTTCAAGGAATGAAACAAATAAAGCAGCATTTCAGCACACATGGATACAGGTTATAGTCGTGCCTGAGTGAAAGTATAGGATTTATTAATGACTTCAGCCTCCACTCCTGCATACAAAGACGGATATTTTCATAAATTTTTCATTTGTATTTACTCAAAGAATGCAATTTTATTTTCTTTTTAAGCGTTGTAGTTTATCACAAATGCTGGAGTGATTGCCCAGCAGAGGCTGGGCTGACAAATCACACAAGCCCTCTCCTTGCCTTGGACCTGGTTAATTGACAGGCAGCTCTGCTCCTCAGCTGAGTTACGGATATGTGCACAGAGCTTCCCAGGCTGAGATCCAGAAATAGGGAAGGCGAGTGAAGTAAAGAGAGCATGGGACTGTGACAAGGGCCAGCATGAATGCCTCGGAAAATGCCACTGCTTCTTAACAACCTGCTGTATTGCTCTAGTCTAAAACCAACCTCTCCTGCACCCGCTTCCTCGGTGGAGGACGCCTTCCATGCCTGCTGGGGCGAGTGTACGAGCAAGATGCTCCATGGCTGGCGCCAGCTGGGGCTGACGCAGCCCAAGCTGCCATGCTCAGTCCCTGTCCTGTGGATGCACCCGGGTCCCCAGTCTGACACAGGCACCTGGGAGATGTTTGCCTCTTTACAGACTGCAGCTGCCCCTTGCTGCTCCGTGGGCAGCACTGACCCCTCCACTGACCGGATTCCAGCTTCACACCCCCCTGGCATCACCACTGGGTGTGTCTTCAAGTGAGGTCAAGCTTCCCCAGCAGGCCATGCAGGGAGGACAGCGTGTGCCAGCAGGGCAGCACGGCGAGATGTGGTGCCCTGGGAGCCTCCTTCTCTGCGCAGGGGACAGACCGGCTGCTGGACAAGCAAACACCTGACATTTTTGGATAGCCCAAGAGCAGGTGATTTGCCTTGGTGACAGAGCAATAGGACTTCAGTGGGTCCCGCTGCTCTCCAGCTACTTTCCACAAGATGTCCCACTGCTCTGCCACCCAGATCCCGGCACTAAGCACCGAGGTGAGACCTGTCTCCATCCCCATGTCTCCTTCACCGCCCATCTCTGTGCACCAACTCAGCACTACCACGAGAAACCTCTCCTTACAGAGACCAAACGCAAATTCCAATATGAGAATTACTCAGTCTGAAAACTGAACTCCTCCCTCCCCCCCT
>VZTJ01011336.1:4748899-4889831 GCA_013397795.1 Orthonyx spaldingii
AGAAAAAAAAAAAAGGAGGGTTAAAATTTGAGATCTGCTGGATTAACCATTCAGCATGCCCATGAGTCACAAGAGAGGCTGTGACCATGACTCTAGAGTTTTGCTCTGAATTGTTTGCAAGAATATAATGATCAAAACATCATGAATAGAGGGAAATAGAATTTCACTGGTTTAAGGCTCCGAGATACTAAGGATTTCAGCCTTCAGTATCTAAGGCTTTCACAGGTATTTCTTCATAAGCATAGCCTCAAGCACTGCTGCCACTGATTTGGTTCTGCATTTCTGACAAAAGTGCCTTAAACATGTGGCTATTCAAATGTCATTCAAAAGCAAGATTTCAAAGCCATGTCCAGCACACAAGAACGTGTCTCACCAAGGCAAACTCGTCATTTGCTCTTCTAAGGAAATATTTGAATATACAGTGGACTATGCTCATGAGAGAAAACCTGATGCATGCAGCTAGCGGATGTTGGGTTGTTCAAATTAACAATCCCAGCATGCTTGGAAATTGGTGTTACAACCACTTTTGTAGAAATACCATCAAAAAGTGGCTGTGGCCAATCACAGATAAAAAGGAGGAGAAAAGCAGAAGAGAGCAGATAGTGTGGAATGAACTATTTCTCTGAAAAGGCAGCTGGAAAAAAAAAATAGATTTGTTGCTTCAAAGTATTCCCAGACCTAAAAGTCACAGTGCAAAAAGAGAGGGCAGATAATTAACACAACCAAGAAGAATTGAGGCACAAAAGGAAAAGTACACACTAACTGTTCTACTTTGGAAATGAATGCATTTTTACTTACAGATCATAAAGTTTGTTTTTGCATAGATTTATCTGAAAGAAGAGAGCAAATCTTACCAATGAGTTAGTGATATTTATACAGAGCACCTAAGGGAGCCAGCCCTGGGTAGAAGCATCCATCAACAGAAAAACTGTTTTTGATTCTCAGTCCTTCTCCATCCTTGTCAAGTATATTTAAACATTGCATTTTACAGAATACACCAATTAAAGTATCCTCTGAAGTTGAGTACTTCGACAAATTGCCTGATAATACAGTGCTTATGAAACCTTCCTTCCTTCTCTATTTTTGTCACTCATTACCAAGTCAAGAGTTGATAAACATCCTTTTAGTGCCCAATTCTTAAGTGTTTCTCACTGGATGCATAACAATGAATTCATTACCACTGGTACACAATTTGCATCATTAGACAGAAAAAAAATGGAAAAAGAGAGGACATGTCATGTACAGAACCTGGACAATTTGCCATATAATAACAACCCAATTTTTCATGTAAACAAGAACGAAGAACAAATCAGAGGGAGTTTTAGTTTGGGGGTTTTTTTTCTCCTCTCAATATTGTCCTATGTACAACAACAATCTTGGCTATGGGAAAGCTTCACATCACACATGACAGAAACCCAGAGTCTAGAGCAGAACATACCATTCATCTGGAACACGCAGGTTTAAGCAATTGGGAACTTGGAAAAAGTTGGGTGGGAGTTTCAAGTTGGGAACAGCAGCCAACAAGGTACCAACATAAACTGATAACATATAAAGAACAACTGGATCATAGAGCTTCAGTAACACATATCCTCCAGCAAACTTTAAAATGTCTTTTTGATGGCTACATGTGTCTCTGGTCACTGGTTGTTATTCTCCCATAACTTAAAAGGTTAATAATATCAGCTCTGCCAGATTTACAGTGACAAAAAAGAAATCCGATGCAAGTATGGGATCACTGATCAATGACTGCAATGCAAACTGCACAGACAATGAAACACTCCCAGAAAAAAAGACATTTTAAATTGGCTACAAATGATTAAACATAGATTAAACAGTTTTTCAGCTTTTTATTTTTCATTTGTCTCCTGAAGTGTCACAAGCAATTAGCTGCACTATACCTTCAGCTGCAAAGATGACATCCCAAGTATTTCTCAATTTGTTTTTTAAAACCACAACGTGAGTCTGAATACTACACCACTGGCCAAATGCACTAACGATCAAAGGAAAAAAAGCTACAGTTCTTTTTAACTGTTTCCTCTCTCTTTTCCAGAAAAAGAAACGTTTTGCATAGCTTCCATTCTTAACTGCTTCCGAAGCCAACACCACAAAAATGATTCTGAATCACAACAGTTTTATTGACAAGAGAATAAATAGCAAATGAGCTTCTTTTAAAGAGCTCCCAGCCACAGTTGCCGCCTAGAAACATAAGAAAAATTGTAATTTCACAAAGAAAGAGCCTTACCTTCAATTTTGGCATACTCTGATAGTCGAGTATAATTGACTAGAGCTGCTTGCTCCAAGCATTTACGGATGACTGTTTTTACCTCCTCTTGAGGGACCGGAGTAACTATGTCTTTCATCAGAACCTTGACACAAGAAAATCTGATTTGTTGTGGCATCGGGCACACAGAACTGCTTTTCTACAAGCCCAACACAAACATCCCTTCCTATGCTAGTGCTGTGTGGCTGTCAGGGCATATGTACAATCCACAGGACTCACTGCAAGGTCACCTTGGCCAGCCTAAGATGTGGGACCTACCCCTGCTGTATTATTCCCCTTCTGTATCTACATCCTATGGCATGCCCTGAAATCTGTGATGGTTTTTATGAGTATGACATTAAGGGCTATCACAACTTGACCAGTGCCAGGCAATGTTTTGCCCTTCCTGGGCTCTACCGACTGACTTGGGTTTGGGTCAGCGCTTGGCCATACTGTGGATTAGCAGAGGTGAGGAGGATGTTGGAGCAGCAGGAAGGCTGGAATGGGGATGGGGAGGATCATGGTGAGCAGGTTTTATACATCCAGAGGGAACAAGTCTGCCTCAAGATGGGAATTTTACCAGGCAGCAGCCAGGTATTGCTGACAAGGGTCTGTGGTGTGGATCTTTGTCAGGTCCATCAACACAAACACAGGCTGTGCTGCCTTTAGTGGTCAGGCTACATACCTGCCTCTCAGCTGAGGCAGGAGACACCAACACCACCTAAGCCCCATTAACTGTGGGCTAATGGAATGATTAATTATATGTCCTATGCAAAGCCAGCTCCTCAAGCTTTTCTAGATGGAAGGATACATGAACACAGGTAATTTTAATGACTCTCTGCTATTTCTGCGCTTACCCTTTCCAGCAGTGACAGAGTGGCTTTCAGTGCACCCTCTGGACGGCCAAATGGAAAGCAGTACCTAGAAAAAGCCCATCATCTTAGCATTAGACCAAGTGCACATGAACAAGCTTTTCCTGAGCTATAAGGATGCTTTCCTAAATATGTCCAAGCAAATCTCTAGTCCCTCTGCCTGGAATGAGCAGTCTTTCTATAGGGTAACTTCCTGAAAGGGTGTGCTGGTGTAGACACTAAGACAGCAAAAGAAAATACGGGTTAGTAATAAGTCGACAGTTTTAGCAGTTTCTTAAATCTGTGTGTCACCTGGAGAGTGTTTAGATCTCCTTGGAGAGAGATAATACCATCTTCTTCTAAAAATGGGGTGGGGGGGGGAGGAAATCTTCTCTGCAAAGGACATTTACTTCCAGCTGGAGACCTGGCAATGCACCAGGGTGTAGGTAACGCACATCACCCGTCTGTGGGTGAATGTGCACAGCCCACCCGACCTGACCAGTGTGCTGGGGGCCATTCATTCCTTTTTTGGGGGGGATATCAAACCTTTCTATATTGTGACATCCCTGCAGAAAGCCCTGCCTGTCAATACCAGGGAGAAGGTAAGTGGGTAATAACTGAGCAGAGAGAAACAGAGAAACAAGAAGATAAGGGATTTTTTTGTTGTTATATTTTAGAAAAAATCCACAGCTTTACCATGCCTATGGGAGCAAGATGGTTGGAAATATCCTTTAAAGGATATATATTTAAAATCACACGCCAGCTATAAACATGCTTCACTGCCCTGTGTAGGTCTGTGTCACTTATGCAAAATTCCTGTATGCATTCAAAACCTGCCTTTTGGCTTTGCTGCTTATAGGAGGGAGCTGTGAGGAAATCATTCCTCTCGCTTTCAGCCTGGGCTCTGTGCCTTTACCTGAAATGTGTGATCTGATTCTCTAGCAGCACACGAAGCCGCTCCTTGATCTCTTCAAAACGCTCTTTCTCGTCCACCGTCACAGTTCCTATCCCGTCAGGCCTGCAGGAGAAATGCCACAATGACTCGGACTCCACCTCAGCACCCTGGTACCTCATCCCACAGCACACTGCCCTTTCCAAAAGGAACCTCACCAAATGGGAGACCCGGGACAGAGGATGTGCCATGCCAAGAGAGGGGTGGCTGCAGCAGCACTGCTGCCAAAGTATCAGAAATAAACAAATAAACAAGTATTCTCTCTCACAGTCATAGTCTAGCTGTGGACACCCCCCACCCCCTTATTTTCATTATTAAAGTTGGGAAAAGCAGATTTCCCTCTAAATACAGGTATATGCTGGGAGTGGAAGGCCAGCTGTCATGTCAGGATTGAGCCTGTTGCTGGCAAAATAGGGACTGAATTTCTCCGGAAAAATTCAGCTCCTAATTTAAGACAATTCACACTATAAAAGAATATCAACAACAGACATATATATATATAAAAACAGAATATAAAATTCTGCACTCCTTCCTAACTGCTGAATCACCCCATTATAGAGATTTATTGAAGTGAACCATCTTCAATACATTCTGCTGAAATGTGCCTAAAGAGTGACATGCACTTTGTATTGAAAATGCAATGCCTCTTCGGTAATTTAATTTAAATTTATAAAAAATGAACAGATTATGCAATTTATCACAAATTTTCTCAGACTACTTGACGCTCCTGTATTTGAGGAGTGCACAGGAGTGTGTTGTGAGACACCCAGGTCCTGCTGCCGTGGGGTATTTCTCATCTTTCACAGAGCACAGTGTGCAGACAATCCCTGCTGAGGCTCTTCCTTGGGCTGGATAACGCCGTGGTTCCTGTGCTCTTCTGTCCCGTACCTCTGCTGATGCCAACCCACCCAAGAGCCGAGAGCAGCAATCCCCTCCTTCTCCCCCACACCCACATGGCAAAATCCGCCGCCAGCAGCATCCCAGGCAAGAGGAGAGCGCGACTCCGATCCATCCATCCACCAAAGCGATCTGCCAGGCACAGAACTGCTTCCACTGCTGGAGAGCAAAGTCTATGTGTTTGTGTACTCCTGGGCAACTCTGCTGGCACAGGCACTCTTTAGGTAATGTAGGGCATCTTAAAATTGAACAAATGTTCTTACTTAAAGGCCTCCTCCAGTGTTCAGCTTAAGCTGCACAAATCCGCAGTACTAGACTGGTTTGGCTTTACAAAAGACTTGGCAAGGGATTACAAAGCTTCTAATGAACCTCCTGTCAGGGGTTAATTGGTTGGCTTTATTTTCCTCTTAAAGAATCAAAGGCCCTAAACTTAAAAAAAAAAAAAAAAATTCTATAAAAAAATTGAAAGCTATAAAATCTGTGTAATCACTTCTCCTTGACCCTACATTTAGTAAGCTCTTAATATCATAAATATGAACTCTGATATTCCAACACAGGTGAATAAACCATTAAAACATTTGGGAAGAGGAACTTGCAAACCGTACATGATATTTACTGCAAAATTTTAAAGCTAAATATACATTAAATAAAACTTGCAACATGGACACAGAAAAATACTTGAATACCAGGGCATGTATTTAAAGTTAAACAGCATTTAATCAGAATCTTTATTTGATTATTTGCCAAATTCAGTGTGTATTAAAGAAAAAAATAGGAAAAAAAGATTTAGGCTGAAACTTGGATAAAATGTCTCAGCTGGGGAACACATTTCATAAACAATTTTGGAAGTATGGATCTGGTCTCATTAGTAACTAATTAGTACTAGTTATTTTGAAGAAATGAGCAAGCCACAAAAAACCAAATTAGATATTGAGCAAAAATTAATGTCTTAACATGCTTAATGTAATTTATTCCAAAGTTCCATAAAATATTTAATATTCAGACAGAGATGTCCATGCCTTTTGTGATGCTGTGCACCTCACGGTGCCTGGTTTGCTCCCAGGCAGAGACGGATAATTTTAAGGCAGACCACAATAAATGCCATACATTAAGGCACAGGGTTGAAACTGTCGTTTGACTTTTGGCATTCGGTCCTCCCCCTGTACCCACAACAGCTCAGAGTGTCACTGGGTTAATTGCATCAGCACTGACAAACGAGGGAGGAAAAGCTGCCTGCCCTGGCAGTGATTTGCTGAGGGACTGGAAATGGTCTGAAAATTGTGTTACCCTTTGCTGGGTCAATAACCTCAACTGGTGAGATTTAATGGCAGGATCTGACAGCTCAGGCTGGGTCGCAGCCCTCTCACACGAATCTCAGCTTCTCACTGTACTCAAAGCACTCACCATGTAACAACTCGTGGTGGACACCCAGCACAGGCTGACCTGACAGCATCAGTTGTGTCCTGGCCGGGCAGTGACAGCTCTGGAAGCATCCCTGACCCACACAAAGGGTGGGCTCTGGAGAAAAAACCTCTGGCCAGTGTGGCTTTTGCCCAAGTCAAACACCTGAAGGGATGCCAACCAAACTCCTGAGTCACACACACACAATGAAAGCTCAATCCTTTGGTCTTTCCCTTTCTTGGGATCTGTGTGAGCCAGGAGGACACTCACTCAGTGGCTCCGGCCACCGCTCCCTCCATGCCGGGTGTAAGCACAAGCCTCTCTCACGTCTCATGCAAACTTGAGACAATCTACAGGTCAGCTGTAGCCATTTTTGGAGCAGCGTGGATGTCTGGAAGGGCCTGCCAAGTGAGAGCCATCACCACGGCAAGGACTCCCTTTCTCACCCAGCTGTGGACTATATTGCATCTGACATGATGAGCATCTCTTGAATCTACCTTTCAAATTTTCGGCAAACCATTTTCTCACTGTCCTTCACAAAGTTGACATTTTCGGCAGCATGATAGGAAAGATGTCATGTCGGCTGCTTTTCAAGTTGTTGTCACAGTGGTTAGCACCAGTTCTGTCATCTTTGCTTTCCTCACAATCCCCCATCTTGAGCCATGTCACAAATAATAATACTTCCGATGTTTTTGTCAAATTTCAAATACTATAACCCAGTTGCACATCTTTGGATTTACTAGTTATGTTAATCTTTGTTGCTCATCTTCCCAGAAGCTGAAGCATTAGAAACTCATTAATTAGTGACAAATGCAGGATATAGATAGAACTGGAAAAACACTACCCAAACCCTTCCACTTAATTTATTAGCTCGGTAATTTTGAAACCTAATTAAATATTCAAGTCAAATATACTTTGAAAATATAATCTTTCTGAGGGAACATATTTATTTTCCCTTTTGCAAGAACACAAAGGGTATATAGCTTAGCATCACTGTAATTTAAGAATCACTTCTGTGCTCTAGACAATTTCAGTACATGGCTGATGGGGCTGAAAAAAATCCCCAGGAGAAGCTCAAGCTGCACAGCTCATTCTGATGCTTACTGGCACTTTTGTTTTCAGCAAAGGTCTCCAGCTCAACTTTGATAATAGTTATTTGATCTCATGGACAGAAGCACCAACTCCTCCAGCAAGCAGCACGTCTCACAGCTGCAGGATCTGATGTTCTCACACACAGTCCACAACCACATCACTATTGCACTGAAGCAGTGATGAGAAGTGAGAGGAGAGCAATAGGGTGAAATTGAAGTTTTGGTTGAACAAGGTATATACAAATGCATGAGGAATGAAACGGGTTTGGGTCTATGAATTCAGCTGGACAAACAACATTAACGTCCTAATTCCATTGAATTCTCTATAGCTCCTGCTCACGGGTACTTGAGGTGTACGGCAGAAGTTGTGGGCAGAGAGGGAAGCAGAAGGGCAAAAAAGGCAAGAAAAATAACTAACGAGATTTTTAATTATAAGTAAACAAGTTTCAGATCACTCCTTCTGCTGCAGATTCACTGTGTTGGCTCTAAACTAGTAAATTCCCACTGTAAATATTTCATATGAAAAGTTTTAAATGCCACTTTCCTAATCCCCCCATGTTTTTAAGTTTTAAGCCACAAAAACAACAACATCAACAAAGCAGGTGGTGAAATTTAAAAAAAAGGGTTGCAATTTAAACAGCAAAAATGATAGTCCTTGTTTAGCTTAGATGGTTTGTGCAAATTCCGGGGTTAATTATAAATTATAATTAGGACCTGTGATCCTAAGGCCACTGCTTTATTCTACAAGTCCCGCCTCCCCCCATGCCCTTTTCTAATTATACCCGGTGCCCCCAGGGCTAGTTATGCTGCTAAAACAAATATATCAAAATGATTTTTTAACAAAGACTAATATATGAAGCAATAGCATGCATTTGTATGCAATTATAAATATACAGTATAGCTCCAGCGCGTTAATCTCTTTGACATAAGCCTCCATGAAATACCACATCGGCTTCTAAATGAAAAGACATATCATCTTTTACACCTTTTATGTTTAACTTGTCTACACTTTTTTTTAACTGGGGAAAATATTGCTTACACGTAGCAAACAGATCTTTGCACGCACTGTGAGCCCTGGCATGCAGAGCCAAGGGAAAAAAAACAATGTCAAAAACTGATGCAAATAATTTGATTTTTTAAGTAACAACTCAAATATAAAACACGTGCTGCCTTCAGCTCCCTTGCTGGCTGCCAGGTGCAGCACATATGAGCTATACAGTAAACATCGATGATTAGTGCCTTGGACGGCATGTGTCAGGAGCGGCTTTCGCAGGATCCTCGCAGGAAGAGTTCCCCGCACGCAGTCCCACCGGTTGCACGGGGATGGGCTCTGGGGATGTGGGCAGGATCACAGCTGCCTCCCACATCTCCCCCAGCAGACTGGAACTGGAAGAGTCCACCTGCCTAGACCCCTAGGAAAAAAGCATATTCAGCAAACCGATTTTCCCCAATTCCCCTTTCTTCTGGGGACTCACACCGTGCGGCAAACATCGGCGAGAAGCCCTTTGTTCACCCCAGCGCTCCTGGGCGCTGCCCCAGCCACCCATGAGGTGCTGCTGAGCATGGGAACCACTTAATCTCCCAACTCCTGCCTTCCTTTCGCTCGGGTTCTCCCGCGCCGCAGCGCCGAGCCAAGTCACGGCTCGTTGCCTCTCATGTGCGATCCGCACCCGACACACCGCGCCGGCACCGGGTGGTTTCTGAGCCCTGCCATGCATCACCCATTGTGATGAATCACGTCAGCCTCGCGCCGAGCTGGTGACCTGCTGGTGGCACAGGCAGCGCATCCCATCCGACAGACAGTGGGAGCACCTGCTGTGTCACCACGGGCTGATCGCGGGGCGGGATGGGACGCGGTGCTGGCACCTCACCACAGGGTACAGCATCACACCCTGCCAGACTGAACCTGCCTTACTGCAGCCAGGCCAGGGCGTCTGAATGAGATGTGGAAACTCAACACAAAGCTCTAGGAAAGCATACGAAGATATCATGATAAAGTGTTCATGTATTTACTGCTTAAGGGACCAAAATAATCCTGTATTTCCTTTGTTTCAACTAGCTGCGTGGAAATCTTTATGTGAAACAGCCCAGATATGCATTTACAATACAATGAAAAAAACTGCAGGTATGTCATGTAGAGTTTTCAGTTCCTGAAGGTTTATGACAATAGCGTTATTTCTGCTGGGTTAGAGTTGTAAAAACAGTAATGAAAGCTAATGGCAACATTGGCTAACGAAATAGCTTCTTCTTGAAAACAAGTCTGAGGCCATAAAATACAGTTTACAGAGGAAAGGGAAGTCACTAATATACCCAATTAATTAATGGAGAGACTTGAGGCTGCTTTGGACACTAGGTAAACAGTAATTGAACAACTTGCAGAAAATTATGGTGTTTGGTTGTTATTAGACTGGAGGGAATTCAGTCCAGCATCCTGATTTTGATAAGCTCAGTCTGCTAATATTTAGCATGCACACCATCAATATTTAAGTCTGATTTTTAAAAGTTTGGAATTAACAAGCACAAAGAGTTTTCCATGGTGCTAATTTTAAAATTTTAAAATAATGCTATTCTATGCCTAAATCAAAAAAATGCACAAGTGAAACCATGGCCATTCCTGAAAGCCACTTCTTTGCAAGGGGCAGGAACCACTGCTCAAGATTCAGGCACTAATTTTGGTCCTAGAAAAGCTGAGTTTTACTTTCTGTTCCACAGAACAGAAGCTGTGCAGACAGGGAAGCAGTGAAGCTCCTCTAACACATCACTTGTGTGTGTCAAACAACACTGGCAGTACTGTGACAGCCCTCCGACATGAGGACAGCGAAAACAGGGAGAGAGAAGGCAGGGAAAGACCTTGGTGGCCATGTAAATCCTTTCACAGTTTTATCCCAAATCACAATGTCTTTTCAAAACCATTCCTGCTCTTGCCTTTGCTAGTTCTCTGGAGGACTACTGATAAAGAAAAGCAACATAGTGGTGGTACCAAAAGCAAAGAGACACCAATAAACACACAACGTGTGTTGTCGGATGTCTGGATAATTCGGTGCCTTTATTACCTTTCACCTATGTAAATACATCAGAAGTCTCATTTTTTCATAATGATAGGTCTTTACAAAAAGCATCTTGTGATACCAAGTGGACAAAACTCAATTACCAAGTAATGACTGACCATAACAATTAAAAAGCATCAAGTTCCTCAGTCTCAGTGAAGAGCAAGTACCTGAGGACAGTAAACCATGTGGATATTCCTCTTGCTGGTCCCTGTTTTCCTCACACTCTGAACTTGCATAGTCAGGTGTCTCAGGAAATGAAACTTAGGGCAAGGAATTTGCATTTAACTCCATTTCTACTTGTGAAAAAGATGAAATTAAAAGAAAAAATCATGTGGACTGTCATGCAAATAGAAGTGATTTACACCCTTGGTATGGAGAGATCATGTCAGGGGTCTGAATAAGATACATGAGCCCAAAGGAGGGGCGAGTCCAAACTCTGACATGTAAGGCAACAAGGCTCCAAACCATCCCCAAAATCCCATTTGGACCATTTCACCTGCTGTGGCCGCAGGGTCAGCTCCAAGCTAGGGGTGCATTTCCAGCAGTGGCCTCCCTGCTCCCGTCCCGGCTGCGGTGCGGCCGCGCTGCCGAGGCAGGAGCCGGGTGGGCGAGGAGGCACCGTCCCCACGCTGACGCCTGTCATCCTGTCAGCCCTGACCTCCAGGCTGTCCTCAGCACCCGCACCGCAGCCCGCTGCACTTCCCGCTGACTGCCAGCGACTGTTGTCTCGCTGCCTGACCTTATGCAAACACGATACAAACAGACAGCCCACCTCAGCTCCATCACTGTCTGCTGCTAATACAGGAGATTGATAGCCACATGAAATTATCTCCCTGCTCGACCTTCATTATTGGGTGGCATATTCTGTCTGACAGCCAACCTCATCCTGGGGAAAGCTAAACCACCCATTCAGGGGTTTTTACTGTCTAAAAGTGAAGGAACTCTTTTTTGTGAAGAAAATCAACACTTTTTCAAATTCAACAGAAGAAGAAGCCTTTGTTAAACATGTCTTTTAACTCAGTCTTTCCCAGACCACTGTGCATCGCAACAACAATGCAATGCATGGCCACTCCAAGATGTTCTGTTGGATGCCATGCCGGGTCGTGGGGCAGGTGTGCCACCTTGACAAATTTTCCATGGAAAGTTTCAGCTCTGCCATGAGCTGTAAGTTTCCCGGGGAGAGCAGGGCCAGTCATAAGGCAATGAGCAATGTATGGACATAGCAGGTGGGAAGGAGGGATGGAGATAAAGCAAGTGTGGCTTTACACATGTCCCAGCTGCCAGTAAGGGCTGCATGGGTAAATACTGGCTTCCCATTGCTCTCTGCCAGCCAGCTCGCAAATGCACGATGCATGTGGCCTCAACAGCTTTCTGAAAAGAAATTGTGACTCTTCTGCTTAGACATTCAGATTGCTTAGAGTAGACACGAAAGATACGGAGTCGTGTTTTTCTCTGAGACCCCCCGTGGTCCCTTTTTGTGACCTTCTGGTAGCAAAAGCCAGACGCTGCACCCCGCAGACTCCATAGCAAACTGTTGGGTGTTAACCAGAGCCTGCCCTTGGTGGGAACGCGCAATGCTGCAGCCTTGCAGCTCCCACACAGAGCCTCCCGCAGTCCCCAGGCAACAGAGAGACGGCACAGACCAAGAAGGAACATGAACCTTCAGCCTTCGGATGTGAAGTCAACTGTCAGCTAAAGACAGCTAGGTCATAGCAAGACACCTCATTCCTTTCTTGGAATATTTTAAGTGAGTGACTGGAATAGCCTGTCTGTTGCCAAACTGCCCCTCTGGCAGTGCCCAGCAGCTCCCGGCACGGCGCAGCAGCCACACACAGCCCTGGACAGCTGTCCAGCACGGGACTGGTCTGAAAGCATGGTATTTTCCTGAGCCCACAACTCTCCAGCCCCATGGAGAGGTAATGGGAGGTTGTCACCTTGGTTCACACCATCACATACCTCCTGCCACCAACCCTGATGAAGAGGAGGCTTCAGCCCTGGCTGTGCTGGACCCTGTGCAGAGGTATATGGGGTAGCCATGATGAGCATCCCAATTCCTCTCTGTTATGGGCCAGACGGGCTTAGAGCCAGGTCCTGTTCCCACACCAGTTGTCTGTCGAGATGAGTCCTGCCTAGGACAAAGGGCAATGGGGCAGCCAATTTCACTACCTGGTCCCATCCCCTAAACACCATGTGAGCCATCTTCTAAACACACACCTAAAAACCGAAGTCTCTGATCCCCTATGGCACTTGAGTGCCCAAATACTATCCAGCTCCCAGGAGAGCATATGACCTGAATGCCGGAGCCAGGTCTCCCTGAGCCACGGGGATGCAACTGCCCAGTGTGCTCAGCGACTGAGGAGCCCTCTGCACCACACTCCTGTGCACTGCACACTTTCACTTACCTTTTCGGCTCTGGATTCGGCTGGGTTTTGGGCTCTTTCTTTTTTTTGGACTCCTTTTTGGAATCCTTTTTTGTCTCCGTTTCAGCGGCAGAGGCTTTGCCCCCCTCGCCGTCTGCACTTGGCTGTGACCCACCAAGTAATTCTGCCATGAGTTGGCTTGGGGGAGTGATTGAAATGCGGGGAGCAAGGCCGGCAGCAAAAGTGAAAGAAACAAGAAGAAAGCATGAAAAATCTCAAAATAAAACAAAAGGAAATTAAGCTGAAAGGAAACAACTGAAATCATATAACAATTGGCAAAGAAAGAACGAATGAGCAACGGAAAGTCAGAACTAAAAAAGAAACTAAGGAAGCAAAACTTGGTTTCCATGACGAGATGTATGAAAGTAACTGCAAAAGCAAGCGGCAGCCTTGCAATGTGAAACCTGGGCAATGTGTGTCGTAATTCAGGATGGTATTTACCGGAGGGTATATGAAAAGACCTAATTATTTTATACCATTCCTTTCTTTAGCAGCATATGTAGGATACAAAGCTATATCTCAAAGTATACAATAAAAATTAACAGAAAAACAGCAGAAAAAAAGCCGCAATAGATGCTACAGCTGTCAACAAAATAAACAGAGAGGGGGAAAAGCACAGCTCCAGTTCCTCCCATCAAAGGTTTGTCACATTTGAGAGAAAGGAACTGTCTTCTGAAAGTGAAATTGCTTTGTAACAGAGTAAGATAAAATTTTCAGTTATGTCTAAGCAATTTCTGAACTGATGTCATGTGGACTTTAAATGAGACATGGGTGCCCAAGGGCTTAAAGCCCTTCTGAGCATTGAAGTTTGATACTGCTAAAAATTTCACTGCTACAACTTGCCTGATGCTCTTGCACAGCAATTAAATCAGCACAGTGTATCATTTACTTCTATTTATTCAACCCGTGACAGTCACAGGGACTTCAACCTTATCTTGTTCAGAACTGCATCTTAGCAGGTGCCTGGGAAAGTAAGTTAAAAATCTTCATTTCTGGATCCTCTATGTGCATTTTTACTGCTTACATTAAACAAGCAATGAAACAAACAAACAAACCGACTATGCCACTAGAAGTGCTGCTGCCAAACATCCACTGTGAAAACAAATTGGGGACTGTTGTGCATTATCCAAAGGAAACCTGTATTTGACAAAGTCATCCCTTGTTGGCAGGGTGCTGCTAGCCAAGAAGAATTCCTTACCTGTTGCCATGAACATGTGATGCACAAAAGGCAAAGCTGTAGTGAAGTAAGGTGGGGTCAATCATAGCTCCGTTTTCTGCGCGCTCTAGCAAATCTCTGAGGTAGCAGAGATGTCTGTGACAGCCTCTCACTCCATTACGTGCACAATACTCATCTAGCACAAAGACCTGGCCAGGACTAAACCAGCCCTGTTTAGAAATAAAGAGACTTTATTTTAAATATAAGTTATTAAATACAAAGGCCGTCAGATTTGGAGGTGTAGTGGCCAACTGTTCTAATAAAAGAAATACAAACCTAAGCTACATTAAGGAAAAAGGAGAGAGGTCACTCAAACAGTTTGTACATCATCACTCAAACACAGCATATTCTCAGTGCAACCGTTAACAGAAATGTATTATGCTACCATTAAAGGGAAATGTCATTTAAAATGCTGAAAAGTTAGACCAGTTCATGTCAGTGCCTAGCAAAAAAAACCCAAAAAAACCAACCAAACAAAACAAACCACAAAGGAAAAAAAGACACCTTTAAGAGATGACAAAGGTTTGGTTATTTAAGCAGTGTGAAACAGTAGTCTCATTCTGGGGATGGGATCGTACATTTGACCAGGAGCAGGAAGATTGATCTGGGGGAAGAGGACAGAGGATTACACTGAAAAATGACTTCTCTTGCATCTGGCAGGTAGGAAAGTCCTGCAGATGGAGAAAGGCAATTCTGCAGTATCAAAAAGGGATGTTTCCCATTGTCCCTATTGCGTGCTGCTGGCAACACGCTCTGACATCGCCCAGCTCCTCGGCACCGAAACAAGGGGAGCTATGCTCAAGAGCAGGGTTCCTTTACAAATCCAGGAACCTCAGATCATTTCTTTGTATCAGTTATCAGTCCTGAGGGGCTGGTGACACATGGCTTGTAGTGCAACGTCCGGACTCCCAAGGAGGACACCCTCCCCTGCAAGGGGATGGCTCCGGTGAAGGTCCTGGGGCAGCCGAAGCGGAGCGTGCCTCTGTCTTTGGGAAAGGCGCTAACGAGAACAAGAATAATCTTGTAGATTGCTTTTCAAAACGCTGCAAAATCGTCAATATTTACATGGAAATTTGGGTGCTAAACAATTGCTAAGACGCAGCTCTGGAATGCATCAAGCTGCAAAATCTTTCATCGTTTAATTGAAAAGTTCCTGCAGCGGGCGGGAGAGTAGTTGAGGCAGAGCACTGCCCCTATAGGCAACTTCTTTGCCACCCCATCTGTTACCCCAAATGCTACATCTTAGAAACAACACTGCTGTGAAAGATTAAAATATATTTTCTACCACTCAGATGACACCAAATCTTTTCTAGATGCCAAAATAGCTGCTTTGAAAAGAGTTGAAGAAATATCAATTAAGAGCTCAAAGACATAGAGAAGGATTTGCTCATCCTTATTGGGCCAACTCCAAAACAGATTGAGAAAAGAATTAAAATAATGAGGGGAAAATGATAGATATAGGGAGTAGCTACAGTGCTGGGATCACTAGAAGTGCACGTTTCAAAATGAAGACACAGAACAATGCAGATGGGACGGCCCTCTGGAAGGCTATTTTTTGGGAGGGGTATATTTGCCTTTACCACTTTTAATGGTATTTTTGTCTGCTTTTTGGTTGGTGGTATTATGCTTGATTCTGGAGATCTTTATGTTGCCTATTTGTTACATCCTTGGACCATCTCTTGTCTCTCTTCACATAAATCTTTGGTGATCAGGCATGGTAAAAATACAGAAATGCCATGATTGCTCTGCTTTTGGATACAGGGGTAGAAGTGCAGCTGAAATTGTTATATTTACCTAGTACAAACAAAGAACTCATTTCTCCCTATGGGGTGAAATCTTGGCTCTACTGACAGTGATGGGAAGGCTGGCACTGATTTCACTGGAGTCAAGTATCAGAGTCTGAGGCAAAGGAAGCAGAGGCTGAACCCAGTGATCTGCAGCACCCCACATTGCTCCCCTGAACGGGGGTCTGGGATGTGCTGGTTCTCAGGAGAACAGAAGGGATGGGGGTAAACACACAAAATCGCTGCCATGGTGCAATGAGGGGAAGTGTGAGCAGAGCTCAGAGGTTCAGTGATGAGCCCCAGACCTCATGAGAGCACAGGCAGCAGATCCACAGCCCAGGAGGACCAGGAGGTCTTCCTTTGCATGGCAGAGGTAGGAAATACAACACTTGCTGCTGAATGGGGATCCAATGGAGCAGTAAATGCTGCTCCCCAGAGCTCCAGAAAAAACCCCAGGGTTTGATGAAAGGCAGTATTCAGACAGATCCTCAACATCTTCAGGCAGATTCTGGCTCTTGATGAAGATTTGCCTGGCTCAACCAGCTGACACCCAGCCAGCCTGGCAAACGCAGGTGACAATGATGACACACGGGGTGTCTGTCCCCAGAGCAGAAAGGTGCAGCTCCGTGTGGCCTCAAAGATTGTCTCCAATGACATGAGGAAACCTGGAGGAGACAAAGGAGAACAAGGAGCTCCACTGACTGTGTTCAACAAGCTGAATTGCTCTGATAAGGAGACATGTCCCAGGCACTAGCAGGGAATGCCACGGGAGCTTTGGAGGTGGGAAAAGCAAGGCTTGGTCAGGGTTGGTGACACATAGGCCAGTTTTCTAAAGGCAAATGCAACTTTTGAGAAAACCAGAGTTTTTGAAGGAAACTTCATATTTCAGTAGCTGAACTCTCCCATTTATCATAGGGAATCCAAGACAATTTAATCTTGGTGGGCTGCTTCACGGACCTCTTAACCTGACTCCTTCACACCACCTCAGTTGGGCTAGGTACTCTGAAGACTTTCCCGCGGTACATACTGTGCTGTATAATGCAAATTCCACAAATGCTGACACATAATGGGCAATACAGATCCAGCAGAGAGATGGCTGTGTGAACTGGATGCAGGCAGTGGGTGGAGAAGTCTTAGGAAGAGCTGGAGGGCAGTCTCAGAAACAACATACACAAGTGAAAAGAATGAAGACCCAGGCATGTGGGGTCCGTACTAAGCTGAAACAGCTGAATACACTTCCCAAAAGTTCATTAAATACTCTGAGTGTGACTGTATTATCAATTTGTGGATGATGGGCAAGACGTCTCTGCAAGCTCTGCAGAAAGTGTTCTTCCCTCTCCCCAGCACGGAGCTCTCTGCCAGTAAACATCACTTCTGCCGTGGCTGGGATGAGTCAGCCAGGCTGTTTGTTTTCCTAGGGATGCCTGGCTCAGCCCGCGACTGGGCTCACAATAGTGTTGTTTAACCTGGTTCCACAGAAAGGAAACAATGCTGAGTTATCCTCTGTGCCAGGGTAAGTCTTCCCTGCCACATCCACGTTTGAAAACAAGAGGTGTGACAAGGCAAAACTCTGTGGGACCTTGCATGGAATGTCCTGTAGGGAATACGAATTGCCCAGTGGCACACAATGGACAGAGCAGGCTAACCACGGGCTCACAGCTCCTCCAGCCAACTCAGCACAGTGCTATCACCAACATCCCAAAGACACAGCAAGAATAGTGGGAACTCTTTGCAGTTTTTGAGGGCAGTCTGTTTTCACACATAATCAGGACAAAACTATTGTAAAGTAAGTAAAGAAGCACGTGAAACCAAGTGTAAGCGAACACAGGCCATTATTCTGTTCCTTACAACACTGCAATGGGTGATTTGAAAGAAGATGGTTAATTGGTGATGCTCCGCTCCGGAGAGGATGAGTCTTGGTGCTGAGGAAAGCTCCACCGCTCTGGTAGCTTCTAGCAAGGGCCTAAACATCTCCATAACAAGCAGAAGTGCAGCTGGTGGGTTTCTTGAAGAAAAACATTGTTAATCATTTTCAGTGATGGCCTCGCACCTCTCCATGAGTTTAATTCAATGGCCACAGCTCTCTCACCAGGCCCGAGACTGCACAGAGACAAACCAGCAGCAAGCCAACTTCTCAGACATGCATGGATGAGGATGGTCTTCCTAGGGTCAGCCATGCGTGGGGAGCAGAAGCTGCATGCCAAAGTCACTGCCTGCCACAGCAAGGACCTTGATGGAACCAGTGAGGAACCTGCTGCAGGTCTGACAATGCTCCCACCAAACCTACTTGCACCACTTAGGTATCTGCAGGTAAAGTGCAGCCTTCCCTTGTCCTGTCCTTACCTCAGGGGATGTCCACAACTGTTCCTCCTAGCCTTGTGTCTCCTCAGGAAGGTGACAACTCACTACTGCTAGTGGCATTTACCAGATCTCAGTCCTTCAGAGGAGACTGGCCCTTGTGTGTGGTGCAAGGAGTAGGGCAGTGAGAGGAGCGCCATAGTGAAGTATTCAAAACATGTAGGGCAGGATTTGAGACCGACAGCCTCCTTGCCAACTGCTCAGCTGTGTTCCCAGGCTGCTGCTTTTAACAGCAAGGCACTCAAGAGCTCCAGGGACTGCACAGGTGGCAAAGGCTCTTGGCACAGTGTGGCCTTTCTTCTGAAGGAACCCACCATGACACCCCAGTGTGCCACCCTGTGCAACAGTAGGAGGGCAGCAGGTCAGGATCTGCCCCATGCCATGTTCAGGACGTGTCCTCTGTTTTAGGATGCTCTAGAAAGAATTCATCCCGTTGTTTTCTCAAAAACTAAGAGCCTCTTCACCCTCCTCATTGAAACTGCTAAAAAATAATTGCTCGAGTTGCATTGTTATTGGTTATTTGTTATTTAAGCCCTCATAGAACATATGAGCCCCCAAGCACTGCACCCCAGCCAAAGTCTACACGCTGTCCTGGAGCATCTCAGTGCCACTGTCCTACAGTGGGCAAAGAACTGCAACTGCTGCTCATGGGAGTACTCAGGATGGGCATGCAACTATGTGAGCACGGACAGACTGCAGCAGCACTGCAGTTATCCACACAGTCCCATCCATTACCTGCTTGGGACCCCTGCTCACAAAGAGACACAAAGCTGGGCCACAGTTATACCCGGTGGGACTCCATTGACATCTGAGGTGTTACCAGACAGTCATCTTTTCCCTGTTCTTTCATCCAGAAGATTCTGGAAGGCAGTGCAGGAGGCTGCAAAACACTGCTCTCTACTTCACATTCCCACAGTGGCGTTTTTCTTTGCAGGAAGAAACATTTTAAACATTGCAAACAGAAATGATAAAGACAGTGCAACTGGAGAAGAACAGCAGTCAGTTCACTGCAGGCAGCCTCTCAAAAGAAAATACCTCTGGGCCAAATTCAAACCTGGTGTAAACAGAAGTCAATCTTCCAGCAACAGGGGAATTAGCCCCCACTCGCACTAGCTTTGACTTTGCTGCTTGATGTTTATATCACTAGAGACCAAAGAATATACTTGCCAGACAAGAATAGGAATCATTAAGTCTGTGGTCCAAAGTGAGGCGCTGAACCATCTCAAAGAGTGAAGCGTGGTCAAAGTTACAGGGATTGGAAGAGATAAATTCATCCATGCCATGCTTTTGAGCTCTATCTGCATCTGTTCATTTATACATATAGAAAAAGACACCATTTAGAGAGATATAAGACATTTTAGTTGACAAATACAACAGAAAAAAATATACAGTATGAAGCATGAAAGCCAAGTATCTCCTCTTCCCTCCATTGCCATTAAGTTTTCTCTTTGCAGGCTTTACAGTACACTTCACCTCCCATTGTCAACTTGCATCAGTTATGGACTATAATATTGCATTTAGGCAAAAGACTTTAGAATTAACATCTTGTCAACTGCTCATTACAGTGCATTTATTCTGTACTTAAACCAGAACACAAACACAAGAATTCACTCTGCATATTACAATAGGCTATGGGTTAAGAGAATTTTGGCTCACATAAGTAAATTAGTTCCTATTTAGATAGTTGTGGTTAATTGTAATAGATTCTGCCATTCTAATGAAGTTATAGCTTTTTTTCTCTACATTTACTAGGTTTTCTAGGTATCACACCAGTTACGTTGTTCTTTCTCCAAATGCCAATGTTTGTCTTCCCCACGGCAATTTTTTTTCCCTAACAGCAACTTTACATGCTACCTCACTGAAATAAAAAGATGCTCTTTTAAGCATTGCTAAGAAGTTAAATTGATATGTAGTTTGTTGTCACAGAGGCAGTAACCCGACAGTGCGCCGGAGCTGCCAGTCATCCCGATGGAGAGACTGAATTCCCTCTGCCTGGATTACGAGCTGCCATTTTTGGGTGAATTAACAGCCTCAACGTATTCACACTTCTCTGCTTTGGGTGACGTTTACGGGCACTAACTCCTAGGGGCTAATTAATTAATCTCAACATGGTTAACTAAAAATACACCGAATTCAGCAGTTGAAATGAAGCCGCCAAGCCAGCCTGGGTGCGGCCAGCCAGGACCCTGCTGGGAGCAGGTTTTGTTCTAGCAGCGGCTGGGGAATTAAAGGACACCTTTCACTCGGTTTTGTCTGTGCTCAGCTTCCTACTATATGGGTTCTTGCCAAATCCTCAACAAAGAAAATAGGATTTAAATCCTTCCCCTGTTTATAGCCTCCTAGGGGAACTGGGTGGCCTTAAAACAATGTGGCTGAAAGGACACAAAAATGCAGTTTTCCGCAGTAGGAGTATATGGTAACTGCATTTGTTTTAAAACAAAATCCCTCTTTACCAGAAAAAACCAAAAAATCCTTAATTAAAAAGAAAAAAAAAAGCTTTAAATGAGAGTGAGAATGTTCTTTTATATATGTTTTTCTATTCAATATTTAGCTATGAAGGATGGCATGTCTTTCCAAATACCTCATTTGTGTCAGTGCTCTCACATAGTAATGATCATTGGTAGCAATCTTTACATTTTCTGTATAGTCTGTCGTTATCTATATACAAACTGTATAAATAACATCACCCACTGGAAAGAAATCAGACAAATTAAAACACGTAACATTTCAATTAGCTGCTAGCAATCCTTAATTCAGCTGTAGCTGGCAATTTTCCTTACTATAACCCCACTGAATAAACACTGATGTTTTTCCTGCAGAGGGTTAATTTTTGAGGGTCTGCTTCTCTGTTTCACTCTATGTGCAGGATCCTGCTGCCTCCCTACCCCTGCCTCCCTCCCAGGACCCAAATACCCCCCTCTGCCTCTGCCAGCAGCTCCGTGCATTCAGCATCAGGACAGAAGAAGCTGCTGATGGTGCTGAGTGAGGTGGCAGCACAAGGGCAGGCTCAGGGGATGGGAACAACCTCCCTGGGGAGCGCATCACCTCCATAGCACCTCTCCAGCATCCCTCTTTCTGGGATGTGAAGACCACCCAGTCCTGGGACCTGCAGCATAGGCTGGCTCCTGTCTGTTTTGACAGCTTTCTGCCCCATTGTCTCTGTCCCTTAGGGCCAAGATGGATTTCATTGCATTCACTCCCAAAGAGTTCGGCTGTGCTGTTTCCATTCCATCCCCAGTGCCCAGAAAATGTTTTTAACAGCTATTATCAGACTATTTTTAATGGCTTGCTGCTCTGCCCGGCTCCTCGGAGTTGACTGCAAGCTGACAAATTGGCTGGAGGCCTTCATTTGCCAGCTTTGCTCAGAGATTTTATTACTTTTCAATTAGGAGCCCTGATACACTGTCAATCCTCCTGCTCAGCCAACGAGGCTCTGAGAGATGAGTAAATCAGCTGGAAATTTGAAGAGTCCTCTAGCCCTTTAGCTGGTGAACTTTTTTGAGCATATGTGCTAGAAAGCATGTTTGAAATGAGTATTTTTTATTCTAGACTAATAGTCTTTTCCCCATATTACATTCTCTGAGCAAGGTGGGCACAGAGCAGACCTTCTGCTGATGGGAACCGACTGAAGTGCCGCTGGCTTCCACAGAGCTGAGGGTCTGGCTGGGCTTTTTACAATCTCCCTGCCCAAGGCAGGGGCACAGACAGTTCCCTGCCAAGCGTGAGAACAGACACAGTGATTAAATGTCCTTCACAACTGTCCATAATCAGGGGCAATTTTATTTTCATTAAACACTTTGAAGCCACATCTTACTGAGCATCCTATTGGGTGCCTGCTCAAAAGCCCATTTGCCCCAAATCTCTCCTCCTTGAAACAACCACATGAAGAGAGAGACATCAGACATGGCACTGTGTGAGCTCAAGTGACCAGAAAAGCATGATGCACATGACTTCTGCTCAGTCAGTGATTTAAAATGTGGATTTCTGCCATGGGAAGGAGGATGAGCAGCTGCAGCTTTCCCTGCTTAGCCCAGTGCCGCAGCTCTTGCATGGCCAAACCATTTTGCACCAGCAGAGATGCAGGGCTGGGTGGGTGCACATCACCCACCCAGGGGATACAGCTGTCATGATGTGAACTGGAGATGTCTATGGAGAATGGTAATACAATGTGTATTTCTTTTAAATGGAATATCAGCTCTGGGCCAGATGCTTCTTTGGGCCAAAATTCTTAAAAATAATAAGGAGCAGGTTAAAGAAGTAAAGTCTATACTAAACTCACCTTCCCTTAATTATTCTAAATAAACACTCCATGTACCTTGCAATTTATTTTTGCATTTTCATTTTTTCAATAAACTCACTTTTAAAAATGAAGTTCATTAATCAAATGATACCAAAACCATTAAACTTCATAGGCAACACAAACAGAAAAGAACAGATCTAAATACATTATTATTCTGCTTCAAACAAATACCTGCAATTTAAAATAATGCCAAGATCTGTACATAAGTTTTCCGTATAATCCACCTTCTTTCAAAATGGCCTATACAGTTTGAATGTGATTTTAAACAAAGTACAAAATGAGAATGGCTAATATTCACATTCAAACTGTACAGCCAATTTTTAAGTACTTTAAATTAATTGTTTCAGTCAAATACAGCTGCTTTTTTGACCCTGCTCTGTTATTCTAGCTAAAAAGGAAGGAGAAACCAAAGAAAGAAAGTTATATGATGCTCCAGTAATTTGCAATCCCTTCCCAAGGTGCTGTGCCAAGCTTGCTGGTGTTTCTTTGTTCGGGGCCCCAGCTGAAATGCTGCTGCAGGACCACAAAAGTTATCTTACATATTTAGACAAGCTGCACACAACTGCAGCTGAAAGGTGTTCGATGGTGGTCTCAGAAGGGAGGGTGCCAGTGGAGGGACATGGCCAGCACAGGCTCCACAAACCTTTCTTCTGCAAAACTGCAGACTTTGGCCTTTTATATCGCACTTGGTCCCCTACATTATTGCCTTTTTTAAACAATGTCAGGTTTATTTTGTCCATTTTTATCCAGTCTGCATTTTGTGCTGGCTGCATTAACTGGACCCCTGTCACACACACCCTCCCTACAAGTATTTGAAATCAGAGTCTTAAAAATCTGCCAGTGTCAGGAACACAAAGATTTCAACAACAACAAGAACCGTGAAAACCAAAGGACTATGCTACTGTTTGGTTCTCTGAGGGCGGTATTTCTCTTTATCTATCTGTTATTTAAAAAGGAAGAGACAAACAAGTCAAATCTCTCATTCTTTTTTTTCTTAAATGTATTTCCCTGCTCTCTGCATTTTTTTTTTTTGCTCCAGCAATAATTTTGGCAGATTTTGCTTTGAGAGTAGTGAAGTTAATAGCGGGGGACAAGCTCCATAAAAGAATTCTTGTTATAAAAGGCTTTAGGTAGCCATTTTATTGTAAGAATTTCTTCCTCCAGATTTATTTCTTTTCATTAATGAGTGACTTTGTTTTAGTACCAAAGGCAACTGAAAATCCAGTAAATTTTACAACACATTTGCCTATTGAAAAAAAAAAAAATCCACCAAACAGACAAAAACCCAAACAACTGTAAATTAAAAGGTGACTTTGTATCTTACTCATCTGGAAAATGTGTGCTTGTCATATCTGCTTGACATTACAAGAATGAAGATGTGGTTTGGACAGTAACAAACAATGACACTAGTCAACCTCATCAGGAGACATGAAATAAAGGAATGACAATGATTGATGGCAGCTCTTCATTTACAGATATTTCTAGAAAAGTCTTTGCTGGCCTGGCTGGGCAAAGCAGGAGAAGTTTTCCAGCCTGGCCAGCAATGCACCACGGCGGGTGGCTCACAGAGTGCCCTCTGCAGCCCACTGCCTGCCCTGAGGGGCAGCGGGGTCCCCTCCTGCTCACGGACACATTTGGGCTGTGACTTGTTAAAGAAGTGCCCAGGGAAGTGCCTGAAAACCTCATTTTATTTGCCCGTGTGAAGCAAGAGGCTTCACTAGGAAATACCGGTGTTCTGGAGGGGGAAACACTAAATCCCTGTACCTGGATTAAAATGCCAGGTGGATTGTGAGCGAGCTGCTGGCAGTGCTAGCTGGTGACTTACCATGTCCCCTCCTCACTGTGCACTGGGGCATTGCCACCTCTGAGAAGTGATGTGTGTGTGCTCAGGGCTCTGCAAACCTCCTCCCCAAACCTCCTCCTCGTGCGGAGCTGTGGCCACTGCAGGAGCCTCAACTTGCCTCTCAGCTGCAAAGCCAAGAGCTCTTTCTTCTCCCCTTCATGTTATTGCATCTTAGAAGATAGTTTTAAATTTAATTGGTGCTTATTCCTGTGGCTTGTGGCTTTTCCCCTGCTGCAAACAAATTCTTTTCTGCTTCGGTTAGAATTTTAATAAATTGTTATGAATGTTCCTGTGAATCACCAGACACACCAGGCACTGAATTGCAATCTAAGTTATCTAAGGATTGGTAGTTAGATGAATAAGAATTTGTAGTATGCACTTACATAATTCCTTGCGTGGCAAGTTAAAAACACAGTTTTAGAACAGCTATTTATAATATAAAACATTGTTTCACAGCATTTTTATAACTATTTAAAAATATTTTGAATTGGATGGCTGCAGAAACCTGTGAATTTGTATTTCGTAAGTTAGAGTTCCAGGCTTCTTAAAGCATGTAGAAGAGAATTACAGGCTAGTTTTAAATTCATGCAAGTTATGTGAGATTGATTTAACATTTTAATTCTGCATTCCTGCAATGAAGCATCTGCAAGTTGACAATATAGAAGACACAGCAGCATTCTCATATCTCTAACTATCTAAAAAAGTAAAGCAATTAAAGCACAAAACTAATAATCTAATAAGATAGCGATGCATTGTAGTGCAAATACATGTAATGTTGCCAAACCCAGGTTCGTTCGTTCATTCGTTCATTCATTCATTCACTCTTTCTTTCTTTCTTTCAAAGAGGCAAAAATCTGTATTTCATCCAATTAAACTTTTGTGTTTGTTCTTTTTTTTATAATTTTTTTTTTTTTAGTAAAGTCTGATAAGAATTCTGTTTGGAAATCCAAACATTTAGAAAACAAAATAAAGAAAGAAAAAAGAAAGTGTCTCCTGAGAAGGAATTCTGCCTGCTACCCGGGGGGATATTTGTACACACACGCACATACTCACACATAGGAAAAAAGAAGAAAAAATAAATAAAAGGAGGAGGAAGGAAAAAAAGAGTCTTGTTTGATGGCCAAGAGGGATGACACCGCCTGTTTCTTCTCATAATTGCATTCAGATATTCCGGATACATATTTGCCAGCTCTCATGACCCATTGATGCTATTCCCTCCTAAGGAAAGCAGGCACTCAGCAGATATTACAAAAGATTTTAACACCAATAAAGGATTTGTACTGGGTGTATTTAGGACTGAACAAACTAAGGAGAAGCTCTCTTACATCACAAGTCTGGGCTTTTATCTTTTGCAAAGCAGGAATACCAGTGGGAAAAAGTAAAATAGCAATTCCCCCGGCTTATTATTCTTTGACTAGCATGGCTTTGGTTGGTGACTGAGACTCATAGTAAAACAATAATTTATGATAATTTTGAGGCACAGCAGCACCCCTCCATGACAAATGCATTTAAGTCAGAGCAGGCCAGCATCTCCAAATGCAGGGTGACCCGGAGAGCTGCCACTTGCTGCTGAAATCATTCCCTACTGAGTTAACGGGAGAGTGAACTATTAAACCTCGATGACTCAGGGCTTTTCCACAGGGCATGTGTGGAGGGGTTTCTGGGGGTCTCCTCTGGAGTCCTGCACCTTCTCTGGGTCTCTTGGGGTCTCCTGCCCTACCTTTCTATGCTTTGAGGTGTCCACGGTTAGCCCCGCACTCTGGTGCGCTGCACCAAGCTAATCATCGGCACAGAGAGAAAGGATATTGTCAGAGTGCAAAATGATCTGTTTTCAGGCAGGAAGCAGTCAACTAGATGTAAATTCCATGAAACAAAAGAAGGTATTATTTACAGTTTTATTGTGATGTTAATCAATATTTACATCTTGGAATGAAAAATAGAAATGTTAATGATTGGCTTTACTAAGAGGATCACTTGATGCCAATGTGAAAGCCAGGGAGAGAAGGCAATTATGCAAACATCACATGCATCCCAAATTCAGTATGGAAACTTACATTTCAAATCTCAATTCAGGAAAATAACATGGAAAGTTTGTACTATAAAATCTAAACATGAGAAAGATTTAAGAGAAAAAAAAAGCACATTGCATATGTCAGATAATCTAGTCTGATTATCTGAGCTGTGCTAGCTACAGGGAAGCACTTACCCTTGAGTCCAGCTAGAAGTTAGCAGGGTAAGAAGGAACAAACCAGAATAACATAAAGACTAGCAACAAGGCTCAGGAAAGCAGACAGGAGCCCTAACCTAGCAGCTAAATATTTGGGTTCAAGCAAAGAATGAAAAAGAAACTTAAAGAAAATCAAACCAACCAAAATAAAACCACTTACAGCTGAAAATTTCTCAAGCAGCTCAATAAACCTCACTACTTATTATGGGGGAACAAATCATCACAAATTCTCAAAACAACCAACTCATTGTATATGGTGTGATTAACAATTATTAAATATAAACAGACATTAAAAACTTAATATAACCACAAATGATGCATAAAATAAGTACGGACCAATCTTTCATGTTAAAAAAAAAGGGTTTCAAGAAAAACAAATGTTGAGCACGTTTGGGAATTTTCTTTGATGCATCACTAACACAGAACGAACAAAGGTTGGTGCTTTCAGACAAGTAACCACTTTTATGAAGCTTAAATATTGCCAAAAGGTGTAATATGTATTGGCAGCATTATTGACTATAATACTGTGAATGATTTCAACAGTAGACAAGAACAGTTTGGGGTTTTTTCTTTTATAATGCGAACACTGGAGAAAAGCACAGCTTTGCGTAAATGGAGCTTTTCTTTGAAACTGTAGCAAAACAAAAAAAGCAAAACTTTTCACTCTAACAGGTATTGTTCACCCACATAAAAGGAATTGTATGTCATTCAAAAATTAATGAATAGCAGGATCTATTTTTTTCAGTACTTAAATTGCAAATAAAATAAACTCCACCCTGGTTCGGAGCTGTCTGTTTACTTCTAAGTCAAGTGCTGCCATCGAACTGTGGATGAGAATTTGAGTGCTGCTCAAACTTTATATTTACTAAGTTAAAAGAGGTGGGAACCAAATGGAATTCACTACTTCTCCCAAGCTTCCCAAACAGCAAGATATGCGCTTCCCAAGTTTCTGTGCGACAGACAGCTCCAAGCCAGGTGCGGAGGGCTGGATTTTCTGTGCGTGTGCATGCATGCGCATGAGCCGTCTCGGACTGCTACAACATGGAAGCTGTAACAACAGTTACTCGTCAAATGGCTTAACATTTACTTCTTTGCACATCCTCATTCACCATAGCCTCTAATAAGCACATAAAAAAAAAATGACAGGTATAAAGATAAGCGTACAGGAATAAAATGTCTCACAGAAGTCCTTACCTTTCTGCAGGCAAAAAACACAAACCCAAACCCCAAACCAAAACACCCAAGCCAAAAAAACCCCAATAACAAACCCAGACCCTTTTAAAAATGCAATACTTGATATGTTTGGATTTCAAGACTGAAGGAGCTGAGATATGTATTTGTGCATTTAAGACTCCCCATGTGTGGCATGCATGACTCACTGCTGCTTCAGATCATTTAACTGCGGCGCCCCATGACTTTTGCAATGAGCACTGCCATGTATAGATGTTGAAATACGAAAAATGAGCAGCCTTTCCTGTTGAGATGAAGGTGTATTACGGCACGTTGCCCTCCTCCTCTTGTAGGATGTGCACGAAGACCTGTCAGAGGGATCTAGATCCAAAGGGGGAGGAGGGAGGAAAACCAAGGGCAAAACACACTAGCCCAGAAGATGCTCAAGTAGTAAGCCATCACACTGAGGGACTGATGAGCCAACTAGTTTCTCTCTTCCAGGCTTTGGCACAACACAATCAAGAGGGTTTCCCAGTGCTTGCAGCAAAAAGGGGAGCCTGATGCTGCGCAACTTACAGAAAAACACATTGTGGATGGAAAGAGGGTGGTGGTGTTATAAAAAGCAAAATGATCCAGATTTGGAGCTGGTATTGGCATGAGAACAAGTGAGAGAAACTGAGGTCAGATCCTGACCCCCTTGAATGCCCTGGAGGGCCCAGAGGGTGAAATCTTGGCTGTTTTCACCAGAAGCAAGGATGAGGGAGCTCTGTCTCCTGGCAAGCGAGCGAGATGCAAAAACAAGGTCAAGCCTGTGGCATCTCTCTAGCTCTGAGCACAGTCAGGCTGATAGAGTTTGCAGGACCACAAGCAGCACAAGGGTCTGATGGACGTGCTGGGCTGTGTAGCTGCAGACTTGACTCCCGAGCTCTGTCACTGACTTTCCTGATCCCTGGCAATGATTAGGACAAGCCAGCTGCCCCTTCTCCACCCCAGGTACCCTAAGCAGAAAGGTTCAGGTCTCCCACACACACAATGCTTGGCTATGTATGGAAATCATACACCCAAGTGTCCACAGTCCTGGGCAATCCCTTTTCCTCCTCAAAATCCTGTCAGATTTTGCTGCAGCTGCTGTGATGTGTCTTGGAAAGCAACACTTCACCTGACCCTGCATACTGGTCTGGCAAAGTGTAAACTCTGTAAATATCAGGAATTTACCCAGCAGAAAAATTCTCCAAGCTTGATGTCTTCTGGGATGGGAGAAGACTGGAGAGAAAGCTGTTTCCTAAGTTTGATGTTCTCTGCTCTCATCCTACTCTGCAGGGATCATGCTGGGATGAGCAGGAGTGCATCCTCTGTGGACCAACCCCACAACTAAGAGCACTCTTCAGCATCACTTGTTAGGAGAGGAGACATAAGTAGAACCCCTCTGTTGCTCCCCCTTGCTATGCTTTGAAGGCTTTTAGCATGTGAACAAGCAGCAGTAGAAGAATCCGTGCCTGCTATTTCCAAAAACTCTCTGATTAAACCTTCTGGGCAGAGGGACATAAATCCCTGGGAATGCTCTTGGGTCAGCAGAACTCAGTCAGGCCTAGAGGCTTATCACAGCCAGTAAAAGTCCCACTTACATTGCCACCTCCCATTTTGGCTTTCTGGGAGGTGTCCTTCCTTCCCAACCCCAGTTCTTTACACCTTGCACTCCCAAAGTCAGTGGCTGCAATGAGGAGGATAAGGATCATTGAAATGAAAACACTGACTATAGGCTACCACACTGCATCCCATTGTGTTTCACTTGCAGCAGCAGCAATGTAAGGCAGAAGAGAGGCTAAAACATGCAAGCATGTGGAAGACACAAAAAACCAAAAAATCAGCAAGCAGAGGTTTTCTACTGTAACACTGGTCGTACAGCTGTATGTCTTGTACTGGTATTTTCTATAAATACTGACACAAAGATGTTAAACAAATATAAAACATGGTCAAATGCTATTGATAAGGAAAGGCCAGATTTTCTGAGTTCCTTACAACACTAAACTCCATAACTGCTTTACAGAGACTATTTTAAGAAGTTCAAATCTGCTTTAATCAGAGAAATTAATATTTACCACTTTTCCTTATTCTATTTATATTTAATGATATTAATTCTTAAATTTTGCTGAAACTAGCAAGAACTGTTGTATGTTACAAAACAAAGGGGCTGCAGATGATTGAGACCTTCAAGAAAAATGAGTGAAGAGGCATTTGTGTGATTTATAATGAAATTACATTTGCAAGACAAAAGAAATTGCTCTAAATTTCAAATGAAGCAAAGTGGGTATAACTGCATAGGACATGCAGCATAGCTACGACTTAAAAGATGATTGCTTTAAATTCACATCTAACTGGCCTGCAAAGCAACCTGTTAAAAATACCATATGTTTTCCTACAGTTGAATATTCAACAGGAGACCTCTTTTTGTGTGTGCATTTCATACTTGCAAGATTTGCACCTGTAGTTCTGAGCACGTGATGCATTTGATAGACAGCTAATGGTGCTAATGAATCGCTCTGATCTGGGTGTGCAATTTATTGTGTGGGGGTAAAACGTGTGTCTGCGGAAAGCAAGGTGGGTCTCAGGCTCTCAGATCCCAGTCTCTCTCCTCCATCAAGTATTGCACTTTAAAATACCCACTGACAAGTTCACCAAGGAATTTTGTTTCTTGGGTTTGGTTGTGACAAACACACAGGTTAACTGCTTCTGGATCTACTGATGTAAAAAGAAGCTTTATGATAATGAAAAAAACATTTTGTTTTGAACTCAGAAACACGTGCGCGAATATTGGTTTACATCAGTGCAGAAAATCTTTTCATCAAAGACTTCTGCTGTTTAGGAGAACTTATTTACTTACAAAATTGAGAGATTGGAGCGTCTATCTGGGGTACATTTCCTCCTTTAGCATTTAGCTTTTGCACTTGGGTAGGTGGCACAGGTTTGTGAGACTGGCCAGTGGCTCGGTACATGGCTTGGACCCACAGGATTCGGTCCTGCTCATCATCACTCGCAAAAATCACCGTGTCTCCTTCCTTCACAGCGTTGAAGAATGTTCTGCCGCCATCCAAACCTGGCAGGAAAGGAATTGACAATGCAGTTTCACAGAGCTTGAAGCCATCCAGGAGATCTCCCCCAGCTTCCCACCCCACCACTGCTCGGGTGTCTCTTCACCCAGTTCCATGTTGCTCCCAGCTCAGTCCCCTCCCCTGCACCAAACTCACCTGCAAGACAGCCCACAGGTTCCCAAGTAGCATCCTACAGCCCGATTGCTAAAACATGCCCCAACACACCCAGATTAATTGCTTCTCTCACCTACAGCTCCATTTGTGCAAGTCCCATATGAGTTGCACCACTGGAGCCCAATTAAAAATGGGGTTTGAGTGGGAGGTTCCCCATTAGATTGAAATCATCAATGCTCACACTGCAGAAAAAAGTCCTTGTGTGACATCCTTATTTCTGTCTTTGCCCTGATTTGGCACCCATGTTCCCATCTTCCTGATATGAGAGCTAAACTAGAATAAAGGTCTTGACAACCAACCTACTGTATCTTTTCTCATCTCCTCTGGGGATACCATTACCCAGGGCATGGTGAGAATCACCATGCTCAGCATGTTGCCTCCCTGAAATAAAAGCAAAATGGTGCTCCTCCACTTGAAGAAGGGTCTCACCACCAACGGGTACCTCCAGGTACCAGGGGCTTTCTGTCCCTGCCCCTTCCACGCACTGACATCCATCAGAGAGAGAATGGGGCAGTTAAGAGTGCTGGCTTGGTCCCATAAATATTTTCTACAATAAAGACAAGCATAGCTGCTAACCTTTTATTTAGGGAATATAATCTGAAGGCACAGGTTAGGATCATTACTCAATTTGAGCGTTCACGTCACAATCAAATTTCATTGGGATTTAAGTGTCTAATTCACTTAGGCTCCCCAGAAGAGATGAGTCTTTCCCTCCTCGGGTGCAACTCCTAGCTCAGTTCCTTAGATCTATTTATAGTAAAGTCATGAATAGCTAATGATCAGTATAAACACGAACATATTTAGAATAATGCTGATCACAGTTCAGCTTCAGACAGGGAGAAGGAGAGAGAGAGAGAGAGGACTCCCTTTGGGAGAGGTGAGCAGCACCCCTGGGAGTCGCCAGTCCCGTACCTGGCTGCGGGTCAGTGTAGTCCACAGTGTATCCGTCGAGCTGCAGCAGCTCTTGAGGTTCAGCTTTTTTCTCCCGGTAGCTGCACATAGCAAATGTATATTGACTAACCTGAGGAAAATCACAAAGCTAAGATGGCACCAGGTGACCACCACAAGGTAACCCAAAGCACTTACAAACGCCGCACTCTGACGTGTGTTTGACTGTGTGTTTGCAGGGACTGGGGATGGTGGGGTAATTTGGATGGTCATGGCCCATCACAGACAGACTAAACTTTTTACCAGGCTTTTGCAAAGCCTCCTCTTAGCACATCATGCTGAGGCACGCATCTAATTCTCCGCATCAGTACATACAGCGGTTTAATTTCCTCCAAAAGAGGAAGCTCCCCGGCTTAAAACCCTCTATCACTCATCCCCAGACAAGTGCAAGAGTGACACCCTGTCACAAACAATGTGAGCTAAATTGCTAGGTGCCAGTCATATTAAAGCAATCTTAAGATCCCACTGATCTCGGCAGTTGTTGTCATCAGTGCTGTAAATGGCAGCTCTCACTCCTCTGAGGTACCATCTGCATGACACGATACATTCAATGTCAAGCTCTTGACGGAAGCCGACTCAGCTGCGGGGGCCCTGCCAGGCTCCCGGATCGCCTTTAGGAGCCTTTCAGGCCGCATCAGACCCCGTGCGCACTCGGTGCGCTGCGATGGGGATGGTCGCAAGCAGCTCGTCCAGGAAGGAGAGGAGAGGATTCTCTGTGCCCCAGGCTAGGAACTCACGGGGAAATTTACTGTCAAATGATTTCAAATGACTTTGTTAAGGTTGTGTCACATCCTGGACGCCTGACGTAATTTTATTTGTCTGGACATTTTCTTGACCTCTGGAGGAACTTTAAAACTCTGGTGGGTGGCAATGAATTGTGCTCGTCATTTCTTGGAAGTTGGGACAGAGCCTGAAAGATGGGAGCATGGCTGGGCTGGGGGGTTTTGCCTTCAAACTCCAGCCAAACCGCTCTGCTACAAAGATACACGCAGCACTTATTTTGGTGGCATCTCTCACTAACAAAATGTAATTTATTGAAGTCGGGGGACCTGTCTATTGGCACAGCTTCTCCCAGTCACCGCTCGGTTTATTGCTGCCCTCTACGGGCTTCTGCTCGCTGCCAGCCTGCTCCAGCAGCCCTGCCTGCACCAAGCCTTCCTCCAGGAACAGCTCCAAAAGCCACCTAAGAATAAACCCTATCATTAACACATTTGTGGGAGTAAGACTAAAAGCGATGCTTTAAGCATCTTGCATCCTCCTTAAAACTACCAGCACTGACAAAAGATTGACAAGTAACAGACCAATAGCAGGAGCACACCAGTGCATATTCCCTGCTCTGAACTTTGCATGCCTACCATCGTACAGGCAACACAAAAATTAAAAAGATTAACACGAAGAAATCTAAAAATAACCCAGTGCCCCACAGCACAACATTCAGACTCCTGCGGTGTTCATTCAGTCGCACTTGCAGTACGTTGCTGCCATCTCCTGGAGAAATTCTGGAATATGTTTTATTTATGGGAAAATCCTGGAGATCTCGTCTGAGCGGTAATGATTTGATTTCTCTGTGTTAGACTGCCTGAACTTCAAGGACTGCATGATAAATCCAATTCCTGAAGTAAGTGAGTGCTAACCTATGCTGACATTGATTGAATACCTTAATACCACTAATGCTTTTTTGCTTCTCCTGTATGGACTATAGCAACAGGCAAATTCATTCAGTAGTTCAGCTGTTGTTCTCTGACCCTGAAGATGAGGTCTGAATTTCAGGCTTTTCTACATATACAAGTAATTCCACTTCTCTTTGGGCCCAGAAAATATTATTTTGCCCTATCAATAAGACAACCATAGCAACACAGTGGTAACGTAGGGAAATAGGCATTTCAGAGCTTGTATTTCTCATGTTAAAGGTTATAAAAGACAGGTGTGGACAGTAGGCTCTGGTGGAGCCATCCTGGGACAGAGGCAAAGCAAACTGGTCTCTCCTGTTAGGATGCACAGGATTTCCTTGAAAGAAGCTGCTCCATATTGTTATCAGAAGAGACTTTTAAGAGAAACCTACAGGTGGGTCTATAACATGCAGTGAGCCAGGGCTCATCCAGGTTCACATCCTGCTTCTTCTCTACTCACACAGCTCAAAGGAGAAGCCCAAGCCCAGGAATGCCACAAAGCTTGCCGGCAGGAGCAGGCAAGGATCAGGCTGGAGAGAGGACAAAGCTATTGATGGCCTCTGGAAGAGGTGCCAACTGTGCCGTGTGGGGTGCCTGCACCAAAACAACTCAAGCTACTGATTTCAAGGACTGGCAGACCAACCTCTGTGCCCCACTGGGCTTCCTAGAGCATTTACTGTTTGGGCTCAGAGAGAAGCTGATGCCATGGCTAGCAGTGCAATGTGGCTCCTTCCATTTACAAACAGTGGTAAAGCCAAGCCCAAGAAAATGAGATTCTAGAAAGCTCAGTATGTCACAGTTGTGCTTTACTGCTGAACAGCACTGTAGGATCAAGAGGAGATTGCACTTGCCTTTCATCAGTCCTCCAAAACATTGTGTTTTACAGAGCCTGCTTTCTGTAAAGCTCAGAAGTGGCCAGACAAGTGAAACAGTTAATAGCAGAAATTAATCTTACAGCCTGCTGAGTTCACACTGAACCATAGCTGAGTATGAGAGCGAGTGAGCAGATGGGATGGGCAAGATGAATGGTTTGAGTAATTGGAAAAAACACAGATACAGAGAGGAAACTGAAGGAAGACAGAGGAGAAATCTCTGCCCAGTGAGGGACAAACTCTCAAAGCAGCTGGGATTTCATCCAGGGACTTGATGACAGCCAGGAAAGGAGCATCTAAGGAAGCTGAACTGAGAGAAACTAAAAGAAGGGAACTAATCCAAAGCAGCCCTGGCTGGTTCATTACAAAAAAGGGAAAACACTTTGAGAAATAATTTGAGACAAAAGAACATAAGGAAAAAGAAGTGGGGGGAAAAAGAGAAAAAGACAAAGAAATTCAGGAAAGGGGAAGTAGACAGCAGGAGACAAATGCCAGAGTTCACTATTCCCAGGCTGCTAAATCAAACCTGACTTTCTTGGCACTTGACCATATTCTGTCACCAGCTATATAATCCAACTGATTAATAAATACAGCAGATATGCATTAACCAGTCCTGACTTTGTCCTTGTTTCTTCACCAGAGACTCCTGCTCTAGCGAGCACTGCTTTCCCCAGGATCCTGCTCAAACCTGTTAATTGTCATGCCTCACACTCTGAGCTCAGTCATTTGCTCCCCCTCTCTTACTGTTGACACAACACCGCCCTACTTGGGTTAAATTCTTAAATGGACCTTTCCTAGATTAACAGCATGCATTTTGTCCCAAGGGAGAGAAACCGTGCGAAGATACTGCCAGCTGTAATACAGCTTTCCACTTTGATGGGAGACTCTTGTCCTCTGGTTGCAGCTGTATGTTGCCTCCTGAGCCCTTTCCTGACACAAATGAGCAGAGGAAATGATCTAGCTTAAAGAAAAAAATGCAAAACCAATAGTTTTCACATCTCAGCATATCCATTCAGCTCTAAAAAACTGCACGTAACAGTTGACCCAGCTTCTCTCTTCAAGCAGGAGGTGTGTGTGCTCTCCTGGGCAGGGCTGTGTGGTGGGAATTCATCCTGTGTCAGTGGGACAGGATATGCAGGACCTACTGCAGCCAGGTGTAAGAGGCTGCAGCATCCGTTTAACCAGCAGTTTCCAGACGTTTTGTATGTATCATCACACTCCAGATTTTGCAAGAATCACCACCAATGCCTAGTTCTCAGCAAGGGTCTAAGAGAAAACATGATTTAATATGATTATGGGGACCAGCTATGGGTCATTTACCTTGGCTTGAAGACCACAGTCCAGGACTGCTGGTGTACCACACTGCAATTCTGCTGAATTATTTTCAAATTCTGGGTGTTATTCAGAGTTACTGAACACTTACTTCATTACATTTTATCCCGAGTCAGCTGAGTTTTGCTAAAAGCAGGAACTGTCACTGTTAGTCTAAATTATACTGAGTTTAGGGAGTCTGTCACTAGAACAATAGATCCAGGCATAGACACTGCAACTGGTTTTAATCTGCAGAGAGTTGATCTGGTTCCAACAACATTCTGCAAACACCATCAGACACAATCAGCTGAAAACTGCTTCAAGCTACTCAGCAGACATGTCATCCAGGTACCATGGAGTGTTACTTCCCATATGCTGCCAGAGCACAGAAATGGGGTTATGACAAGAAACGAACAGATTCAGTCTGAAATCTCAGTGTAATTAATTCACTTGCCCTTAAGAATCAGGATAAGAAATTTCCTATTGCAAAGCCAGCAAATGCACCAGAACCAACCATGGTGTTGTTGCCAGTACAGCACATTAGACTTTGCAAAGAATTAATACAAGCTCTGTCAGCTATCAAAAATCCCAGCTTTTACATGAGGGTTTAATTGGCAAACTGGCTGAAATGTGTGTGCCGTGCTCAAGCAGCTGAAACAGCAACTTTGGAAACACAACATCTGGAATGGATGCACATTTTCTTTCCTAACCAGTCACAGAGAACTTTGCCCTAAATAGCTCAATTGCTTTTGCTTACCACTGCCACTGGCATTACTGCTGCCTTTACGAAGCATTTTCCTCGCTTGTGATGCTGCGGACCATTTCCATCCAAGCTCAGGGCCATATTCTGCCATCATTTTCACACTGCATATCTCAGGATTTAAAATTAGGCAAGTAACGAGTCTCTGCCATGTAATTTACATCTAATCAGTATTCTGCTCTTCTGCTGCTCATCTCAAAGGGTGTCTATGAGAAGGGTGGGCAGTGTACAGAGAGGACTGCGATTCATTTGGAAGGGAAAACTAACCCCTCTTAATGCACGGCTCCAAGCTGGAGGAGCACACACACCGGCCCTGCCAGCCATGTCATGCCATAAACCTTCCCCGAGGGGCTGAGCCAAGTCCACCCAGCAAGGCAGGTGCTGGAAAGTTGAGGCTCAAGTCTAGAAACGACACAAAGGAACTGCTTGCACTCACTACACCCAAACAAATCACTTCACTCCTGTATAACCCTTGCAGTTATACAGACACAGAAGGTGCGAGGGATTATTCCACCCAAATTACAAGGCAGTTATTGCTCCTTTCCCCTTCTCTCCAGGGCTTACACAAGCCAAGTAGCAGTGAAAGCGCTCCCAGCAGAGCTGCTTTTTCTCCATACGCGCGCAAAGCCTCCGTTCATGGCGGAGAGGCATCGCTGACACAAAAGAGACAAACTGCCATCAACACCTTCCTCCTTGGTGCCGCCCATGCAGTTTGGCACCTTTGTGCCTAGTTTAAATAGTTATGAAGAGTTTGAGTATTTATTACCACGAATTTCTTAACCACTGGTACCAGAAGGCAGAGTGGTACCACCCAATAGCACTGAAGGAACCAAGGCTGTGTCCATCTGAAATAGGGAAAGAGGGGCAGGAGAGAGCGCAAGACCATGAGGAGAAGGTTATTCTGCAAGCAGCAGGAGAGGAGGCAGAGCTACAATAGAAGATGCTACAGGTAAGGGACAGAGACAAGGGATCAGAAAGGAAATGTTTAGTTATTCCTCCAAACAGCCTCGCCCTCCTGGCAGTGTCATGGACAGACCAGACCTCTATATCCCAAATGGACTTTATGCTTTGGACTCTATCTCTCAGCTCTGGTGCAGGCAGGAGCCTGGTGTAGATGAAACTCCTGAAAGAGGAGCTGCTCCTTGTCCATTCTCTGTAACAGAGCCAGCTCACCTTCCTGAGAGGATTATTTTCTGCCTGTGGTTTAGCAGAGTTCAGAGCATCCTGGACATCAACACCTTTACTGCCAATCCCTGTTCGTATCAGCACCCATCCTTTGCATTGCATGAAAAGCAAATGACAAACATACGGACAGCAAAGTATTTTTATTCCATCTTTATTGCCTGCTGACATGTTCAATATGCTCAAACTACATCTGAGGGACTGCATAGAGAGTGTTTCTTGTTTATATTTGATGTACGGCAGAACACTTTACATTGCACCAAATGTTGAGCAAACGGTAACATAACAGAGAAGCTGCAGTGGCAGCTGGAATTTCTGAGGTGGGCTACAGAGACTCTCTGGGGGCAAAAGTCTGCTCATCTTATTCAAATGAATTGCTTTTCTGGCCAAATTCTGCTCTGATATGCCAGCTGACGAATACAGACCTAGTAACATGAGAAAACATGGAATAACTCTGAGAGCTTCAATTCCACAGCAAGCTGAAGAACATATACCAGCTGAAAAACCACAGAAGCAACTGCAACCACACTTAATGGCCAGAAGGCTCCCTGAGAGAGACAAGGGAATCCATGTCCAAGCCTGCAAACCCTTGCACAGAAGAGTATCAATAGAATTATTTATGGGAGAAATGAGGTTAGGAAAAATGACTCTGCTTTGAGAATCCCTGTTCATGGGGAAAAAAAGAACTGAGAACTTGGTCTAATAGGACAGAATTGTCTCTCAGGGAAAAGCAATACCAGTTGCTCTACAGGTGATCACAGACTGCCATAGCACTTCTAATTTCATTTCAGAACATAATAAAGGAAACATATGGAGAAAAGCAATCCTTCAATCTCTGCCCAAGAACAGGGTCAATACATGATGTTCCCAAAAGGCAAAGATAGAGGCATGCCCTGTGGCTGCTTTACACCACCTCCCACCTCTCTGTGGCCATTTTGACCCCATGTGGAGTACAAAATGAGCACTTGAACTGTCTCTGCTGATCACGCTTGGTTATGGGACTAGGTACTCAATGGGTCTCTCCAAAGAGCCTCCTACTTACATGGGTCCCACACATCATAAAACCCCTTTACTTCTCAAGGATGGATTTTCTTATCTGCCTCATAGTTTCATGCTATGGAAGCCAGCAATGATGGATAAAGGGGGAATGAATACAATTAAGCTTCCTACAGAATCAGCTGAATGTGGAGCAATAATTAACATAAAGGAACCAGCCTACACCAGGTGATTTACAACCAGAGAAACCAGTGTCTAAAGTGGAAGAGGGACTGCCTGGACTCCTGCCCTTACCAGCACAGGACAGACAGCACACAAGCATGCTCCAAATGTGGAGTCTGGTGCACCTGGTTTATACCATCTCTGTTCTTATGCTTTACCCCTCTACAGCAGACCTGCCATCTGCTTCAGCAGCAGCAGGATTTTACCCTCTGACCTGATCAGTTTGGATCTGTGTTGTCACAAGATCTCAGTTGGATCCCATGTTATTCCATCAGAGCATCTCTGTGTTGCTTTCATAGAAAACCCCGAACAAAGGTTTTATTCCTCACACTTGGAGACAACACACTGTGAGAGTCCAGACAGAAGCAAGAGAGAGATGGACCCAAGAGGACTCTGTGACTTCCTCAGGTTGGTGTGAAGATGGACCACTCACACTGGGGCCACACACTTCTGTGGCCAATGCACTGGTTTCACCTGCTCTTGGAAGGTGAGGGAAGATCTAACATACGAAGTACTGACCAGAACCTTTCAGGGTACAGAGGACATCTGCCTGTTTCCTTGAAATTCTGAACAGTGGTCAAATATACAGGTCTACTGAAACTGGGAGGACAAAAAGTGAAAAAAAGAAAAAAGGGAAAAAGAAAGACATTGCAAAATCATGATTGCAAAATGATCAGTGAGAGCTGTAGACAATGAGAAGCAGTAGTGAATTTCACGTGAAGGCAAGACAAACGTCAAGAATGATTTGATGCTGACTGATGTAGCCAGTGATGAAATTTCTATAGATTCAAATGGGCTCCAGATCTAACCTGGAGGCTCAAAAGGGAGCCCAAGAACCTCCAACCAAGACAGACTAAGCTCCCTCCTCGCCTCATTAATTCCTCATTAAAATTGATTCTCCATTTTATCAAGCATTCAAGTGCATCTGGAAACTCATGGCTAGAAGTCTGCAACTGGGATATCCTTGAGAACACCTATATAGTTAGAAAAGAATCCATGATTAACAGACACCCTGCACAGAACCACAGCTCAGCATCAATCACATGGCACTGAAAATGGCCAGAGGACAGACTCAAGTATTTCAAGTATTACACTCAAGTAAATCACAACTTCATGTTGTGATTTAAGATCACTTCTAGTTACATCCATTACCTGAACCAGGACAAAGAAACGTTTCTTCCATCTCTTCCAGACATTTTTACCAATGGCCCATAAATACCTAGAAGAAAAGAACAGGCGAATTCAGTACACAAATGTTCATCTGTTGTTCTCTTGCTTTTCAGTGTATTTTATTTACACTTAGAAACTGAAGTTAATGTACAAGCAAGAGTAATTACAAGATTCTCAAGCTCAGCAGCATTTATGAATGGGTTTATTTCTAGCCTGAACAAATTACCTGCAAAGAAAGTGACATAAAAATCTTACAGACTCTTAATGTTACACAGTATTAATTCTCTCTTTCCCTTTGTCTTTCACAACTTGCTCAGAATTTGAAGCCCTTTAGTGCCAGTGAATAGCTACAACATGGTTGGAGGGGCGAAGAATGCATTTGCAACGGAAGAATTAAGGGAAAGAAACCCCAAATCTGCTTTAGCCTTCATAAAACCATTTGGCTGAGGGGAGCTGTCAAACAGAGGGACACTTCCTACACAGGATCTCGATATCCGCTGGACTGACTAAACCAGGACACTTCACTGAGCAGCTCTAAATGAAATCCGAGAAATTGCTTGGCTGCAGATAATTCAAGCAAACTGAATAATTTCTGAGGAGTGCATTTACTGCTTTTTACAAAGGAAGAATTAACTTTTAAAATTAATGTCAAAATAAGCATTTAATCTCTGTGATGAACCGGCCACTGTGACACTGTAACACAAACACTGGCAAAACTAGTGGCAGCACCAGGCTAATAATAAACATAAGAATATTATTCAGCATTAATATGTTTTATGTATCATTATAATTACTTTAGTTCTGGCTGAATAAATAAAGACTTCATTTTTGGTTATGCAAGGGTTTCCTTATGCCAGAAGAGATCCAGCATACTCTTGGTGAATGTTTAAGCCACAAAACTCCAAGTTATGCTGATGCGGGCTTTGAGTCCTTGGCTAGTCCAAGAAGAGGGTTAGCTGCTGCTAACATCAACAGAAAGATAATCTCAGTTCTGGTAGTCAGAGGTGCAAACCTCAGAGTTTTAAGCAGTATCATGTAAATCAAGCGTTAGCCGAAGAAAACTTGAGAACAGTCCTGCTATCAGCTGAGGTCAAGGAAATAAACAGCACAGGGGATCTTGTCCTCTCTGGCTTTGGTGCCTGTGATTGTGGTGAAAAAATTAAACTTCCCATGAGACTACTGGCTCTGATTTCATCAGCAGACAAGACAGGAGGAGGAGGAATTAGAAAAGATGAGTGACCTAAACCACCTAATAATGGAAGGAATTTAACAAAGTGCTGTGAAAATAAAAGTGAAACAAAGTCACGTTTATAGCACCAAAAACAGACTGGAGAAAGTGTTATTTCCAACAGTGAGTTTCCTGGACAGTTTTGATTTTTGTCACATGAATGTCACATGTCAGCTCTGAAGAGCAATCAGAGGGAAGCCTTGCCAATGGCTGTAGCCAGATCTTCCCAAGGGTGACCTAACTTGTAAACGTATCAAGGTAGAAGTGGTCAGGGATCCCTCTGGACCCAGATCTTCTGACACTCCCTCCTGGAGGGGAGAGGTGTCCCTTTCAACCTTCCAAATTATTAATCCTGCTCCAGGCAACTGCTATTTAATTGTATTGTGCATCGCAGTGTAAATAATGCTGGTCACACTGGTGTTTATTTCAAGTGGAAGGTGCACTGTACTTTTGGTTTTGAGAAATCAGTACAGGGAGATACAGCATAACTTAAAAAATTATATTATTCTCAGTAAGAGAGTTGGGCAGTGCACCTATTATTTCTCACAGGAAAAAACATAACTAGGAATTTCCTGAGGAAAACTGTTTAAAATTTAAACCATTTGGCTCACATGCATTAAAAAAGACTATGCTAAGAATATGGAAAGTGCACTATAAATGACTGTACTAATGCCATTTTTATATTTATGTTTCTGCTTCACCTCCTGTGAACTTGAGAAAGAGTTCATCTTTTAGAATCTTACAAAAGCAAAATTTTCTAATGCACATTCAAAACAAAATGACTTCAGGTTGAGATAAGTGTTTACCCAGAGTGCTTCATGTTTTGAGGCTTGTCCATTCGCACAGCAAGCTTGATCTTCAGGTCTTGATCCGGGCAGTTTTTGGAAACAGTCATTTTGTGCCACTCTGACTGCTTTGGGCTGTTAGGAGTAGGGTGGAGAACAACCTGCAAGAATTAAAACCAACAATGTTAAAGGGAAAAATTATTCACAAAATGGGGTTTAACGTAGAACACAAATATATCAGATGACCTAGCTTTGTCCTAGAAGTCAGTCTGGATATGCCTATTCATATCAATGAGGATGGCTTTTTATTGCTTTTTTAAAGTGCAGTTTATTATTTTGAGATTAGGTCACATATTCTTTGGGTTCTCAATTAGCTCATGGGGCTGTGCAGGCAGAACTGCATAATCAGTTCCTATCATTTCAGGATGATATGTCTGACTGAGCTACGGCAGCAGATAAAATCTGCATCCCATGTCATGACTCAGGCTGCAGGACTCAGTTTTCACTTCATGCAGCAGGAAGTGCTGGGAGGGTCTCCAGCTGGAGCACACCCATGCAACACCAGTGACTGCAGATGAACACCAATGCAAGCACTTGGCTCAAAGAAACTGAAATCTCCAAGAGGTGAATAGTCTTTGCTGATCATAGCTGTGCTTTTCTCACTCACCCATTACCACTTCAAAGCAGAGCGGTTCCCTGGAGAGTAAGATACAGAGTATTCTCCTAGAACTACACCAGGTTCACCATCTTCTCCTGGTATTTCCATCTGTGTCCTCTGAGGTGGCCTAATCCCCTTCCTCCTACACCTGTTCTGATGCTTTCACTCTCAGAGGTGACTTTGCCTGGCACAAATTCATTCAAGTTTCCACTGCGCTGTAGTGAGATGAATCTTCTTTAAATCCGTTAACCTTTATGCAAGCAAATTGTTTCACAGTTTTTACAAATGGCAGCAATCACCTCATTAATTGATGTGCTGCCATCACTCATTTCCTGCTCATGCTTAGTCTATGCTCCCACCAAACACCAGCCCAGATCATAATCTTGTATTCCTCTGCTCTTCAACTTTGCTGCTGAGTCAACAACCTAGGGGCTGTTTTCCACCAAAATATCGTTGATGCTATTACCCTCTGATGAATGACTCTAAAACTTATTTTACTGCCTCCTCTAAAGCCTGAGGTAAACATCAGTAGATTTTCAACTTTACCCTTATCCGTTAACGTTATTTATCACTTCTTTTATTGAATTTCTCTGTCAGGAATCTGAAGCTGTTATTAGTCACACTGATAGCTGAGCAACACCAGTCTGTACTGCATCACTCTTGGAAAAAAACACATTTAAGCAAATCCTGAAGATGAGAAATGAGTTCTCCACATGAGGCAGGGGGTGTTAGAAGCATGACGGACCCAAGCTCTGAGCAGTATTCAAGGAACCCCAGTGCCAGGCAGGTCATGCAAGAACATACACTTGTGCTAAGCTGCACCTCTTAGTGAGGCAGCAACCACTCAGTGTGTTTGGGATGCTCTCTACCTTGATTTCTAACGTTTTTTTCATCAAAAGACACAAACTTTTCTCACTGGTGTTGCAATTCACAGCTCTTCCCCTCCTTGCCCTCAGTAGATGAAGTATTGGCATGGCTGAAATCCATGGGAGCCCTGCCACTGGCTTCAATAGGGTCAGGATATATTCCCAAGGCTTCAGCTGCCCATCCAGCAGTGTAGGGCTTGGGAGCATTTTCCAGTTCTCCCTTGGATAAAAGTGGCGAGCCGAGGAGAGGCGGCCGGTTGCCAACCTAACACTTGCAATAGAAAGTGGGCTTTGTACCCGCCTGGCAGAGCACAAAGCCGCTGCTCAAAGGGCGCCTGAGCAGGGGTGTTTTGTGTATAAAACCTGCTTCCCTTCTCTCTCCATGCAGGCAGGTTCCTGCCCACTCCAACAGTGAAAACAGGGGCTTAACACACTCCTGGTTTCAGTATTACATTAAAGAAGAAATCTTGATGCAGCCTGAGCAGACACGCGGCATCTTTCGGCCACTCCGGGCACACTGAGCATCCCTTTGAAGTTTGGCCGACTGAAAGCACTGGTGGCCACAGGCCAGGGGGAATCATTGCCAGCTCCCCACACTTGCCACTGCTGGCTCATGTCCTTCAGCCTGCAGAAACTCAGGGCTGAGGGATGGTTTCCTGCTGGACTGGGAATTAAAGCACATTGGTAGGGCTGGCTCATCAGCCTTTCAGGGCAAGAGGGGTTGCTTTGGGTGCTGACATCTTTCTCAGAACAACATGCACGGCTAATTGCTTCCCAAGACCAGCAAAGTCAGCACTGCTCATGGCTGCCAGTGGAAACAAAACTTACAAAGCAAGAGGGGCTGCACTGAGTGTAACCACTCAGGGGAAAATCCCTGAATGGCAGCACGGTTGGCTGGGTGAAAAGCTCTGCTCAGCACGCCACAGCGGATAAAGGCAGGGTGCCAGGCTGTTTCAAGTAGGAGGTTTTGAAAATAATCCTGAAAATATTATGATGCTGTGCAACAAAACAATTGTAGGTCTTCAGCTGTAGTACTGCAGCCTAGAAGGGTCATCCTCTTTGTCAGAAAAGGAGGACACGGAGAAAGGAAGGATCAAGCTGCAGATGAGGAAAGTCTGAAGGGACTGTGACTCTCTTTGAAGAGAAGATTGAGTGGAGAAAAGAAGGGGTAGCGTCGCTTTTCTTTCTTTCAAGTGCAAAAACAAAGGATGCTTCATGAACAGGAAAACACAAATAATTAAAATGAACATGAAATTACATGAGAAAAAATTGCATGCAGCACTCTCCACCATAAAGTTATAAATTTGGCACTTTTACAAACAGGATTAACACAAAATCAAGTTAATTAGGAAAAATGTTAAATGGACACAGACTCTTCTTTGTCAAGGCACAAACAGCCATGGAGTTAGCAAGAAACATCCCAACAGGTTAGTCCATAATTGGAAATACCATACTTAGGCTTGCAATAGGATCAGTGGCTTTCCTGACCAAGGATTTCTTAGCCATAGCCATACAGACAGGATGGAGAGCAAGGAGTGCTGCAGGGCCGGGCAGACAGAGCCCTGACTGCCCCTGGAGATCACTTGGGTCATGCTGAGCCATGACAGGATGTGCCTGTCCTCTTACACCGAACTGATTTTCATGGAGTCTTCATCATACTGATCTCAACCTGAGGATCTGAGGAAGGCATGGCAAGGAGTTTGCTGTCCCTTATGCCTGGGGCCAACACAAATCAAACAGCTGCAAAAAATCCATGGAGACAAACAAAGTGTCCCAAAGCCACAGAAAAGTGCCATCCACAGATAATCTGGAGCTGTGGGCTGCAATGATCAAGGGCCACCAGTCTCAGGGCACCGGTTTAGGGACCGCAGGTGAGGGGCAGGGATGGGATGGGAAGATTTGCTCTGTGGCCAATACCCCAGGAATCTGAGTTCTTTGCTATTAACACCATTGATGGGAGCAATGAACCCTCATGTTTCACTCCCCAGTCCAGCCCCACTGAAGCCACCAATTCAGCCACCATCCATCCCCAGGGTAGCCAGGGCTCCAAGCCTTTTGCAGGGAGTACTGCAGTCAGTGCTTTCAAAAGCTCAAACTGTGCACCGGCTGCTCAGCAGATATGAGAGAAGCTTAACATTCCCTTGCCAAACTTAAATCCCCTCTTTTTGCTTCAGCATAATCCCCTTTTCTGCCTCAGGAATGTCCATTTCCGCAAGCACCTTTTAAGGCTTTTGGGACTGCCAATATTGCACACAAGATCCTCTGCCTTTGCTCTGAGCAGGCACAGCCAGCTGAAATGCTGCCATTAAAAACTCACAACAAAGACAGCATGCGAGATGCACTCCTTTCCAGCAGTGCAGAGCTTGCTTTCTTTCCCTCTCCTGAAGCTTGGCAAAAAAGCAGAGCATGTTGTGCTCCAAAGATATTTCTGTACAGGAGAGATTTCTCTAGAAAAGCAGGGCCAGAAGGAAACACTATTAAACTCAGAATCTCCTTACCCTCCCAAGCTCTTTGTCCTCCAGAGCCAGCACTCCTGTGCTCTCCGTGAACAGCTTCACCTTCACTGCAGGAAGCGCGTGGGTTGTCGTGAAGTCTCCTTGGGTGCCCCAGCTGTGAAAAGAAGGACAGAGAGGTGTTCAGCTCAGCTGGCAGGTCAGCAGCAACACAGCTCGGGCATGAAATAGTTAACACAAAACGTGTCTGACACAAGCCAAAGTGGTTGGGTTGTGTGAGTGACAAAGGCATTAATTATCTTCTGTGGAAAATGTGGGACAGATGTTTGAAAAACCCATGATGGTTCTTGGGGGAAAGAAAAGAGCATTTGGGAGCAGCATGAAACCAAGTTTAAGAGAACTTTCTTATTTAGAAAGAACAGTATGTCTCTTGCAGTGCCAGCCTGCGTAGTCACAAGAGAAGTAGGGGATTGAAGACATCTGCACCCAGGACGTCTGTAATCACTCATGCCTCTGCTCCTCTCTTGGCCAATTAACCTCTCCTTTCCAGGCTGAGAGTGAGGTTTGCTTCTTCTGAAGAAACTAACCTGGGTCATCTTCCAAGTCCCAGCCCAACCCAAGTTTAAGTTCAAGTCATTATATCTGGAGTAGCCCTAGTTTGCTAGGACTACAGAGCAGGACATCAGCTCCTTGTGGGTGGGACTGCAGTGGCCAGGAAGATGCCACCTCTGCAGCTACACCATGATCCACTGTCTACCGTTTGTGAGTCATTCCATGGCTTGGAAAGGAGTGCTATGGAGGCTGAATTATCCACAGCCTCTAGACGTTCATGTCTCTAGGGGACATCCTCAAGTTTCTGCAACCACAAGTTGCCCAAGGGCACAGAGAACATGAACTCATTCCATGTGGGACCCTGCCAAGAGTGTGCCATAAACAACACCTCGGAGTGATGTGGTGGAACACACACTGCAACCCAGAATGCTGCAGGACAGATGAGAGATTAATGCCATAACTCACTAACCACTTCTATTCACCCTCACTCTGTTAATGACACCTTCTCACTTTAGGCTGTCCTCAAACTAGATCCTCTGCTGAAGAAAGGCAGTTCCCTTGAAAAAGCTCAGAAGACATGGTCCAGTGACTAAATATTCCTCAAAGATAAACACCAAGCAGCAGGTTTCTCATTCGGAAAGTTATCAGAAAAAATAATTCACTTCACCTTGTGGTCTAGGAGTATGTGTTTATGCTTTGCTCCTCACTGAGCAAATCTTGTCCAACCAAGTTCAGCAGAGGAGTGTGTTCAGCACAGAGCTGATTAACAAACTTGGGTTCTTCATCAGCTTTACTTGGAAGCTTCCTCTCCTGGTGTCACTGTTTCGCATGTTTCATTTTTTATGATGATGCATCAAACTGCCACCAGTGCCAGAGAGCAGAGGTTTGGCTTAAATTATCTACAGCACTACAGGTCCAGTCAGGTCCTTTGTATCATATCTTTTTCATGTGTGAGCCATCAGCTACCTAATAAATGTTTTAAGTGTAAGAAGAAAGAAACAACTTAGTTTTCTAATCACAGTTTCAGGTCACAGGTTATGTTTTCTCTCAAAGAACGGTGTTGTCACCAGGAGGGGAAGTAGGAAGATTATCTTGCTTTGGGTAAGAGGCAAAAGTAAGAAAATATCCAACCTTACACTGTGTATTTTGACAGCATCTGCTTTATAGAACTCGTATCTCTGTTTACTATTAAAAAGCGCTTATTTGCTGAAGCATTCCCAGACCATATGTTATCAACAAATGTTACTAACCAAATACAAACAGTAATTTTCATTAGGTTTCCTTCATGGGAACAACATTAACCAGAAAGAGAATAAATGTTTCAAATGACAGCAAACATACATAGCAAACCCTTGACAACACTGGTGCTTACATATTCATACGCCCTAAAAGCCCTGAAAAGATCTGCACCAACAAATGGAGACCATCAAAAGTTGGGTTTTGTGCTGGTTGGAGCCTGTGGTGATGTCATTAGTTGCCATAGTGATGCTCAGGATAAGGCCATAATTCATGCCACTGAAACACCATTTGTATTCAATCTGAATACAAATTCAACCCAGTTTATCTGGCCTGTGTATTAAATTATTGTTCAGAAAATTAGCTCTGGACAGTAGCTAGGTATTAGGATCTTCTGAGGGACTAACACTGTAATGGTTTCGTTTCCATATTTAATCATGAAGCAGGTTATCACTGCAGGAGTTCATTTGTTGGGAAAGTGCATTGGGACCCATTGCAGACAAATGGCAAGAAGCAGCCACGCTATCTCGTTCCCCTATAACACAGCTCATGCTGACACTTCAAAGCAATAAAACATTTGCAAAGGAGGACAAACAAATATCCTTCTGGCCAAAAGGACACAGACATACAGATGGACACATGTATGTACAAACACCACAGAAAAGGTACACAAGCAGAACAATCCTGACAGTACTTCATCAGTCAGGACCATATTAATTGTCTGAATCCTGCCTGAACCCCTCAGCTCAGCATTTCTTATTGGCCAGTGCATACAAAATCTGGAACTGATAAAGAAATGCTGCTGTGCATAGAGAATTTACCAGAATCATTGCCCTGTTTATGGCATCTGTGCTATTCCAGTGCTATCACCAGCATCTATTTTTGTCTCCAGGGTTTCTACTTCGGCATCACACTTAGGATAAGCAGCTAAACTCTTCTGGCTGCAAAGTGCCAGAGGTTGAGATACGCCCCAGACTTGGGAGATATGCCCATAACTTGACAGATGTTGGCCCTTGTTTTACCTTTTACAGGCAAAATAAGGAGATCATCACCATAGAGCTTGTGTCTACAGATTTACCTAGAGGTGCCATCACAGTTACTGACCAAATAGCCTAAAGTGCTGGGATTTTGTCCTGAATGGAACATAAAATGAAACATATCCAGAGGGTGTGAGAGGCCAACAAGGAACAGAGGTCAGCTCTTGTCTCCCATTACCTCCACAGCCTCATGAAACATTTGAAGGATGGGCTCACCTGTCTGATTTCAGGAGCATTTGGGAGCTGTCACAGACACTGCCCTTACTGGCACATGAGGGGCAGTGATGCCATTGCCAATGCAGGTGCCAGGCTGCTCAGACCTAGCTGCTCTCAGATGTCTCACGCTGCTGATCTGACAAACCTTCAGGCTGATGCTATTCAGCCCTTCCCAACTTATGGCCAAAACCTGTAAGACCAGTCTCCTCCTGTCGACGCTGTACCAAGCTCTCACCCTTTTCTGCCATAAGGTCACTGTAGGAACAACTGTCTTCATCCTATGGAGGTGCAGTGCTTTACTGATCTCTGGCAGTAGTACTGAGGGCTTCTAAAATGCAGATACAGCAATTATAAAATTAAATTATCACATAGCTAAAAAGACAAAAACATTAAAACACCGTGGCACTGCTATGTAAAAATGTGTGATTAAAATACTGTGTGGGATATGAACAAGGCTTGAGCAAAATCCTGTAAGGATCCCTGTCCTGACTGCACTCATGTATCACATGAAACCAGGCAGAGGGGTCTCTGACTTCAGCTGCTTCTCTTCACAATATCCCACTTACGTGACCTAATACACAATTTTCTCAGCTGTCCTTCAGAGACATTGATTTAGTAATTTCTGCTCAACTCCAGTATATAAGTTCTTCTAAAGGAAATTTTAGCACCCATGACCTTCCTAAAAGTGAACATACACATTTAATACCCAGGAAAATTCATTACATTCTTTCATTCATATACTGTGCTCTCCAGCAAGTTTGCTCAGCCCCTGCCTAATTTGAAACAGTCATCTTTCTTCCATCATTGTTCTTGTAACTTGATGTAGCCAGAACACTGATGCCTGTGACTTCTATAAATAATAGGCAAGTGCAACTGGGTTATATTGCTGGGCCATGAATCAGCCCTGCTAACCAGGCTAACAGGGGAGCAGCTGCAGAGCCATGTGCTTTCCACAGGGGTGACATTTAAACATCATCTATGACTGGTTCTCCTGGGCTTCAAAATTACCAGAGGACACCTTTTATCCCTCTCCAGCTTGCATGGAATAAACATAAAAAATCAGAAAATGAAAGTAAAAATGTGTGCTAAAGGAGAGCTATGCTGTCCCCTCAGTGGGCTCACTCCAGGTGTCCATGATGCTCAGTGGTAGCAGCAGGGTCCTGGCACAGATCTTCTCTGTTGGAGATGCTGCCCTTCTGCCTTCTTCCCATAAATTCACCACTTAAGTAAAAAAGTCTTGCAGAATAATATTCCTACATGTTGGCCAGATTTGCAGGTGTTTACTGAGCCACCTCCTCAGTATATTTTTCCCAAATTAACCAGCTCAGCAGCAGTGCCTGTCCCCTCCCAAGACAGGAACACATCCTTGGAAAGGCAGAACATGGCAGGCAGCTGCTTCCATCCCTGCAGGGTTACCAAAACCAGAAGAAGCATCACCCACCCTCCTGCACAGCCAGCTGAAAGGCCTTTAACATATGTGACCATGTTTAGGACAACAGCTGCAAGGCCAGCTTAGCCTCCCTTGCTGTCCTCTACTGCCAGAGTGGGATGGGGCGGGGGTGCAATAACTGGCCAGTCTGGCTGCCCCCTTCCCTTGCGCAGTGCTGGTGGAGAGGGTTGTGCTTCACACACTTCTCTTCATTCACAACCCTCATCTCTTCTCTGCTGGCATGTCTGTGTCCCTCCTGGTGTACTTGTAGCTTGGTCTCCAAAGTGAGCCGGCTGGTGAAGGGAAGCTCATCAAGAGAGCAGCACAGACAGCAGCCTGACAGACACTGCCTGGGCTTGGTGACTGCTTCACCTTGTGTGGTGTGATGCTTTTAATCCAGCCTTGGTTTCTCATCTTACTGTGGTGCCCAGTCATGGTGCCTGCTGGATCTGGAGCCTGCTCTGAGGATGGAGAGTTCAGATCCCGCTTCATCACTGGTGACTGAAATGCTACATAAAGTCTCAACTTAGTTCTTCCAGAAATCCTGTCTAACAAAGGATGGTTTTATTACTTTAGCACAATCCTCCTCTCCACAGAAGAGACCTTTAAATCCTGGGCCATAAATTATGTATGCCCATGCTCGAGTATGGGGAAAAACGGAGTTAGAGCAGAAGCACATAAGGCACTGAGCTAACCTACCTTCATGCAGCTGATGGAGTAGTGCACCTTTTCCCTTAATGTAATGCTAAACTGTGTTTCTTTTCTACATATTTCTAGAGACACAAGTAAGGAAGAAAATAAACGGGTTTAAAGTATGTTTAACAGTTAACTATACATGAAGAAGCACACAGGAAAGCTTTTTACTGTATTCTCTAATGCTCTATCAATACCGGCCATTCAAAAACATGAACTAGAGGTTGATGACCACAACTGACAGTGATCTTTCTGAACTTCCCTTGCCCATACACAGAGGCTGTAGTGCATTATAATTGAGCACACATAGACTTCCTCAGCTCAACAGCAAAGCCTGATGCAGGGATGGCATTGATCCCACCAGGATGAAAATACCTGTTTTTTAAAATGAAAAGAGTGCTTGGGAACTTCTAGGAATACTAAGACACTGGTGAGCACTGCACAAGCAGAGGCTGGGAGAGCTGACAGCTCCTTGTAGGGAGTAGTGCTGGTGAGGCACTGAACTGGCAGGGATGTGGCAGCACGGATGTGTCCGTGACACGTGGCAGAGGCAAGTGCTCACACCTGCACCAGCTGGGTCACAAAGCCATAATAAATAGAAGCAGGGCATCCCAAAGCCTTTGGGAAAATATGTACTCTTTGCAGCTCTTGTGGGTAATGGCAATGGGTAATAGGTTTTTCATTTGTGTCTTTGGGATTTGAAAGGACCCAAAGGCACAGAAGAATGCAGGTTTTTTTTAGGCACTCCAAGAAAACCCACAGGCTGGGTCACACAGCTGGAGACCTGTGGGATGCAGCTCCACACACAACTCTGTTTCAGCAGGAGAATGCCATAAACAACTGTCAGTTTGGGGATGCTGTGCTGGGGACAGCTACAAATTGGTTTGTGACTTACTGCAGTAGGACTACAAACCTCAGTTGAAAATCCATGAATTTAGGGGACTGTACTACTGTGTACATGTGCCCCAGTCACCTGCTTTGGACTCCTGCTGTTGCAATAAGGAGAGGTCTAATTAAATTGGTAGAGTTAGGCCTTAATTTGCCTCATCCCGCTACACAGGCAGCAAGTAGATGAAATGATGCCTGACACAAAGGGCCCCTGCCTTTCCACTGCTAGAAACGGGTGCTGGAGGTGACTGCTGCAGGTTCACAAAAGAGATTTGAAATTAAAATCTCAGAGAACACATATAGATGCATATACGTTGCTCATGCAAAAACATCCTGGGCTAGGAAATACCACTCAGGTGCTAAGAAAGGCACCTTTCCATTCTGCCTGTAGAGATGCATTGAGAATGGTTTATATCCATAATACATCTTGATTCCCAAGGGCTGCTTAGCCTCCTCTGGGATTCCTCCCACGGTAAAACTTTGATGTGTTTACTCACCTTCAAAACAGGATAACCAAAGACATCAGACACAGATTGACAACACAGCCTATTTTTGTTTACATTTGTTTCCTCTCCTCCCTTTCTGCTGCCAGAACAGCCTTTCAGTCCCATCTCCTCGGAACAAGCTGAGCTGAAGTGGGAGTGACAGCACAAACAGATTTGATTCCTCCTAGACTTTCCCGCACAGACTTTGCAATGATTTAAAACCCGCTCTCACTGATGCAGCTCCCGTGCAGGTGCTGACAAGTCAGCATTCCTGCAGGCACTGGCCAGCAGAGGTGGCTGTACCTACCTTCCCTGGAGCCATGGAACACCAAGCAAGGCCGTGGCTATGCATGGAGCACTGATGTCTGCTCTGATGGTATAACCCAAGGGTGCTCTGAGTGAGTCCATCATTTCCCACGGCACCCTAATTCCTGCCGAGCATTTTAGCACTCCCTCTGCTAAAATAGAACACCACTGGTAAATATTTTGCTTACAGAAAGTACATTTATCTTCCCAAAAACACCACTGCAGAAAGTGCCATGGTGTTATTTAAAAGGTGAGCAGAGACAGTGCATTGCTAAGGACTGGGCTCCTTCTACATCAGCTGAGGAGGTGTTCCAACCTCCAGCATTCCACGGTCTGTCCATTCTCTGTTTCCACTGCTCTGAGACACAACATGTGTGTCACACGCAGGCACCATCTTGCTTAACATCCTGTAGACAGCAGTACCAGACAGCTGATAAAAGGCACCATCTCTCCCTCCAGGAGCTGCAACTCCCACATCCTCAAACTGGCTACGGCAGCACTACGCTGCCGGCTGAGAGAGAAATATGTCTTGGAGAGCATCACATCTGTGCCTGAGTGTGCAAGGTACAGAAGGAACAGGGTAAAGCTGACAGAGACTGCAGCAAAGCAAAGCCTGCAAAGGTCTGCTCTTGATCTGCTTGTGGCTCACACACAGTCCCCACGGATCCCGTTCCAGTGCCAGCACAGGGCACCGCAGCCAAGAGGAGCTGCTGAGGCCGACTGCACAGTTTTAGGAACCCAAAAAGGGATGATCTTTGCTATGCAGAAAATACAGCTTGATTTGTGTTTCCTGAGAATGACTGATACGCTGGGGAAGTGTCATGAGGAAGGAAGAAGGGATGGGAGGTGGATTTAATCCCATAATAACTATTTATGGCCACGAGATGGCATTCCTGCCCCAGAGATGTCCCTCTGCCATGCCTGCACCCAGCCCAGGACCACACACCTGTCCCAGACTGCTGCACCCCGGGCTGGACTCTGCTGCAGAAATCCCTCAGCTGGTTTGGGTGTGAAATTGTGGCAGTTCTATTCACCACAATCTTTTGAGTACTAACAGGGGGAAAAAAAAAAAAAAAGTTGCATGGTTACTTTCTGTGATTTAAATGATGACTGCTTTTCAAATGCCCTGTGCTCTTGTTTAATACTATTACAATTAGAGGAGAAAAACTCAGCAGGAGGAAATGGAAATGAAAGCCCAGCACTGTTTTACTGGGAGGCCTGAACTGAAAGAAAACTTGCTTTTACGAGGGCTGCCTACTGTATGTGCTCCATCAGTGTATCTGCTTTGGATACAGCATAAGTTTATAGTTTCATTCATTAAATGCCTATGTGCATTTACTGTCTGTGGCTGTGACCACTTCTTGAATAGGGTGACTTCAATGCCACACACATGCTAATGAAAATTTCCCTTGACCAAAGATGCTCCACTGAACCAGCCACAGAGCTGCTCACTTCACAGAATGATTAAATTCAAATATGATTAATCACTTCCATCAAATCTTGTCACCCTGGAAGAAAACACAACTGCAGAGGACTGCCATTGGTTAAGGCTTGGTCATGATTTTGGACTTAATAAGGCCATACCCTGCCAGGTTTACAGAAACTTAGTATCTCACAAGCACAGACCATAGAAAAGGAGAGAGAAAGCCTCTGTCTGAAAATACAGGTTGCTGATTTGTGCCACCATAGCCTAGACCCTCCTTTATAAAACTTAGTAGAGAGCAGTGAAATATTTTCTAAATGTAAACAGCAGAAAACAACGCAAGGTACCCTTCCAAATTAAACTAAAAGGAGGAACAAGAAGTGTGAGACCATCTCTTGTTTTGCCACCACTCACATTTTTGCTATCCTATATTTTTCTAAGCCAGGATCCAGGACAGGAAGCCCAAATCCAGCCAGATGCCTGAGTTTGCCTTGCCTAACTTCTGAGAGCTAGAAGCAAAGTCACACTAGCATCTCCTGGGTCAGTGGGGATGAGTGGACAATTCCAGCAGGTGATGCCCACCCAGCCACCTGCAAGCTCCTCTCTCCATGGTTTTATGCCTTGTCCTCCTTGTCCACGTAGTGACAACAGTACATTGCTCCCTTTAAGTGTTTTTACACTCAGTTCTGTGGTTTGTTGGGAGACACAGCACATTCACAAAGTCAGTACACTCTACCTTCATTTCACAGAAAGGACACCTAAAATGTTGAAGAATCACTATCAAGATTGGTCTTCTCATTTCACCCTTCCAGAGCTCTGTCCAGACAGGAGCAGGCACAGCACTGATTCTTTAAAGTGTGTTACTCTATCTCCCTACATTGCTTTGCAGCAATAGCAGTGCCCCTCATTAAATAATGATGTGCACTACTTGTACACAGCACTTAATAAATAAACCAACAACTGGGCCCTTTCACATGTCTCATGCCCCGCCTTTCCCTTGGCAAATGACGTGCAGAACTTACACTAAGGCATGGCTTAATTTTTTTTTTTTTTTAAACACCAACTATGAGCAATAAACAGCATGACTGAATATATCCCAGAACTTGCATTTTGCAGTCCTCCTCTTAATTAAGCACTATTTCAGATCACTGAATCTCAATCTCATTTCAATGTCCTTTTGGTTTTTCCTATCCCCATCTTAAGGTTGCAAGTATAGGAGTGATGAAGCAGACGGGTGTCGATGAAAATCGCCTCGGGCATCATCACGCCTTCTGGAATACTTAAATTTGAATGTATGTGCTATCACAGGAATACATAATTCCCAAGTGCATAGGAACACTCAAGAAATTAGACAGCTGGCGAGAAAAGCAAGACATTCATCTGTGAAAGAGAAGGTGCATGAGCTCAACCCCTACTAGACACCAGAGAATCCATGTGAAAGCAATGCTATGTGTGCTCTGAAAGTCAGGGAAAACACAGTCAAAGCTTGCACTTACTTGATCCTGGAAGAAACCAAGTACAAGGGGTAAGTGTAAAGAAACAAACCTTCATTATTCTTCAACACAGCTTCTGGTGTAACAGTGTAGTACAGGAGAGTAGGGACTGCATGAGCCCTTTGGGAATAGGGCCCCACTTGGGATCACCATCCCCATCCCCAGCAGAGCATTCCACAGCTGTCCAGGAGGCTTCTCCACAACAGTGTGGCTGTCAGGGTGACACTCAGGGTAAGAGAATCCCTACGGGATCTTGCCTTTATTCTGAAGAAAAACTCAGGTGCTTAATCTAAAACAAAATTTTTTGTCACACAGTGGCTGAGCTGGGTAAGAACCAATCCTGCAGAACAGCTATGAGGGAGCATCAGAAAAGGTTCTGAATTCCTAATTAAAAAGGGTAGTAAATCACTTGCATGAAGACTTCCCATAATAGATCACATGCTTGCACTCGGGTAATAACTTTTTAGTGCAGTTTTTGCTATGCTTAATGACTTGTCCACAGCCTCCACTTTCAGAAATGGGAACGTCACAGCATAAATCTCAGGAGCATTATGGAAATACTGTCACATGCACAAAAGGGGATTTGAAGAGCAAGTCAAACCAAGCTAACAGCAGAACCCTTCAGGTGCAAAGTCATGCACAGTCTCATCAGAAAACTGTCTCCTAGGCATACAAAATAGCTGTAAGTGAACAAAATTTGTGTCAGGGATTTGGACACCACTTTGTACCCTTCAGCCCTAGACAGAGGGGCTAAAAGCAACTGCCCTGAAGTTCCTGTCCCTGTCATTGCCACCTCTTAGCCCAGCAGCATCACGGGCTCAGGGCATCTGCACCATGCTCACACAGACCGAAACTGAACACCTCTCCTGGAAGATATTTCCCCAACAGATGCCTTGGGACAGACTGACCCTCTGCTCAGAATCCCACCCCAGGAACAAGGGCTGTACCTCACAAGCAATGGTGTCTGATGTTTGCTGTACCCAGTCACCTGCTTTAACACATTTCTAAGGCTCCCAGAGGTTTCCTAAGGAGAAAGAGTTGCAAACATCTGCACAGCTGTGAAATGAAGTCATGTGACTGGAAAGGCAATCGAATCAGTGTGGGTAATTAAGACAGCTTATATTTAATGCTGAAGCCAATTAGAAGAGTGAGGAGAAGAAAAAAAAAAAGAAAGAAAGAGCAGCTATTTCCTAAAATTTCCTTTTGCTTTATTTTTTACTCAGCATCATGAATTTTGCTTACACAGGGCTTAGCTAAGCATGCCTAAATGCAAAAACCTAAATATGAACGTTTCCTTAAAACTGTGTAGCCACACAGGACTTGTGCCTGAGCTTTGCCATGTCTGGAAGAGACCTACCAGGCCTGGTAACAACAGCTGTACTGAGGGATGCACAACAAGAATTAAACTCTACTCTCACTCACGTCAATGTAAATCCCTTTAGTTTAGCGTAGTCAAATTAGTTATATGGAATATGGAATATTCCTTTGGAGTTTATGCATCTCAGAAGGACTTTTCTCGTTTTACCACGGGGGAGTGTTCACAGCATCTCCCAACAAACCACTGCAGCAAAACACTGACTGTGACAGAACACTCCTATCACACTCCTCTCTGTGCAAAGCCACTGGGCATCGCTTCAACTCCAAGGCCTGAGGCAGGGGATTCCTGAATGGAAAGACCAGATTTTCCCCTTCTGCAGACAGAGAAAGTATCCCTGCTTGCCAGCCTCCTTTCCCACATGGCTTCTCTCTTTGCTGCTCAGTGCCCATCTCCCAGAAGGAGAAGGTGACTGAACAGCACTGAGGAAGGATGCTGTGCAGGTCCTGTTCCTCTTCATGGTCAGGCAGTGGGCTCTGATGGATGTGGCACACCAATTTGAAACAAAAACTCTGGCTGAGTGACAAACTTGGAGGTTTGGTGCAGGGATCTGAAAAAGGGCAGCCTGTCCCAGCAGAGATAAGCAGCAGAGCTGTCAGAGCACCTTGAAACAAATCAGGGAGCTGCATCAGAGCAAGCACAAAGATAAAACCAGACACCCCTGTCTCCTAGGGAGATGGCTAAGGGAAAGGAGATGGGAGAGGTTTAGAAGTTTACCAAAGACATTGCTATATCAAAAGTGAATTTCTGGAAAGGGCACAAGGCGCAAGCCCTTGGTCATGACAAACATAAGACGTGGCAAGGAGTCAGATGAGACCCACTGAGTGTCCGAAATTTCTGCAGCACTGCCCTACAGCACATGCTGAAGAAAACTATATGGAAAAAAACCCCAAGCAATGAAGAGTGCTCTTTCCTCCTCCAGAAAACAACAAGCTCCATCCTCACTTCTCATTCTCTGAGCTACTGCACAACCCTTGCACTGAAGAGACTGCTCTGCAAGGGGGATATATAACCTCAAAATGAAAACACTTCCAGAAGAGAAGTCCACACCCCTGTCCCTTCTTGGGCATGTCAAACGCACAGACAGGTTGAGCAGATTCTTCCCCCACCAGTATTTACTGCTTTTACCCCAAATGGTTCAGCTCAGTTCAATGCAGGGACACACAATTTTCACTACTGTGAGAGAGGGGAGAATGAGACTTATCTGGGTGCCAAAATAAGTCCAGGTGAATCTACTGAATTTATTCACAAGGCACATAGGTCCTTGCTGTTGTTTGGGTCTCCTTTCTCTTGTTCTGCTCACATCAGAGAAAGGTGATGTAAGATACTGACCATAAGCACTGCTACGAGCAGTGTTTAAATATATCCAGCAGCTTCTCTAGAGACTTTAGGACAGGGGAGTTGTGGCTGGATCTTTTGTGCTATTCCCAAACCCCTCGACAACCCTGTTCCCAGGCTGCACAAACAGCAGCGCTACTAACACAGCTCCTGGAAGGGCATTTTGGAGATGTGCAGAGGGCAGACCACATGTCAGTATGCAGGGAAGGGGGGGAGGGGTATAAACCCCTCAACCATCTGCAAGAATACAGCTCCAGCATGAAAAGCTGTAAAATCCTTCTCACAGTGGGATTTGGGATATCTTTTAGAGGCATCTGCGTGTTAGGGCATAATATACAAATGTTTTTTCTTATACAACTTATTAAAAGCACTACTAATAAAACACTGCAAGCCTGATCTCAAATGAACCTTGCTATTTCAGGTCTCGCTTGCTCTAGAACTGTGCCATCCCCTGCATCTGTGCTGAGGCAGATAATCCTCACATGAAGGGATTGGGCTTAAAATGTCAGGAATCCAACATGAAGCCTGAGAAAAAAAAGGAGGCCAGTATTTACTGTTGTCCCAAAACCCACACTCCTTGCACACAACTCATCTGATCACTTGGTATGTGTGGCTGCTAACCCTGCTGCTGCCCCGCCTCTCTCAAGATCTGCAAACAGGATTCAAGCTTCAAAGTAGCTAAAATGCTTTCTTGTCAAAAACTGCTGGTTTTGCACCAGAAAGGTGAAAGAAGAATCTCTCACAGACCTAGACCAGTGTTTTTGGAAATCCTTCCCTGGCTGGTGAGTTGCCTTTTGCCATTAGAGATGTGGAACCTAGGCTGGAACGCCTGGCATGGCACTGAGCTGAAGAGCAGCCATCATCACCAGTGTGCTGTGACTTGGGTGCTCTAGCTGAGGGCTGGCATTTCAAGAACACATGAGAATATAGTGAACAAAGCCACGAGTTGGGTGAAGAGATGTCCTACAAGGCTGAGTGGCCCCCAAACATTCTCCATCCCAGGACACAGGGCTGTTATAGAAAAGTGAAGTCTTCCAGTGAATCTTACTGTTCAAATCTAATTTTTCTCCCCTGATGCTTAGGAGAAATTTAGTCATTTGTAGTCTGCAGAGCCTCCAGACAATGGCAAAGCTGAATTTTAAAGTTTCAAGGCTGGCAGTTTAAAAATGCTGCCTGTTACCAGAACTGTATTCACTGCATACTCTGAGCATGGGTGCTTAATCCACATTTTTTGAGCCTCTGAGATATAAAACTTCTGGGATGTACAGAGGTACCTTGCTTCTGTATTTACAGTTTCATAGTGCTGAGGCTCAAAATCCCCAAGTGTTCCTGACCCCCAGGCCAGGCAGCCTCCCCTGCCAAAGCACACAAATGCTGGAATGCTGGGCAGTGAGCAGTCCCTTATGCCTTCACTGAGCTGTTTCCTTTCTTTAGGGGTGGTTTGCTTATTGCAGACGTACAGAAGCAAACATGGTGTGAAGGACCTCAGTGAGACTGATGTCAGCATCTAAACTAACACCTCAAAAGGCTGTTTTGCTTGGCCATAAATCTTGTGTTTCTAAGGCAGCACTGCTCAAAATGCACCAAAAACTTCTTTGAGCTGTTTCTATCACTGCCCTCATCACCAGAGTACCTGAGGGCCTTCAAGTCTTGTATTAAGCAAGATGACAAACATGTCACATCTGGTTCATTCTCTCTTTCCTTCTCAGGAGGAGAACATAGGTACAGTAAATTGCTTTCACAGGGCTTTAGTTTCTTGGGTCTGTGCTGCTATGTCTGGGAGGGGAAGCAAGGTGAAAGAAACACCTCTAATGCAGAGAGGAAAAAAGGACAAGCTTTTTGTTATGGCCTCCGGTTACTGCAAAGGTTATTCTAGAGCCTCAGCTCGGCTGGTCTTTGGTTCTGGAATGAAAAGGTCCTAGGACCCTCTAGGAATACAACTGTCAAACCCACTCCCCTCCTAATCCATTTCCATAGGTATTAGCCCAAGTGCTGGAGCAATCCAGAAGACTTTAAGCCTGGCTCACACCTCTACAGGAAGCCAGTGCAGAGAGAGGATGAGTGTGATGGACTTGCATAACTTGTATCACATTGCAGCACTCAGTGTTGGCTGCATTTTCGTGAGGGCTGATGGCTTCATGCCCAGACACTGTACATTTAATTATAATAAAAAGACCCACTCAATTAAAGAGTTCACTCCTGCAGGTCTTATTTTCAAAGCAATTCTCATAGAAACAGCCCTACATCTGGCAGTAAGAAGACCTGTGTATGGAAGGCCAGACCCTTTGAGCAAAAGTGGGATGAACAGTCCAATCTAAACACGTACATGTAACCCAGGAGAAGTGTGCTTTTTCAGCATGAATAGTAGTAATTTCCTCTAAATAGAGTCCAACTTTCTCCACTGAAGCAATAAGAATACCTAAAATAGTGACAATTGTAGGTTCTCATGGAAATTTTGCTCTAAGCACAGCTCTCTTCCTTCCTTCTCTAAAGCAGATTTCAAAGCATTTTGAAAAGTAAGTCAGGCTGCAGCACTTTCCCTGATTGGGAATATTGTTTTTGAACCTCTTAATGCAGATTCCTGCTGCTCTGGTGCAGCGCAGGGCATGAGGCATCAGCAATTTCTGCGCCTCTGTGAGAGGACAGTGACAGAGGGAAGGCAGCCTGTCCTCAGCTCTGCTCTGTCCTGCACCCACTGCAGTGCTTGTGCACTCCCATGTCCTGCAGCCAGGTGGTTCTGGATTTCCTTCCACGAGCTTGGGAAGCTCCTGGCAAAACACCACTGAGGACTGGCCACTGGGAATGGGGTGTGAGCACAACTGCACTGCTCCCTACTCCTGGAGGAGGCTTCATACCATCTTAGCAATTTTCCACTGTGAAGAAGTGCATTGAGAATTTAATGTAAGTGTGAAATCTCTGCACTCATCCAGAGAAAAACTGCCTCAAATCCATAGTGTTTAAAGTTAACTAAGCCCACAAATTGGAAAGAAAATAAGCCATTCATCATTTTCTCCTTCCAAATAACAGACCAATCACTACTGGTAGGCACTTAACAACAACCAGGTAAGACAAAAGAAAGCCGAGTATGGAGTCAAAAGCAGGGATTTGGGGATGAGGTCAAAGAGGACAGAACAAGACTCTGCCCTTGAATGGGACTGGTCCAGAGAGGCCTCAGATAAAGTTTTAACTGAGTCACTTGAAGCTTTTCCCAGCTACTCTCTTCCACCTCTTGCTGTAGCTGCCAGACTGTGTCCCTGCCAGCTGTTCCCTCTCTTGTAGGATTGCCAAAACCCTGACAGTGAGGACAAGATAATGTACCTATACCTGATGGCACCAGTTCAGATGGACACTCAGACAAATACTTATCTAAGCACATGCTTAACTCCATCCCTATTTAGTAAAGCACTTACGTATAGGCACAAATTTATCTCTCTATGGCTACACGAGACATAAGCCTCTCATTAACACCTTTTTTCCCCTCGGTCAGGGCTTATGTGCCATTCTTAGCTGCAGGACAACACTCTGCATGTGTGGACGGCTCTGTTTCTCCTCTGCTTCTGAGAGTCCCCTCTGGCCTCACCATGCAGGAGCCAGAGCTATCTGCAGTGACTCGGCAGCGCAGGGACGGGGCAGAGGAGAGCGTGGTGGAGAGACCAAACAGCAAAGCAAGGCTTACGTTGGCTTTGAGGCTTCAGCCTGGTCCGTCTGCAGTTTCTCCCCACCTTCAACCTCCATGGTGCAGTACACGATGCGGTTGGGGGCCAGCGACTTCAGACCCTGCACCTCCATGATGACAACCTGCAGGCAGAGGAGGAGAAGTGTAAGAGGAGCAGCCTCCTTCAGACCCTGCTGTGGCTGTTGAACCCACGGAGTCAGTCAGTGCTGGGGTCCTTCATGTGCTGTTGGATGTTCATGGTGGCACTGCCCAGACTGAGTGGGGACCGTGGCAGGCAGTGATGTCTGTATGGAGACCAGGATTCCCTCTGACTGCACATGGGCTCACTGAAACCCTTGGGTGTGCAGGGCTGTACCAAGCTTCAGGAGTTGGGCTTCACAAGCATGGTCCTGCTCCATCTAGAAGTGCCTTACTATGTGAAATCCAGAAAAAAAAAAGCACACAGCTACTCAGCTTGTGCCAAAAGCATGTTTTCAATATTAATCATAGAATGGTTTGGGGTTGACATTTGAAGATCATCTGGTCCAATTCCCATCCTGTGGCAGGGATATCTTTCAGTAGATCAGGTTGCTCAGAGCCCCATCCAACCTGATTTTCAAAAATTCCAAGGACTAAACACCTATGCCCCCGTTGTTCCCTGTTCCAGTGTCCTACCAGCCTCATCAAAAACATTTTCTTTCTTATACTCAATCTAGATCTACCCTCTTCTAGTTTAAAACCGGTGCCCCTTTTCCTGTCACTCTACAGCTCTGGTAAAAAAATAATAAAAATCTTTCTTCATTTTGCTTATAGAAGATCTTCCTTATTATGAAATCACCACCTAAGCTTCTTGCAGGCAATTAATCTTTTTTATTTTTTTAAAGGTGATTAATCCCATTAACCACATACCTTAAACATTTCTACGAGAAGCACTGTGGGAGTTTCTGTTCATGTTTTATTACAGCTATCTATGCCGTATATACACAGGGGTTTAAAATTCCTCTCCTCAGGTCTTCTGATCTGTCTGGCACTGAGGATCCTCTCCCTGGCACACAGAGCTTCACAAAACCTCTGATGAGTGCACATTTTTGGTAAAAGCTTTCTTGCAGCAGGAGTTTTGTGCACTGAGCAGGGGCCAGACCTGCCAGCTCCTGAAGTCGGTGCTTCACTGGGCTTTGACTTCCCAACAGATGGGGTTCAGCTGGAGCAAAGCATTTGTGACACCCCATTGTAAGGGTGTCCCTTCACACACAGTTGTACACACTGCACAGCTTCTGCAATGGGGGGGCTACAGCTTTGTGACAGTTCCCTGTTCCTCCATATGGGAATGCCTGGAAGTCAGGCTTATTTGATGCTACTCTTGAAGGCACCACCTCTGGGTTCACAGCCCTAATTTTAAATAAGACTGAACTGAATACTACAAAGATGGGTTCAGACACTTAATGAGTTAAATTCTGAGACTGGACAACCAGGGTTGTTAAGTTTTGCATTAGCATGACATGCATAACAAGACACCCCCTAGGACGAGAAATAAACAGGAAACTACACGAAAATAGAATTTTCTGATTTTTCTGCATCCTACATTTTTGACTCCATCCTGGTAGCTGTTTTGACAATGTAACATAAACCCACTCATTGACAGACAACAACAACTCTGTACGGGTGAGCTGATGACTCCTTGAAGTAAATATGTCCACAAATAGACCACAAATGTGTTTCCACAAAACAACTGAGTTGGCTGAAAACGGCTACTGAGCAACACTGTTCCAGGACTGAGACAGCAGCAGCACCCTGCCCTCCTTCCCCTGGGCTGCACACACAAACTGCTCGACAGAGTGCTGAGCAGAAAGTCAGTGTGCAACAGAGAGCAAAGAGCAACAGAGGACAGCACAGCATTTCCACACAAACTGCAAACCAGTCTGTTGGGTGAATTCAAACCCCAGCAAGTTTTAACAATTCTTCAAAGAGGAAGCAATTCTTGCAGGGAAATACAGCAACACCTCTAACTGGTAACAGTTAAACATGCTGACATTTACAGTGTTGCATTATTGTACTGGTTTTGGGGACAATACAGGCTCAGGGTTACTGGGCTACACTCGGTCACAAACTGCACGAAGAGGTCAGTTAATGATGCACATTTCTGAGGCATCTGACATACATCATCAGGAAATGCCAGACAGTGCGTATCACACAGATTGTTTCAACAAGGTGGTGAGACACCAGAAAGGACACAGTGTTTAACCACAGGCAAAGGCTCCAGTAATCACAGAGATTTCTACTCACCTCTCTCCACCTAACCCAAATTTGAACTGAGCAGAAGTTGGCTGATGTGCTTTTTAGTCCCATGAAGTCTGCACACTGTTGTGTCCATGTAGCTTACCTCCAGGGAGAATGACAACACGACGTCTGACTTGGAAAGCTGGTTCTCATTTTCCTCTCCCATGTCAATTATTGAGGTGTTGTGGCTACGTTTCAGCTTCTGCAGCTTGAACTCGGAGCCTCCTTTAGACACAGGCATGCTCTCCAAGTTTGCCATCAGGAGATTGACAGATGACTTCAGCTCCTCAATATACATGTTCTCCATTTCTTTGGACACAAACTTGGGAAACCTGCGCTCCTTGGATTTGGAAACAAACACAACAGAATGAATGTCTGTGACAATTAACAACCACTTGCCGCAGTGGGAGAATCCCCCAGGAGCATCTGCAGAGGTTTGTGAAGCAGGGAACTCCTACAAACCAGATGACAAATTACAACTTCCCCCTGGGTAATGCAGAAACATTATTGCTAGTTTCTCATAGAATTACTACTTGGTACTTGTCCAACTTTCCTGTGTCTTGCATGCACGTGCATTTCACTGACTTTTCTATCTGCAGATGGACTTTTTCCTATGGATGTACTCTCAATTACAAACACTCCAGGCCTGATCTCAACTGAACTCTGCGACCGCCAGTAACTTAATAAGGATTCAGAGGATGCTTACAGTAAGAAATTTGTTTTCCAGTCTCCCAATTGTGCCAGCTCTTTTAAAAACATTTCTGAGTGGCTGTTCCATCAAAGAGGGCAAATCAGCCACGTGTGGGCAGGAATGTTAGGTCCTAACTGGAAGAAGGGGTAAAACATCCTTTCCACTACTTGCCAAGGCCTGAGCCTCCCCCCAGGAAGACAACCTTTCACTGAGAGATCCTCCTGGGCTGCTTGCTGTCAACAGGAAATTTAAACTCTAAAACGAAAGGTGACAGTGAGAGCAAAATATGATGTTCCCCAATGCATGCTCTCAGCTTTGAACTGCTGCCCATCACCGGCCTGAGCCCTGCATCTGCTGACAACTCTTCCCATGGCCTAAATCTGCTCAGGATTCGAATGTCTCTCAGTGGGTACCAAGACACTGTGCAAGGTGTAAGACAGTGAGGCAGCATCTGCAGCCAGGGAACACAAGGCTGACGTGTGAAGAATCTTGGTGGCAATTCACAAAATTGCAAAAAGTCATTTGTAAAATGGATGCTAGAAAAGAAAACAAGGTCATGTTTCTTCTAGAAGACTGTCATCAGGCTGCTGAAAAAGTTCTCCTCTGCACTAGTTTTTGCATCAGTCCTCAATAGCTTACCACTACAAGCAGAGCTCACAGCAGCACTCACACAAAGCAGTTAAAGTACAGTCATCTGTTTCCAACCTCAATCTTGGGAAGCAATTCCCTCATGTAAATTAGACCTGACGTGAGATAAACTACCTAATCAGCCTGCTGTATTGTCTGTGCGTTATATAAGTTGCAAGTCACCCCTAGGAAAAAAAAACGCAACTGTTTTGTAGATTTTGAGAACTGCTGCTGAAGCAATGATGCTCAGACATCATTGCTTTTTTACTCTGCTGCTATCCATCTCTCCAGGGACTGCAATTTTGGCACTGCCTTCACAAACCTCTTCAGAAGTGCAGCAAGGACTGAGACATTTCACTGTGTGCCACCAGCAACTTCTCATATTAAGGCTAAAAATGTAGTTTGAAGTGATGTGTAACAGGTTAACTGGGACTATCTAACTGACGGTGGAAATGCAGAGATGCAGGTGTGGTCTCAAGTCATCCATTAGCCTGGAGATAAAGCTGGGGAAAGGCTGGAGCTAGACACTATCAAGAAAGGCAGACAAGAGCGAGAAAGAGCATTAGTCACCTCCCCATATACTGGGAGCAGACAGAGGATCAGGAATGGGAACAAGCATGGAGAGAGGCAGAGTTAAGATACTGAGGAATGACCTGTGCAGCAGGCTGGAGCAGAGTGGGTCCAGCCCCAGACAGACACATCACTCCAGAGTCACCACAAGGTCTCATTTAGTTGTCCCTATACGTGCTCCTCCTTGTCCTTGGGGCCAGGTGACTGGGTGGGGGAAAAGGCACCACAGGACAGCAGAGCACTCACTACTGCAGAGAAAAATACACGTCTGCCTTGGCATCACTAAGCTCTGAGCTGTAATGCTGCTCTATTTAGCTGCTGGAAAAGTACAACACGCAGACTGAAAAGCCTGTCCAGATTCAGCTTTAAAACATCTGCTCAACTTCCAGCGTGATCCCCAAGCCGCCTGGCTCCAAGGCTGGGCTGATGTGCTTTGATGGAATCAGGCTCAGTGGGGGACCCCACCCAGTACTGCCCCAGAGCTGTACTAAGCTGCACTCTCCTGGGCACAAGGGAAGGCAAAAAGACCCACAGCTGTGTCCTGGGATCCAGAGGCATGAAAGCTGGCACCCACAGTGACTTGTTCAAGGTCACACAACAGGTCAAATGAAGCCTTGCAGAGCCACTGGTCCCGTAAGACTTCACAGCTTTTGCTGCCTCTGAAGTGCAAATGTCCTAGTGTGAATTTCTTAATTTATTAACTAGGCATTAATTTGCCTTTAGCATGGAATCTCCAAGACAGCCACCTCAGGGCTGGTTTCACAAGCTCTGTAAGCCTCCCTGTGCAGCAAATCTGTATTTAAAAGCTGCAAACAGGAGATAAAAATGGAAATGCTATCCTTTCACTGAGCTGAATTGTGAACCTGCCCTCTGTTACAGGGAAAGCAGCCTTGCCCAGAAAGGAGGATGCAGAAAAGGATTCAAAAGGTCATTTGGATGCCTCCAAAATATGGTATTCATGGATCTGAAAGAACAAGGTTTCTTGCAGGCAGATGCTGGTGGGAGGTCAGGTGACATTCTGGAGAGAAGGCCTGCAGCAGTACCATGACAGAGATTAAATAACCATAGCTGTCAACTGGAACACAGGTAAGTCCCTTTTACTCTAAACCACCCTCCAAGCTGCACAGTTGTATTTTGAAGGCTGAATTCTGCACAGGGATATGTCAGGTTATGTTGAGGAGTTTCCCCCGACTCTCTCTCGGATGGCCAGCAGTGTCATGGTTTGTTTTCAGCGTCCTACGGGGAAGAACGGAAATGGCAAATTCTTGTTTGCAAAAAATAATTCATGAAGCTGCAGCTTCTGCTGGCTGCTACTGAACCATGCATATTGTTGTTCTACATGCCACAAAGAGAAAATGAAATAACAAAATCAAGCAATCTTTTTCTGGCACCCAGGGCCTGGCTACCCATCTCAGAACCAGAGCAGCCGTGCTCAGTGCAGGGGCCTACATTTCACTGCAAATAAATACTGTAGGTCTTCTGGACAAGAACAAACCAGCAAAGGGCCAAATGCCAAACAAAAGAGCTGCAGTCAGTTTGCTCTTTTGCTGCACTATTGACCACGTGGTCCTTGGCCATCTCACTAATTTTACCAGTGAAGTGGGGAAAATCAGAGCCTATGTACCCAAAGATGAACAGCAGCGGCTGTTTAACAGAGGTGTTAGTGAGGAGGAGCTGTGCAGGCTCCACCAGCACCATTGTTAATGCCTGACAATAAATCAATGTGCTCTGCTTTTCACACCCAGACATATCAGTGTGGTTGCAAACAGCTCTGATATTACCTTTCTTACAAAAAAAAATCCTAATTTGGGCCCAGCTCAGTGCTGGGAGGACTGCTGCTGAAAGACAGGCGCTTAGACTGAGCTTGTCTCTCTGATTAGATCTTTTTCTTTGCCTAGCTGTAATGACTTCTTGATCATCAAGAACAGCCAGATAGATCATTCCCGATGACTTCAGCCCCACTAGGGCTTTATCAGTGACTCAGAGCATCTGATTAGAGGCAAGGATAAAACTTGGCCATACTGATGTCAACAGGATCCTCTCCATCATCTATGGTCCATTGGAGGCCATGTAAATCTGCACTGTGTGAGGGTGTGACCTGCCCCTAGGGAGATGCTGCTTACAGAAGGGTCTCTAGGGAGATTAGCTGAGTGCTTGGTTATCAAAGCTGTGTGGAGGTCCTGTGCCTGCTGCTCCAAACAGCAGCAATGTCTGCAGGGGGAATGCTGGCCTGACTGCTTTCATGCACGGTGTGAACTTGTTTGAGACAATACATCTGAAGGACCTTTACTGAGGCAGCATTTACCTACAGGCAGGAAACTATGGTTCCCATCAGCCCAGCAAACAACACAAATTCCATTAGGACAATTCCTGGCTCCTTTTTTACATGCCATCATTCCCCTTATGGTCTAGCATAGAAATGTGACACCTCTGAGAATTCACAAGGGATTTTTCAGGAACCTAAACTGCCCCAGTTAATCAGGACATTCCAAGAAATGCACATGACAACAGCTTCATCTTGTTTTGTTTGAAGCTAAAAATCTGATCATTTTTTACTGGTAATTATTGGAAGAAGAAACTCGCAAGAGAATGACAGGACCTGGGGGCTGCATCCAACTCCTTGTATACCTAAATGAAGGGGTTATTAATAACAGTAGACTTTTTTTTTTACCTTGGCAATTTGTTCTGCCATTTGGAGACGTCCATCTAACTCACGTCTGATCTGCGCTGCTTGCTCATCGGGGTTGTCCAGCTGTATAAAAACAAAAGGCAAATCAAGGTGAGAAATTAACCAATGCAGCACCCTTAGGAGCAGTTCAGTTCTTCAGGCTGACCACCTGTGCTACATTGTTGACAGACACAGGAGTGGTGAGGGGCCACATTCTGGAACAGAAGTCCCCACAAAGCACAAACACTATGTTCACCAACCCAAGACAGTTTTTGATGCCTGCCCAGTTGCCTCCTGGGGCTGAGCATCCTCACCCTGAGGTGGTCTGGTGCAGTGTAGTCTGGAAAGTTACAGCTACAGTGATGACAAAAGTCCTGATGAACGACAAGCTCATCTGTTGGTGCTCACTGGATCAGCTGAAACAGCACTTTGGCCCTGACCCATCACTTTCCACAGCATCTCCTCGTCTGTCTGCCTGCACATCCCGCGCCTCCCCTCTCTCACACACACTTGTGCAGATCTGCACAGGTGCAGGTGTTATTTCTACACACAGCTTCACCACTGGTTTTCCAGAGAGCCAACACTGACAATGGCTGAGATTGATGCAAAGTGTATTTTTGATTAGCTTTTGAAAGCCTTTGTTGCGGATTTAATTCAGGAAAACTACAAAGTGTCCTGACTGTGATCCAAATCCATTGAAACTTCAGTGGTTTCATTCATAACAGCTGCACAATGTAACCTGCTGGTGTGGTTCATCTTTATATTCCTGATCCCAGCACCAGTACAGAGCCATGGATTACCAGCACCTTTGGGGATCAGCTACCCCTGTTAATTTCTCCATGAACAAACGAACCTCACAACTATCCTGCACCAGTGTGGAAGCACCTCTCAGAGCTGCTTCATTAAGGGTAGGAAATGTACAGACCCAGATTTCCATTTCTTTGCAACTCTGAAAGAGGGGGCATTATTTGAATTCTATCTGAGCTACAGTAATTGAGGTTAATCACACACTATCAAAAATAACTCCGGAGCTAAATTTAGAAACTGAGGATGCTGCTGTGGAGGAGGGTTGATTTTGCAGTATGATAATGAGCCAAGAAACTGTCTCATGCTTTCTGCACTGTGCAGATTGTGCAGATGTTTCCCAGTGATGTTACAGGTGTCAAGGAAAGACCTGACTGCAGAAGATTATTTTTCTTAGGAAAATAGACAGCCTAGGCAGTCTCTGTGGTTGTGGTTGAGTGAGTAAGGTATTGCTTTCCAGGGCTGTGCTTCCCAAGATTAAGTAGTGATGCCAAGCCAAGTAACCTGGTATTTAAAAGAAACAAAAAATCTTTCCAGCTGTATTTTCAATGACTCTGCATGATAGCTCCACGACAAAAGCTGATCTTTGGGGAAGCAATCATAGCCTGTAGTAGCCAAAATAACATTTTCTTCTTGTTGTCTACAGAATGGTAGTAATGAGATAGCCCCTGCCTGTCCTCCTGGCACCTTCCAGCAGATCTCTAGTGCCTAAGAGCAGCAGCCCAACAGCTCAGCCACTGTCTCCTCCTATGCCTGGGAAGGATTCCTTTGCCTGGCAAAGGCCCCTGCTGCCACCAAAGCAAGCAGAGTACATTTTACACAGTCATAACGCTATATAGGGTCATTAAGAGAGTAATGCTGGTGCCCATAAAATATGCTTTGCTTGTGAAATAAGGCAAGGTGCAAATGTGAGGCATGCCATCTAAGCAAGACCAAGGCAACACAGACCTTAATATCATTAAAACTCAATTTCTTAACTAGAGAATCAGCTATTTGTTATCTGCCACATGCATGCCCACTTTATATTCAAGTACTTGACAGCCAAATACATAAATGATTTAAAAAGTCAAAGAGAAATAGAATTAGTTTCGTTCTGCATTATGACTATGTTATGGGTGTGCTGTGAATAAAGCAAAGATATAAATCATAAGGTTGCTCCAGTCAATTAAATGTGAAAAGTATTATAAATTTCAGTATATATGTGATTTGTCATATGCACTGGGCTTCTCTTCAGCAGTGTGCCACAAATACATGATGTACATAATTTGCAATTCTCAACTGATCATTACCCAACAGCCTGCTGGTAAATTAGATGTTTTCATACGTCTACTCACAACCACATTAGTTCTCTCTGCCTGCCCTGCAGAGGTTATCTACATTGGTGTAACAGTTGCTAAAGCAATAGAATAAAAATTAAAAACTGTATGTAGATTAGGTTTTAACTGGAACCCCAAACTGACCAGCACTGCAGCCAGTCTATCACTGCATGGATTGCAGGACAGGTGTCTACTCTACCCCCTGGAGAGGGTTCAATTGCTAAAAAAAGACCTTGCAAAAAGACAGGTTTTTTACATGTAAACTGTTAATAAGGAATAATTTTTAGTGGGCACTAATAAATAAGAGAAATGGGTTTAAAATGTTGCTCGTGAGAGTTTGACAGTTTGGATTGCCAGTAAGAACCAGCTGCTGGCCTGCAGAAGCAATCTTTTGCTTCCAACCCCCTGAAACAAACTCACTGAGAAAACTTTCTATCCTAAAAGGATGGGAGATAATCCCACTACATCTTTGAAAAGCAGAAGCAGACACAAACCAACCAGCCTAATTAGGCTGTAAGATCTTCAACAAAATGCACAGGCACCTACCAAACCCACGTCTAAAGCGTTTGCTGTGTCAGAGATCTCGCGCACATCGCCCAGCCTGAGCCTTGGAGTTTTCAAAGGCAAGAACCCAGGCTCACTTCCACTTATCCCAGGAAACGCCAAAGGCAGTGCAAGGACATGAACAGTATTAGGGGATTTTAAACCCTCATGTTTTTGGAGTCTAAGTGTTTCATTTAAAGTGTTTATATTGAAAGCTCCAGCTTTGGTTTATCACAGCTTACAGCCAAACCATTTACAATCACTGCCATGGCTCCAAATGAGACACTGGAGCAGCTCAGGCTGCCCTCCTCTTTCCTCCTTTGTTGTGCACAAAGCAGTCTGGCTCGGATTCACACCTCAGATCCACCCCCCTGCCTGGGGGCTGAGGAGGGCACAGCTCTCTTGCCATCGACCACAGCAAGAGAGCTGCAGATGGGACCAACCCCCCCAGTGTGGGGACAGTGCTGGTGGCACAAGTGCATGCTGTGCACAGCCCTTGGCTGGTTGGTGAGAGCACAGTGGATCTGGCAGTTCCACCAAACAGGGATTGATGGGGTATGGTCCCAACAGACAAGGGAGTGAAACACAACACAGGAGCTACACCCACGCTCTGAGCTCAGCACTGCTGGGAATAACGTTGTTGTAAACGACAAGGGTTTATAATGAAATAACATCGTTATAAACGAAGAGGGTTTATAATGACAGGATGCAACATACAGATACAACCTTCAATGCCTGGCATTTAGCCATGGACATGACAGGTATTGTTGGTGTAATTGCCATCAGCACCAGCCAGAAACCACCGGGACCATTTAACAGTTTAATCCCTCTCTGCCAGCCACTGCTAATGCTGATCCCTGCTTCCCAGCAAAGGCAGCAGATGTCACAACATCCCTGTTCCTGAAGTGTAACTGGGGCCTGTCCCAGGGCATCTCCCCTCCCGTGAGAAAGGTTACAATGTGCTGGTGGATCCAGTGGCGCTCCCATGACACACGCTCCTGCACAGGACCAGTCATTTGCAAAGGGGTTCTGGAAAAATACATTTTAAATGCTCTGGCAGCACAAATGCTGAGCTGCAGCAACCTGCTTTATGCTGCATTGGGAATGGAAACACGCCTGGCTTTTATCCTTCTGGAAAGGAAAGCATTTGGTCCAGGTCTCTATGAAATCCTCAGCTACTGCCTGCGTTGGTTTTCCTGCACAGCAGTACTGGCACCCAGGAATGGGTGATCAGGTGGGCTGCTGCCGAGCAGGAACTGTCCTGGGGGCACTCTCAGTGATCCCCAACATTAATTTTCTCTATCCCCATATCCAGCACACCACCACGCAGCTGGGGGGTCTGAAAGTGCCACTTTGTGAATTATTTTCCGTGACTAGAGGACTAAGACAAAAGCCATGACCCACTCATGTTCTTCCCAAGCCCGGCTTAAGTCCTCCCAAAATAATTAGTGCAGTCAAATGCATGTGGCCATGCATGGTTATAGGTGCCAAATGCCTCAAAGGGAAAGTTTCAAGGCACTCATCCTTTAGCATGCTGGGAGCTGGGTACCTCAGCAAATGGCTGATTAAGTATTTCAAAGCAAACATGCTCATGGTGAAAGCTGAACAAGATCACAATATGGATGACAATTTTGCAGCTTTGATGTAGGGCTTTAGGACAGATCTTTGTCTCATAAAAGGTGGTTTCACTTTGTGATGCACAGTGTGAAAAAATACTGAAAAATTCATAAGCCACATCAATTAATAATTAATCTGTCAGTCCACGGGTACTCACAACTTGTGGCATCAGCATCGTGGAATGTTCCAACTGAAAGAAACATCGCCCCGAAAGTGGCTCATTGCAGGGATGCCCTTGGTTTCTTATCACAAAGCTGCTCTTTTAGGAGATAAAGTGCAACGAGGCAGGACAGAGTGGCACCATGTGGCACACAAATCCCTAAGATATGCTCCATGTCAATGTCACAGACTGCTCTGTAGCATTCTTTTCCCACTAATGGTAAATATTCCTCTCTACAAGCAGCCAAGAGCAGTGGGAGGGCAGCAGTCTGATGCCCAAGGCCCCGACCTCTTCCCACAAGTCTGAAGGAGAAAGCGGACAAGGATCTGAACATTCCCTCTTCAGCCACAGGTGGGATTTAGACTTCTGTTTAAATTTGGAACACGAATGATGCTAAGCTGCCTCGGAAGGGTAAGTCACTAATGTCCTGGGCAACATCCTCACTCTCTGAGCAGCAAACTGCAACCCACAGACCACCAGCTGCCCTGGGATCTGAAAGAGGAGCAGGGAAGAGGAAGGAAGGACAGCTTCCCCACGTCAGGCACTTCCCTGCATCAGCAACCATGGCAGCATCTGCATAGCCTAGCTATGGATTCAACAACTGTCACTCCTGCAGTTCGAGAGAGGATTTTGGAAGACCTGGAAGGACCAGCAGAACATGTCTTCTCCACCAGCCTTTAGGATTGCAGTGCTGTACGATCCCCTGACATCCCAGGGGACTGATCTCACAGTGGCACTGTACAGCAGGGATGCTTAAGGCTACCTCTCCTCTGGCCAGTCAGAGCTCTCCAACTCAGTCTTTCAAGTTCAGTCATGCAGAGTCTTTCAAGCACAATGCAAAGTTCCCCTTAATTCAAGGAATCTGTGCCTATTACCTCACCAAAATTTTCTTTTGCCCCCCCATCAACCCTGGCTCCTCACACAACCCCAGAGTTCCAGCACCCCAAAATGTGACAAAGCCCCTCCCCTGGGGAGGAGACTATCTTATTTTGCTCACATGTAGGTAAAACAGGCTACGCTGCAGGGATTCAGTCATTTCCATAATAATTGAGTAAGGGCTGCACAATTGCTGCTTGCTGTGGATAGGTGCTGGCTCCTGCTATCCCAGCAAACTCCTAGGTTATCTAATGAACAACTTCTGCATGAGAGCACTCAGGGGGTCCTGGGAGGGTGATTTAAAACAATAGAAAGGACTTGGATAATTCACTAAGGGCTGATGCTTCTCTCTTAAAGAGAAATCTTATTTCATGCTTCACAAACTTTAGGGTTGCACTAGATTTGTCGGTGAAAACATTCCCCAGGATGTAGAGCAGCCTCTCCCTGCCTCAGTGTGAATCTCAGAGTGCTGCAATAAATCTCAGTGCCTCAGCAGCCACCGCGGCGGCGCAGGCTCTCACCCATCACATCTGCCTGTGGATGCTGGGACCATGTCTGCTTCACCAGGGGAGGTCAAGAGATCTACCCTTGGCTTCACCATGGTCTAAGTGCTGTCTTAGACAGCTGTTTATCCCATGAAATAAGATGATTTTCCACCAGAACAGCTCTGGGGGCTCATGTGGGCAGAGGTTTCTCATGGCCTCTTGGCTGCTGGCAGCAGCACCCATGGGTACCCACTGCTCATCTGCAGGGTGCTGATGGATCACCCAGCACGAGCTGGTGCCGTGGCAAGGGCAGGCAGGTGCCAGGCACAGATCCTGTGCAGGAAAAGAGGATATCTCTCCATGCCCTCTCAGTTCCCAAGCTGCCTACCACCACACCCCTCCACAGCTTTGCAAGGCTGCACTGTGGGGCTGAGAAAAGCTGAGACAAGCAAACCCAGCATGCATCTTTCCAGCAGGTTGTGCAAAGATACCTCCAGATTTATATGCAATGATAAATCAAAGTAAATGAGAAACCAGATTCAGCAAAATGGGAAGGGGAAGAAAAAGTGCTGCCTGCCTTTGCAAATGTTTTGCAAGCTGTTAAGAAAAGGGATGGCAGAGCACACTCCCTTGGAAGGCATGTCCTCTCTATCTGTGGCCAGAGAACTTTTGAACCCTGCAAATCCCTCTGCAAGATCATCCGTGCGAGGTGTACGACACTGAAAGGGATTGAAAACTAAAGCTGTCCAAAGGCTCTGACCTCTGAGCATGCCTTAATACCCTCTTCTTATGACATTGCATAAGGATGCTTGAAGGCGTGCAGGCAGCTATGCTGGCCTATGGCACCATGAAAGAAACTGGAGCACTGGCTGATTGCTGCTGCCTGAGCTACATCACTACATTTAGCTTGCTTGTGCTTCCTTACAGCTTATCATATGCTGAATTTCACATCAGTTAATGCAAAGGGAATCACCTGAATTTCCTAAACATGGCAATAAACTGCTGTTGAGTTCCAAGTAAGTTTAACAGCTAGAATTAGCTGTAATTAATTCATCCCAACCATCCATGGAAGAAGGATCTACATATCCTCAAATCCTCATCTTTGATTAAAAGCTTAATGGTAGACACATTCATCACTTAATTCAAAATGGGCTTTGGCTTTTGGAGCTGAAGCAAGTTGCATGAGGACCTAATCCAGAAAAGTTGCAGTACCCTGACACTCAGCAGGGTTAAATGTGATGGAATCAGATGTAGGAACATCTCCAATGGTATCTACGCAATAATTGTTTTTCTGCAGAAAGCTCTGAGCAAAAAACTGGCAAAGCAGAAACTGGACGTGAAATAGCAAGGTTTTGGTTCTATTTTATGCTCAATCAGCAGAAAACAGGGAGAGGGAATGTAAAGAGAAGGTTATGACTCCTGCTTTTTCAACGACTGAGATAGCAAAGACTGCAGTCCTGCTCATTACAGTCCATTTTTGTATTTGTGAAGTTTAGATTTATCACAGCCAGAGATCTAAAGAGACTGACCTCCTGAACAAGTTGATGTCTTTCACACTAGGTTTGATGCAGCAAACTTTCCCATGAGTTCACGGAGAAAGCAGTCAGGAGAATTAAGCCTCCAGGCAGCACACTCCCAGCACATAAAGAGGTTGCTACACGTTCTCAGTTGATGGCATCCTATGGTGGAGGTGGGAGCTGAAGCTGCTGGTCTCATCTGTGAGTAGGCTCACACTTCTCCAGAAGTCTCTGTATAGGTCACCATCAGACCCCCTTCCTATAGCAACAGAGAACTGGAAGGGAACTGCCTTCCACTGCAGATCCAGCTATTTCAATCCCTCTGACTTGCACCTAATATGCTGCCCACTAATTGGTATCAGCTTATCAAAATCCAGAGCAGAAACATCAGATCTCTAAATCCCCTTGATCAATACATAACAACAACTATTAATGATTAATAAGCAATCAATATTGCTATGTTAAATGTCTATATTGTGCTAATTAAAAGGTCAATTAATTGTTTTTCTTAGAGCAGTGCCCAAACATCTGTGCTCTGAGTCATTCAAAGGTTTCAGAGAAGTTTACCTCAGAGAGAATCTTCTGGTTTTGAACAGAAGCAATATCCATCCTTAGCCATATCAATCCTATCTAATCTATCATTGCACTTCAGAAAAGCCACCTCTTTTAAAACTAACTAGCATTCAACAACATGAAAAAAAGCACAAAGAATATGGACTGGAATCATAACTTCACTAATGGAGAACATCCACCACCTCTCTTACTGCCTGGTCCCCTCCAACAGGCCCTATTCTGCCCCTGAAGAACCAGCGGCACAAAATGGATGTCTGGCATCCCTGAGAAGGGCCAAGTGGAGCTGTGAGCTGTCAAGTGGAATCTAACCTCACATAATACCCTTGTGAGATGCTCTGGCACCTGCATTAAGGATCAAGGATGTGAGAAGAATTGAAGGAGACACAGAAAAGCAGTGAGAGGCATAGCTATGAAGAAACAAACACAGGGAGCAAAAATGTGATGCTTTTAAAAGCAGTGAGATGAGAGGAGGAGGAATACAGCACAAGGTACCATGTGTGGGGAGAGCTTAGCAGGTGGGACAAGTCCTCCCCTTGGTGCACCATCCTTGTCCCCTTACTGGTGGGGACAGTCAGCCCAGCAAACCATCTACACAATACAGAAAATGCTGCTATTTGTCCATATTAAATAATATGGTAAATAATTTCTGTGTACAGATACTATAACAATTACAGAATAAGATGTTTCAGCCTGTCAGCAGCAGCTCCTGCCATGTGGATGAACAGCCCAGCTCCCTCTGCACAGAGCATGGCACTGCTGCTCCCAGGCCTGCACTGGCTTTACTCTGATCAGCTCAAACTGTGGCCCTGCATGCAGCCCTGCCTGGGTAGGGGAGGATGGGCAGTGGGCAAACAGGGATGAGCTTTTGGGACCCTAGGGTTCGAAGACCCTAAAAATGGTAGTTTAAAATTCCTCCTAGTCTTAGAACCATCACCTTCCAGATCTCATATTGCTGTTCAGAGCAGGCTCCAGGACCACAGCAGTAATACACACGTGTTGTGTCATGAGCCTCTAGGCTTCACCATGTTACCACACTGTGGACAATAAACATTTCCTTTTCTTCTTGTCAGGGAGCCAAATGAATCCTAAATGGTTTTCCTGCCCATAACACACACACAGCACCAGCTACAGACCTCAATTTCTGACACACCAGCTGTGAAGGCAAGAACCTGCAGATAAGAGAGCATCAAGGCTTTGAGGGCACTGCCAGACCCTGTGCACAGCACTAAGAACAATTAGTTTTTTCCAGACCGTGTATCACATGTAATAGAAAATATTAACTCACGTTCCAAATATTTATGAAAAGTTCAGACATAATTAAGCAATTTGCAATTGAAAATTAACAATCTAAAAATTCAGCGATGTAGACAGAGAGCATTAAATATAACTGCAGTTAACTAAGCTGATTTAAGTGCAGCTAATACAGCAGCAACAGAAAAAGGGAGTCAATCACATCCCCTGTAATTTAACAGCCTTCTCCACGTGAAATATTATTATGTGAAGCTTTCACGCTGTTCTGCTGTCCCAGTGTGTGCAGGGGAGCTGTTTGCCTACAACCTGCTTCAGGTGGAGCAGAGGGACGAGGTGTCCATCTGTCCACCATCCCCGGGTGTCCGTCTGTCCCCCCTACTCTCCCACCAAGGCTGCCCCTGCCACTCCCATACCTGAGCCCCGGCCAGCAGATGGCGAATGAAGCCAGGCTCTGTGGAGCATTTCGGAGCAGCGCCTGCAGCCCCAGGCTCTCTGCAGGGGCTGTGTGTGACAAGGAGCCCAACAACCTGCAGATGGGGGCACCAGGGCACAAAACACACCAGTATCGTCCTGATAGTCTTGCACTGTGTTCATGACAGCACGAACACCAGCTTTCCCCCAGTCCCACTCTGGGCTTCACCCACTGCCTCTCAATTATCTTCCCTAGAGCTCAGTAGGGATAGAGCCTCCAGACAGAGCTCTTCCATCCCCGTTGGGTGGAGAGCTCTTTCTCACACTGCTTTACTAATTATTCTTTGTATTTAAAGCCAAATAAAACACTAATTGCCCAACACATTCATCCCAACCCAGGCTGCACTACCCCAGCCTTGGCACATGCCAGGATGCAACACAGCTGGAGAAGAGGGAGCAGCACCCACCACCCTTGAACCCACGGGGCAGCCTGAAGGAAAGGGCTGGGATGCCAGGGGAGATGGCACAGTCCTCTGCAGCAGAGTTCCATGAACAAAAGATTATGAATTTAAGGATGGGATATATGCTGGGTCCTAGGTCAGGCCTCAGTGTAGCTGCACGGTGACTCTTCCAGACATCTCCTCTGCCAGAAACAGTCACCTCCTGCTTTCTGAGGAAATGTGGTTTATGTCGAACTACATTCAGCAAGGCGTGACCTCTTTCCTTTGAAATTGTTAGCAGGGCAGGAGGCTTTTGCTTAGACAGTTAGGGAATATATGCTGGACACTCAGAGAGTATGGCATTACAATCTCTGCTATTGTTGAAATCCCTCGGTACTTTCTGCTTGGCAGTGTGCTGCAAAAATAAGGTGATAACCTGCTCTCTGATCCCATTTCATCTGAGTCTACCTTCAATCTTCCCTTTAAGCTGTCACTGAGGACTATGCACTTTATATGCAGAAAAGATATGTAAGAGAGTAGTGCAAAATATACAGCTGGAATCCAGATGTGAGACAGAGTGCAACCATGACTGCAGGTCTGCAGCACCAGTACCTGTTCCTCTCAGCCAGCTGCTGCAGTTCTTTTAAGAAATTAGGAAAAAACATCAATGAAGAGATTAAAGAGAAGCTCGAAGCATTCTCATGGAATTCAGCCTTTTTTTGAATTCTGCTCTGTAACCTGGTCAAAATTGCACTGCTAGAATCACTCTCTTACTTCAAATAAAAGCATCACCAGATGTTACCAGCAATAAACCCACGGGAATATACAGATATGGAACCTACAGCTAAAACCCTTCCCTTCTATTTCTTATTATTAATCAAAGAGATCTATGGAAATCAAGGGCAGGAGAGCAGTGCTCAGGGCACTAGAAAAAAATAATGCGTGTGTGCAACCCAAGGGGTCAGACTGTTGTCCCTGCTGCACACCCTCTGCATTCCTCTCTTTCCCCAGTGGAGTTACAGGGAAAAACAACAGGGAAAAGCAGGCTCTGACAGGACTGATGGCCCAAATGCTGAGAAAACTGTTAAGAAAGGTGGACAAAACCAAGAGAGCTCTTGCTGGGAACCAGCACAGCTGGGAAATGCTCTGGTACCTGCCTGTGCTGCTTCACAGGTGCAAAGGAATCAACTGAGGATCATGCTGTGACCTTGCAGGAGAGCTGAGGGAATAATAAAATCATTTGGCTCACAGGCTGAGCAAAATCCACAACAGATCCAACCCTGCCAAAAAACATTAATTTTCAGACAGTTTTCCTCCCTACATTTTTCTGCAACCTTAAAGACCTAAGCTCTTCTGTTTCTAAAATGCTCAGTTCCACCTTAAATCCATTCTCCCACTCTTTTTTAGTGGAATTTAGAGTGGAGGGTAAAACATTGCTGAAACAATTCAACCAGTACCTTAAAATCTGAAAAAATGCCTCATTCAGCCCAAATGTGCCTACATTATTAACCACGTTCAGGCTCACTCCACAGTGTGCATTTCCTGAAAATTAAGAGATGCAAGATTGCCTCTTCCATATTCCACTGGGAGAAAAACCAGCAATCCTGTTCCACTTTTTCCAAAGCCATTTTCACACCCAGCCAAACACCTCCCAGCTGTGCCAGATGTGCTTTCCATCACAGGTAAAATGAATGCAGGGGGTGACAAAGCAGCTGGGTCTGCAAGATGCTGGCTCATGAGAGCGTGAGCCCAGCTGAGAGGACGAGTACCCAAGCGTGGGGAGGAGAAAATGGGCAAAGCAGAAAATCCCATCTCAGCCTGATCACCACGCAGAGTTATTCTGGTTTATGCTGCTGGCAGCTTTCTTAACTGCACAATGACACGCTAAAAATATTTGCCGTTTGGACTAGATTTCATGTTTAAAAATGTATAACAAATAATTACTTGTACAGCACAAACCTTATAGCTTCTGCTTCTGAGCAGATGGGAATTTGTAACAAACTTCATCTGGCAAAGCAGTGTCCCCTCATGTGCCATCACCTCACCCTCACTGCCATGCAGCACTGAGTGCTCCGTGCATGCCAGCCCTGCTTCCCAACGTGGGCAGTTCCATAGCAAAGGCTTTTGGCTGCTGGTGGCCAGGGAACAGCTCCAATCCACCTGGCTGCAAGACTGTTTTTCAGAGCCCACCACAACTTCCACTGCAGACTAAAATGAAATAAACAGCCTAGACAAAGTTCAGGTAAATAACTGATTCTGTATTCAGCAATAATTCTTTTATGGCGTCCAAAACCTGCCCAGCCACGGGATGGACTTGCAGTCCAAAATTAACCCCTTGTCCCTTTCTGTGCAATCTCCTGTACACCCCTAGTGAAAATTCAGCCTCCAGTTGCTATGTTAAGACCCAACCCTCCATTTAAACTTAAGCACATCTGATACAAAAACATCTGGTGTGTCTTTCTGGTGAGAGACAGGCTGCCACAACCTTTGCCCAGCTCTCCCAACCCTGACTATCAGTGGCAGCCAGGAGTGACTGCTTTGATCCCAGTTTTACTGCTCCTGTACACGCACAGTTGAACATTGCTCCAATATATCTGCAAACAGACAAATTACTTGGACCATTTCCCCAGGTGAGTCAAAGTTTTAGTCCTTCCTTATCCCTTCATATAACTCTCAAGACCTTTCCAACATATTTTTATAGTACAGATCCCAGACTGGGATATAGGAGAGGGTTTTTTGCTGCCCTATAGAAAGACAAGGTTTCTCACAATGTTTCCTGGGGTACCTTCACATGTGCCAAAGGCTTGGCACCGTGGCTGGAGACCTCAGCACACCCACTGAGGCTGTGGCTGCATCCTGTTTTCCTTGCCCACTAATGCCCTGAGAATCCTTAGCTGATGCCCACAAGGCTTCAAGCAGACACAAGCTTTGAAAACCTTTCAGAACTCTGTCACCACCTTCTCAGGCAGCTTGTTACCTTACTGCAAGTCTGACTCTTAGTTTAACATTATTTATGACAGCTTGTACTTCCTCATTGCTTGTTTTACCTTTAAGTCCTCTCCAGAGCCTCTTCTGAAGCAGAAAAAAACAAAGAAAGAAGAGGGAGTATGGATAAAAAAAAGGATCTGATTTTCCTCTAAATTTTGCTAGAGGTTCTCTTGAAGGTTACAGGCTTGTATCCTGAGAAAAGCAAGGGTAGCACAGTGGTTTCAGATGCTGGAGAACAGTGCAGGCAAACTGCTGCAGCAAGATGGGACTGGCCCCATAGCCAGTTCAGCTGTGTCCACACGCCCTCCCCAGGGTTTTCCAGAGAATCCCAGAGCAGGTGGAAAAGCTCTCCACACAGATCACTACCATCAGACCAGAGGGATGGGTTTTGCTTCATCTTAAGGCAGGAATCATTGCAGCCTGCAACAGACAGCCACTGACATTTTTGAAAGGAAATGCTCCTGTTCCAAGCTGAACTCTGGTTTGCTTGGTGAATTTTTCTGAGACCATCCCTTGCTGTTACTTGCTGTCAGCTGCCCTCCCCTTCTCCAGGACCATACTGGCATCGGCCAATTCATGTCCAGTAGAGTTTGTCCTGGTTGATTTCAGTAACATTCAATTTCATGCTATCAATGAGCATTTACTCCTTTTTCAGCAGAACTTTATTTGACTCATTTTTCTTTTCCTCTGCTCCCCAGCACCTCGGCACACCCCTTCCCAGCAGCCTCTGCACAGGGAGAGTTTTGTTATTAAGGATTCTTATGAACTCTTGGTCTTTAAACAGGAAAGATTTACTTTTGACTGATATCTGGCACCAAATAATTTCATGCAACAGTGGAGAGAGAGATTCCCTTCTGCTGTGGCATGCTGGTACGGCAGGATGCCTTAGGGGGACAGATGTGCCTGCTCTCCTGCCCTTGCACACTGCACTGCCCTTCCCTCCACCATCCCCTGCTCTATTGCTACCCTGACTGCAGCTGAGACACAATATAAGACAGAGATACCAGGGGGAGTTCCTGACATGCAGTGGTTCACATGGTGCTTCATGTGATGGTGGCAACCACTGATCTGGATAAACAAAATTATTTTGATTGTCGTCATCCAGAAAATCACTCTTATTTTGAAACACACCAGGTTTCCCCAAGATCACTAATGACAAAGCTCAGATCAGCCTCATACTCCGATGTTACAATGCCAGCATTTCTACTCATATATTTAGGATAGAAATAGATATTATTATTTTTTCATGGATGCTGCTTATGTTTTTATCCATACAATGGATGAAACTGCAACTGGCATTATCATACAAAAGTGTAATGATCCAAATTATCTCATTGAACATATATTTGGCTATTTTAATCGACAGAAATAAAGCTTCTACTGGCTGCCAGACATCCTCAGCTATTTTGCAGTCGCCATACATAAAGCCAGAAGAAATTGGCCAATCAGTGACCTTGAATAATTGCCTACGTTAAGTGCTAATAAAGGGGATCAGGAGTTACACAGCTGGGCAAAGGACCGCGTGTGAAAGGAGCAGCCTCCCAACACTGACCAGGCAGGGCTGGGGGAGCAGCAGGGCTGCAGCTGCTGCCCCTGGGGAGAACAGCAGCTCATCAATGAGCCAAACCAGGAGCAAAACCCATGTCCAGTTTTCTCCTCTTGCTTTGCTAAGGACCACGCTGTCAGCAGGGACTTTCCACAGGAAAGCTGTTGTACCAGTCTCAAAGAAACCATGTGTTCCTCATCTCAAATACTGCAGATGTTCATGGGAAACAGACCCCTTCCCAAACACTGCTGCTGCTGCACACTCACGAGGGGCCACTGTAACACGAAGGATCTCTGACAGCACATAAGCCAGTATTTAAGAGTGTACTGCTCTTCTATTACTCTAACTGGCATCATCCCCTCTAACTCCATTCCCTGCAAGCAGGCCCAAACCACGCTTCTCTTGTCTGACCTGACCATCACTCTCCCACACAAAGTTATTTTGGAATCATTTTGACAGTGGCAGCCACAGCTCCTTCAGCTAATTTACACTCAACTGATACTTAACCATCTGAGCTCAACTGTTCCCAGTCAAAATCCACTGTTACGGAGAAAAAGGGCAAATAAAGAGAAAATCCACAAGCAGAAAGGTCAATGAAGAGCAGAGTTAGAAGGTGAATGAAAATGACTACTTGATATTTTACATTTTTCATAAAAATACAGAATCATAGAATGGTTTAGGTTGAAAAGGACCTTAACGACCATCGTTTTCCAACCCTTCCTGCCATGGGCAGGGACACTTTCCACTAGATCAGGTTGCTCCAAGCCCCATCCAACCTGGCCTTGAAAACTTCAGGGATGGGGCATCCACAGCTTCTCTAGGCAACTTGTGCCAGTGCCATTCTTCACCCTCACAGTGAAGAATTTCTTCCTTAATGTCTAATTTAAAGCTCTCTTCTTTTACTTTAAAATTGCACACCCCCCCTCCCTTTGTCTTATCACATTCTGCCTGTGTAGATAGTGAGAATTTGGACATGCATGGGTAAGGAATAAGACTTCAAGCTATGAGGGGATGGTGAGTACAGTGATGAGGAACTGTTGCTGATATTACACCCTGCATCAGAAATAAAGAGCGCTGGGTTTTAATGTGATTTTAAAATACAAAATAAAATGCTACGCTTGGCAAATGACATCCTCATCAGACCTAACGGGCATCATGGGACTTAATAAAATTATTGTGTCAATAATTTCTCCATGAACAACATCTCTGTTTTGCAGCTGTTTTGTCAGTCCTGGTCTCAGTTCCGCACGAGACTCCTGGCAATGGCAGCCAAACACACGCCTGCAGCTCATTCCACCGATGTTGGACAACACGAGCTCTCCAACAAACTGGCAGAAATATCAGCAGGATAAATGACTTGTGTTGAGAACAAATATGAGACCATTTAATTATGCTACTGTTAGGATTTTATCATTTAAAACACCCCAAAGGCTTTCTCCCTGTCAATTTTGGACTTAACTAGGTCACAAAAGAAGATAGTTATGTTTAGCAAACTCTCCACAGAAGACAACAACTTGTGGTCCTCAGCCTGGGAAAACGGGAACTCCTCACTGATGCTCCTTCTCTTAAGGAACAGCCAAGGAGTAAAGCCTTACAGTCCCTCCAGCATCCCACTGCAATTTGTGTTGTCTTCCAAGATCTCCCACCTTTGTTGGTGACTTAATATTTTGCTCTCTGTGCCCTACATTTTACATTTTTATGTTGATACCTGGAGCAAAATAACATCAACGTAGATCTTGCCCAGTTTTCTTTCCTGTGGACTAATGACGACTGGAGATCTGTGGTTTTGCTGCTGCTGCTAGTACAGTTGCACACACAGGCAGCAGTCAGGCAAGATGCAGAAATGAGAATGAGCAGCTACTTAACCAAAACTCAACAGGGTGTTGAGCAAATCTGGGTGCCTTACCTGTGGACACTGTCACTGTGCCTGCTTCTCACCAGCACCTTTTTTCACTGCAAACATCATTCCCCATGCAGCATATTCAGAACAGGACAGCAAAATTATGCATTTGCTCTTTGTTCTCATTTATTGTGGGAAATGCCTGTAATTTTAGCTATCTCCCCCTCTGCACATCTGAGGAATGCTTAAGGCTCAAGCCTGAACACACAAGCAGGCAGCCAGATTCCACCAATGTCCAGGGGCCCACGGGGCACTGGAACCTGGCTGTGGTTGGGGTACAAGAGGGTTCAGACTCCAACCTCCACACCACATTGTGCTCTCCTGGGCCACCAGCACTCCGGGCTCACACACAGAGCTCCTGGGAAACTCCACTCACTTCCCTGTCACAGCTATCAATGTTTAACATCCACAGTCTCCAGCTCTACAGCAAAACACCCATGGCCCTGAAGTCTGATTTGAGCTGGCTGCTTCAGAGGTTTATGCCTCTCTCTCATGCCTGCTAAGTCTTTTCATGTTCAGTGGGGTATTTCAGCTCTATATTGCCCTAAATCTCAAGGTACTCTTGCTTTTACACCATTCTCTTCGTTAAAGGAGGACGCAATTGTTTTCCCTCTTTTGTTGCAACAATGTTTCTACAAAGACTTCATGGCAAATACATGACAATATTGTGCCATCACCTTCCCATCCTACCGTTCTATGTCAGAAACAAAAGAACTGGACCAAAGGCTGGATACAACACTTGAAAAACACATGCACAGATCACTGTTGTATAATGCAGGGAAGCAGTGATGTTTCCTAACAGCAAAGTCTGTGCTATGGAGGCCAGCACAGTTTTTACATGATTTTAGGCTACTATAGCTGCCTTTTAAATACATGAGAAGCTGTATTTAAAGTTGTTTTGCATGCAATTCCCTACTGAACTTGCACTCTGATTTCTCACAAAACATGAGTAGAATCAGATGTTCCAGAAAAAATGTAGTATATTGAATATGAAAACTCAGCACTGAAACAGAGGTAAGGAGCAGCTTACATAAGTTACAGATATTGAGGCTGAGCCTTTGAAATGCATGAAATCTACTTTGTTGATCATTTCCCAATTTATAGTTAGCTCAGTGGGAACAAATATGTGCCTACTTTGATATCCTTTTGAAGTAAATTCTTGGCATCTCATTTCTGTTAAGAAATATACCTATTCTCTTTTTAATTTGGTACTTTTTAGATGAAAACTGGAAGATTAACCCAGCTGTATTTCATATTCATGAAGTACTTTCTATGGCCTGATCCATACAACTCCCAAAGTTTCTTCTGAATTAAAATTACACTGTCTATCACATCCCAAGCTGTGACATGAAGCATTTGTTGAGTTGCATGGAACACTGGTGGCCTGAAGAATGAAATGTAAGGAGTGGAGGAAAGGACTGGTGAATAATTTCTTTTTTAAAATAATTCCATTTTCTGGAAATCTGAACATAAAATGGATTGCAAAGAAGCAGCCTTGAGGAAACCACATCTTACAGAAACATGATTAGAGAAAACCTAGTAAAATATTAATATAGAACTTTCAAAATATTCCCTTAGTGGATGATGTATGTCAGAAGAATGATCTCTCTTTATAACATGATAAAAAGAAAACCAAAAGAATAGTGTGTAACCTTAGGCTAGCACAGCTCAGTGGGAACCAGTCCAGGCTCTCTGACAAGACATTGCGTGCTGAAATGAAGACCCTGGAGCTCTGGCACAAACCAGCATGACCATGTATAACCCCCACTCTGTGCAACTATGACTATATCTTTCCATTTTGCTCTTGAGATAGGCATTAAAAGTTCCCCAGGAAGGCAATCACTGATAAAATACGTTAGCGAGGCTTGAAGTGTTGCAAAGCACTGAGATTTTCATGTAGAATTCAGATTTAAAGACCTACCTGCAAAATTAAATTCTAGCGGCTGCATTGTATTTCCAGTTAAAAGGAAGAGAAAGAGAGGCATTAACATAGTGCAGGGTCATGCACCAGTTATGTCTTATTAAGTATTCCAGCCTTCCTTAAGATAAGCATCACATATGGGTTCTTTTGCAGCTAGCAGCTCCTTGCTTAAAGAGAGAGAGGTCTGGATAACACCCCTTCTGTCTCCCAAGGCCTCCTGGGCTGATTGACAGGAACATGTACTGCAGGGAACAAATGCTGCTCAAAGAAAAAACAAGATTACTTTCTCCAAAAGGGGCCAGTGGGGTCATTTCTTTGTCATGTCTTCTGCTCATCATCTCTGGTTGAGGGAAAGACAAACAGGAGGAGTGACATTTTCCTTTCCTAATAAGACACAGTCCACAGTGTTCTTCCATAGTGAGAAACTGGTTTTTACATACAGTGGCTTGCACTGAATTCAAAGTTAGGGAAGTAAGAGAGATTGCTTGAAATAAAGACAGCATTTTGAGAGCCAAGTCCCACCTTTGAAAACCTTTGAACCACACCCCATGGAAACAAACTCAGAATCTGCACTCCAGCCCATCTCAATTGCACTTTATGTTGGTTTGTTTTTTGTTTTTTTTGTGGGAAGATTAGCAATAAACATTTAATTTTTATGTAGCACATTTAGCTACCACTCCCTCTCCCCTGTGATGGACAACTTTTGGCTTGGCTTCTCCTTGGGCAGACCCACCACGTGTTTTGAGGCTGCACTACCCTGCACAGTGGCAACATACTCCATGGGATTATTGGGGTTTTCAGTGCAAAGTGGTTTTTTCTAAACCAGCAACTTCTTCTCCACTTGCTCACCCATTTTTCAGTGTCCTCTCTGCCCAAACCAATACAGATAACACCTCTGGAGTCAGTACTTTGTGATATCCTAAATCTCCTCTCCACGGAAATGGCTTCAAGCTGTAATTCACCAGTGTTGTCACACTCTGTGATGCTCAAGGACTCTCCTATTTCTCAAGCTTTTGTAAAACCTTCCCCACTGCTTCAGCATCTCCCTGCACAACTGTGCCAGGAATGGTCCATCTTCCCAACCCTCCCTCTGCTCTGATCTATTCCATAATAAAGCTCAGAGGTGGAACCAGCCGGGCACTTGCAGAGGCAGCAGACACCAGAACAGCTCTCCCAGTTAATGTCTCAGGATCAAAGTGCTTCCCTTCCCAGAGATCTCTGCTAGTCTGCATATGGCAGCAGATCAACACATCAGCTAGTTAAATCCTTTATATCTTCCCCAATTGCTCCTACCTAGAGCCAAGAATTCACAACTCAACTTATTCTTTTCAGAATTCAAGGCTGTGGTAGGGAAATTAAATTGTATTAATAAACATCCATTTGAAATGAGGCTCCTGATCTGGTGGAAAAAAAACCCCAAACATGTGGCTAAGCAGCAGAAAAGTTATGCCAACAACTGTATTTTCACTGAAAGAGGAGAAATAGCAGATCTTAAATAAAGGGGCTGAGGTAGGTTGGAAATGTCAAGTCATCGAGATGATGTTTTATAAGGTAACCATGGCTATTTTTTATGCATTCCTTTGCAGCATGAATACAGACCATGAAAAGTATTCATGGGCCAATTGAAACAAAAATAAATGAAAGAGATATCTCGATGGTAATTTAAGGCTTAAATTAATCAGTCCACACAGACAACAAAGAGCCATCAGCGGACACTGCACCACAAAAACACCTCGCTAATGAGATGAGGGTAAAAAAGGGTTTTTATTGCTTCACAAAGGAGGAACATCTTGAAAATAATCCTGATTTTAGCCCTAATGTACCTGCAGGGATCCATATTGCTGGAGCAGGAGTTGTCCACATGGCTTATGGATAAAGTACAACTGTTTCTAATTTAATCTGTATGAGCTGCTGGAAAGGCAGAGGAAGGGGGTCCCGGCGTGCTGTAGCCCTTTGTGCAGCCTAGAGAGAGGGTCACACATGGTCTGATGCACGAGTCTGCTCTACTGCTGCTTCTTGAGAACATTTGGCATGATCTTCCATTAGACTAACAAGCTCTCTTGGTGGCTCTTACCTTGCTGGCAAGTGGTGTCACCCCTTACAGCAAGGGCAGGGGAGCAATCAGAAGTGGGGGACAGGAAATGGTGAGGGTGCCCAGTTGTGGTAAATCACAGAATCTGAAAAGGCTTCAGCTCAGAGGAGTCCTCGTGGACTCCTGCAGCAAATAATGAATTAAACCCATCTCCAGAACCCCTAGGAAGAGGGGCACTCAGCAGCCAAGATGTTTTGAATGGCAGCTGAGAGCTGAAATAAAAGGCAGCTCCTTCACTCCAGAATCTGTCTGGATGCTGAAACCATTTTCTGTCCCTTAAATAATACACCATGACAAGCCACTGCTTGTTTTGGTGGAACAAGTGACATTTGGCTAGGCTGTGGAGAGGCATCCACACCCCTAAACCCAGAGGGAAGGCTGGCAGGAGGTAGCGTGGGAAGGATTCATTGCAGAAGAGTTCTTCAGGCTAATAAACATCTCTGGTTAGTGTTAGAAGAAAACAACTGAGTTCTCCTCTGCAAGTCTTCACTATTGTTGCATGACATTACAATTTCTCTGCTAAATATAAGCTCTTTGGATGCACACTCTAGGCTGGTTTCTGTAAAGGGTCTGAAAACCAGAAGTCCACAGAAGGGCCAGAACTGGAAGTTCCTAGTACACGAAAACATACATCCCCAACTGGCAGCTAACAGGGTTAAAACACCCTCTGATTAAATGAAAGCATCTTTAATTAGTTTAATTGACCATGCCTCAGCCAAGACCATCTGCTCAGCAGCATTTGCCTGCTCTTTGCAGGAGCGATTGATCAGCCATAGCTGGAGAATACAGCATTAGGCTACATCAGATTTATTTTGTTTAACAGAAGAGCTAATTTGCTTTAAATTTAATTACAGGGGCCAAGATTGCTTTCTAAGTCCATAACAGCACAGAACATAAGCTGATCCTACATCTAATGGGTGCACACATAGGTCCACACATGTCTGTGCAAATCAGACACTGGATGATGACAGCTCAGGTCCCACCCTGGCAGAGTGATCTCTGCATTGTCCTCTCCAAAAGGCAGCAGCACTGGGGCACACTGCTGGGCTGGCAGGGCCACCCTGCTCACTGCCCTGTCCTGTCCCTCCAACTGGCTGAGGTTTTCCCTGCAGCTCTCATGGGACACTGGAGCTGACAGATGTCCCATCTTAAACCACCCCTCCTGCTCCAAATTATAGACATCAAACAATGCATCACACATAGGGTCACTGTTTCTGCACTGCCTGGGACCACCAGAGACAATCGTGGGACCTCTCTGTACCTCCTGGGTAATCTCCATCAGCAAACCCGTCCCAAAGGATGTATCTGGCAACCGAGGGTCCAGCGGAGCCAGACACCACCCTCGCCCCTCCCCTGACATTGCACTGTCCCTCTCAGTTTCTCTGCCCTCCCATGCCAACATCATCCTTCAGAACATTGCACCCTGAGCTGATGGAGAAGGGCAATTGCCCCTCCTCCCCAAAGGACCACGTGTGTATCTCTGTTGAGTTGTTCTGACAGGGAAGATTTCATTCACTTCCCAGCGCTTTTTCCTTTTTCAATTTCCCATTGGGTGCTAAATCACGGCAGGCTCTGGGAGATGCCTGGGCCCTGACAGGATGCTGCGGCTGCCGCTGGCTGCTACAGGAGTAATTACAACCCTGCACAAGGCTCCAGGCTGCCATTTCTGTTTCCATGGAAATAAATACAGAATTACTGAAAACAGACCATGATGCTTTATGGATTTTGAGGCTTTAGATCATCTCTAAACCACTTTAACCCATTTTTATTGGTTGTGGCTTTGTTTTAAGTTTGGGGAGGGGGAGAGGCAGGGAAGGGATGATGCTCACAGTGTGAATATAGGTGGAGCAACCAAAAAAAGTTTTAAATAGTGAAGGAGGGGGAAAAAAAGCCACAGGGTAAGGCTGATGCCCTTGGGATTTGCAAGGAGGAGAGCAGTGCTGGCCAAAGCTGCTGGCTGTCCACAGCACATACATCCAGCCCGGGAGAGAGGAGCCCATGCAGGCTCATTTGTTCTTGCCTGCAGCCCCACAGCAGTCCCAGCTCACCACCACCAGCCTCAGGACAAGCTGTTTGTAGAGAGCTCTGAGGCCCAAGGAAACCTCCCTCCCTTTCAGAGGGGTCATTACAGCTAGAGTTAGTGCTTAAATGCTCAGAACTGCAGATACACATTTCATAGACATTGAGCTTCAAGATGAAGCTAGAATAAAAACGAATTGCTTCGTGTTCTTTAAACGGGGAGCAGAAGGGAGGGATCCGACCCTAAACCCCTGAGTCCCTGAATCAAAGGGACAGAGATGTGCACAGACAGGTAACTCCACGCTGTGCACAACAACCCTGGGCTCAATGCTCGCTGCAAGGCATGGCTGGGAATTCTTCATCACAACAAACTAAATGAAATACTTAGTCTGGGGAGGATACACACAAACCAAACATTTATTTAGAGGTGACCTTAGCTGTCATCTCACTGTCTGAGCTGTCACAGTGCCTTACATGAGTTTCTGCCCTTACTTGCGCTGCAGCTTCCAAGTACCGCTGCAGTTTCTCTACAAACAGAAAGGATTTATGAAATATTTTTAAGGAGATGTCTCCAACTTTCAGCTACATCAGCAAAGTCAGCTCATGCCACATGTTTGGCACACACTGGGTACATGATGGCCATATGACCAATGTGTGCCAGGCACATGTTGGGCATGTGATGGGCACGTGAAGGGCTCAACACACAGAGTGAGTGAAGAAACCAAGTTTAGCAGAACCATATGAACTGCAGATGAGAAAGGGGCAGAAGGCAAGATACCACCTCAGCAAATCATTTCTAATACTGACTTGAGCTAAAATCAAACACTTAAGCCAGTTTTTTTTGGCAGGGGAACTTTCTGCTTTGTGAGAAATGTCAGCCTTGGGACATAGTGTCCTAATTCAGCTGCAAAAATAAATGTCAAAACAGTGAATTCTAGTTTTACGGCAGTTCCATTCGAGAAAATTTGGGTTGAAATGTTTCCTAGTTAAAATCACAGGCCCCCAAAACTTATGAAACAATTCCAGTTGCACTGGTGAGAAGTCTTTATGCCTTTACATGAAACAGCCACCAGACAGCGATGAGACCTGGTGTGTGTTGCAGCCCACCCACACATGCACACCTCTCTGATGTTTTGCCTTCTACACGGGTGGACAGAAATAGATGCTGAAAAACCATGACCACATATTAGCATCACTCAGCACACTGGACATGCCTCTATTTAGTTATTTGCTTTCAAATCTTACATCTAAGGGAATTATGCTTAGCACAGGTTATTTTGCAACGGTATTATGGGATGCTTCGGGCCCAGGAAAGAAGAGAAAGTCTGACTGTGAAGCCTGAGAGTTCAGGCAGTTCTGCAGGGAGAGCCCCCTCTTCCTCTGAAGCAGGAGGATGGAATTGCACAGCTCATCAAAGACACGATCTGGACATCTGCTCCTGCTGCTGGATTAACTGAACAGCACTGTACGAGCTCCGGCTCTTACTGTAGCTAAAAATGACTTCTAAACACAGCTTGAGACAGAAAAGTAATTCACTGCCCTACGCCTGGGAAAGAACAAGACAGGGAGAACACCACAGCCTGATTTTAAGAGATGCTGCTGAACTCAGCCATCATGAAAGCCAGCAGGAAATAGAGTACCCAAGGAAATGCCAACTGCAGCAAGAACCCAAGTTTGGAATTGCCCAACACTTACAGAAAACAGCTCCTCTATGACTCTTCCACAGGTTAATTACAAAGCAGAAGAGCCAAATTTAAGTCTTGCGAACAGGTTCTGGACCAGAAACCCCAGACTGAAACACATTTCTCCCTCCACCACACCTCTCACACAGCACAGGAGCTCGCTGCTGGAGCCAGAGATGCTCAATTCCCACGCTGACTCCAGTGGAGCAGAAACACCAAGCCACGTGGCACGTGTTATGCAAAAAGCGCAAGACTCTGTGTATTATTTAAAATGTTCGAGTCAGAGCTTGTGCTTAACAACATTGTAATCTTCACAACTACTCTGCTACCACACCACTTCCCGCCTTTATTTCCTAAAAGCCTTTCCAACTGCATCAGTACCTTTTAGTCTGTTGCTATCTCAGATCCTGCTAAATCACTGCTATCACATTAAGAATACACTTATCTCATGCCACCTAGGGATATTGTATTAAAAAATCTCTTTAGAAATCATCCTCCATCTGCATGAACAAAATATTATCTCAGAAGTGAATGGACATGCAGTCCCAGTGATGTAATCATTATGCAATTAATGTGATGTAACAGGAGGCTGTATAGAGAAAAGCATCTACTTTCAGAGCACAGAAGTACCAGCAGTGTTTGGGGCTCTCACTACCACTCTTGCTCATGCTTTCAGGGGACAACAAGGCAAAGCCTTCTCACCACTTGCCTCCTTGCACAGCCTCTGGGCAGTTTAACCCTGCACACCAAGGCAAGGGAGAGCACAGGCCAGCCAGCCCCTTCAGAGAAGAAAATGGGCTTTGCTTTTCTAAGCACAGGTGACTGACTGATAAACTGCATGAACAGCACAGTGCTGCCACTCTGGAGAGAGTGATGGCATTCAGACAGCCCGCCAGGGAAAAGGCTGCTTTTCCCAATTCCTCCCATGACCGGCAGACAAGCACAGGTCAAAAAAAAGTGTAGCTTATACAACGCCAAATTACCACCGAGAAGCTTGTGACTACCCCCAACAGACTGGCTGCAAGCAATGGTTGAGACCCTGCGGAAAGAGGAATGGTCAGCAGCAATTTTGGTGCTTCGTGGCAAGAGAGAAGTACAAGGCATCTGCTGCTGCTCCCCTCAGGGCTGCTGGCGGCCAGGGAGCTCCAAAGACCCCGCAGGTATGACCCCCAGCTGGCATGACTGCAGGTAGCATCAAACAAAGGGTCCCCAGAGCAAAGCCTGCGGTTTCCCTGGGTGCTCACTGCTGCCTTCCCTCTGCAAGGAGAGAAGGAGCAGCAGTTCCCACCCCACTGCACCGGCACCCCGTAACCACTCCCACTGCATCCCAGGAATACACCCAGCTGCTCAATGACTGCTGGCCTTGCAGTCTTCTGAGCCGTGCCTTGTGTACAAAGGGCTTTCCCTTCTGCATAGCTAATCCTCACTACCCAGGTGTTAAAAACACAGTAACTCCCATGCTAATTCTTGCTGTCATCAGAAATTATGTCTTCCTGTAAAATCTTAAATTACAGGTTTATTGCCTCCGATTATTAGAAAAGACCCAGAATTAGATCTTCCACATTCAGATTGAAACCAGGACCCACACAGGAAAAAGGTTGCTTGATGCAACAGGGCAATTTGCAGGGAGCAGCCTCTGGGTTCATGGTGTCAGCCAGAAAGGTTCTCACAAGCAGAGATCATCCACAAAGCAGGGCAGCTGTGATCAAACGCTGTTTTCTGCATCAGTGGGAAGCACAAACCAGGAGGGAAGGATCACACACACGCTCATGCAAAGCCACCCTGGCCAAGCACAGGTCAAGGGAGGATGAGACACAGGGCTAGAGTTGGTTTAAGTTAAAAAATAAACCAAAACACTGCAGAACTGACTCAGTTCTTTACACATCACTGAAAACATTATGGTTTTGATTTTAAAGAATTCTTCCAGCAGAGGATGGAGGCACAAAATCTGTGCAAACACAATTTATGAGGTCCATTGCAGTTTTTGCTATGAAGACACATTACTCAGGGACATTTATTATCATCTCCCCACTCTATCATTAAGGTCTGAGATGAAGAATAACAAATGCAAGATAACTAAGCTCTTTACAGGGGTAAAAACAGATCAAACATAATTCTCTGTGTCTTAAAAAGAATTGGAAATGTCTAGACAGAAGACAGACAGAATTGGTCTCAAATGTATTCATTTCAATAAGAAGCTGAAGCCCTGAATTACAAGGAAAAGACTGAAGCCTGCTCCTCCTCCGAAAACTTTCCACATCTTACTCTCTCCGTGACTCTGGCATCCTTTATCCCGCCTGTGATATTTATATCCAATAGCAGAGGATTGTAATCTGGGTCACCAACAGCCTGGACAGCCACTGACAGCCCTCAGCAAGAGCTGCTGGAAACACAGGCAGCACTGCAGAGTCCCAGCTATGCAGCTCCGGAGAACTGGCTCTTACTGGGGTAGAAAGAGAGGAATGGGAAAGGTTTTCAAGTGCAAGCAGAGCCATCCTGAGGTCATGGGGCTTTGGGATGCTCTTTCCTTCCACCACAGGCATGCAGGGATCACAGAGCTCCCTCTCCTTAAGGAGAACCTGTATAGCCTCACTGAGCAAGTCTGCGTAAGCCACCCACCCCAGGGACTCCTGCGATCTGACTGCTGATACCACAGGCTGTAAGAACCTCTGTCATTAGACTGGTGATGTGACACAGGAAGGGCAAACAAGCCAAACAGCCCACTTAACCACGTCAAAGATCTGCTCACCCAGACACAGAGCTGAGGAATAAAATTTTCCCATCTCAGCAATCCTACGGAATTGCACAAGAAAATGAACAAGAGAAGGAGGCCCACTTGGACAGCCAGAACAAAACTGGCAGTGCAGAAGTCCCACCATAAACCAACCCCTACTTTTTTGGTAGAAGTTCTCTCCAAAGGAGTCTGGTCAGACCCAAAGTTTCCAGTTCACAACAGCAGTATTTCCTATAGGCAAGCCTTCCCCAAAAGACCCTCTCCCATTCCCTCCTTACCTGACATGCATTGTACAGAAGCTGATGCTCAAATTTCTTGATCCCCAAAATGTTCTGGAACATCTCATAGAGCTGCTCCTTGCTGAGAATGAGCTCCGAGGCAGCACTGGCTGTCATCCTGGCCTGTTGCTTCCGAGGATCCTCCTCCCCACGGTAAATAGCATCAAACTTTGCCATCCAAGAGCTCAGGACTGTCTCCTTGCTGAGGCCATCAATTTCTGGCAGGCTGCGCACTCTCTTCTCAATGTGCTTCTTGAAGACCTCCCGGGAGTCATTTGCTGAGCACCCTCCGCTCTGCACCATCCTGGCAACGCGGTCGCTTTTCAGGAATACCTGCAAAGAAAAGGGTGATTTCAAATGGTGTCAGTTTAAAAAGCCCTCTGAAGTATCACAAAAGGTGGTTTCACTGCTGGGAAGCTGCTTATTGACTGCCAGGACATTCTCCAACTCCTCACTCAACCGCCACATGTTGCCAGAGGTTTCAGCTGTACTTTGGAAAGCGTCATGAAATCAGGTGAAGCTTCTGCTTTGCCTCCACTAAAATGAAACATTTGGATGCAATTAGGAATTGATGTGCTGTTATGGTCACATCTCATGAGATGCATAAATGCCCTTTGGGAAAGAAAGATTTTATTTTATTCTATCTGATGTTTTAATAAGGAAGTTTTTGCACAACTCTATTCACCTAACGAAGTTCTGCCCTGTTAGAGGGAGCAGAGTCATCTTACTCATGCCAACAACACTGTACTGGGTTTATCCTGGTAGCCAGGCCCCTGGGAATCCTCTGCAAGGACCAGGCTTACACCCTAATTCTACTACACTAGAGGAGATCCTTGCTGTCTGCCCTGCTGTCACAGGAATGGGAAGTGCAAGATGGTTCAGCACGGCTTGAACCTTTGCAGAGGTGCAGGGCACTGACAGCAGGAGAAAGGGAGGGAGAAGACATGATAAAGACGTTCTTCCCACTGCAAAGCAGCCAAAGGGTCAAAACATAACAGACTCTCACAGACCACCTGTGTGGTGTCCTGGGAGCAACACAGAGCTGGGTTAGAGAGACAGAGGGATGTTGTGTCGGCTCTCCTCTCCCAAGCCCCGAACACAGAAGAGCAATCAATATCCAGTAAGAAAACTGCTGTTTTATTAATAATGCTGAGAACTGATGAATACAGCAGCTTGGGAAGAAGCTGTGCCCTCACAGGGGTGTATCTGATACACAGGGGTGTATCAGTGAGATTCATTATCTCAGTAATTAAAGAGCTTGAGGATGACCTAAGGACATGACAAATTTTTTTGTTTTATACCATTCAGCAACATGGTACTCCATGTTCCCAGATGCTTGATGGCACAGGCATCTGTGAGCAGTAGTAGTGGGTTTTGTCCAAGGACCAGCCCAAAAATGATGCTGAGAGAGAGCTGGGCTGCCTCCTTCTAACATCACCATGGGAGCAGTCACTTCCTGCAGACAAGACAGGCAGGATGGCACCAGAAACCTCTTCAGTCCATGCTAAAACAACAGCAGCATGTGATTCATTTCCTTGTAGAGATTAAATATGAGTGATAACACCCCAGGTGTGTGCAGGTGCTTTCAAGTAATGGGTGAGAGCTATCAAGAGCCAAGCTCCTGATGCAGCCAAGGAAATTATCAATGCACTGACTGCAGGAAATGGTGGGAGGTCACAGTGATCAGCCCCACTGCAACATCCTCGGCTCCCATGTCCCCTCATCCACGCCAGGTGCCCAGGCCTGACCCTGTGTGACAGTACTAATGACTTCCCATAGCTGCCAGCACCAGTGACTGCTGTGATCCATTGTTCTCACCCCCAGCACAGTGAGCAGTGGGATCTGGCTCCCCATATTCCCTCAGCCCTGGTTTTTCCTCCCTGGGCGTGGAGCAGCAGCCAGCACAGGAAAGGAAGGCTGCAGCTGGCAGTGAGGAGGCAGGCATAGGAGAGCACCAATCAGACACAAAAGAGCAGAAGAAACCATGAAATAGGAAGATAAAAAACAGATTTAAAAAAGGTGTTTTGTCCTGTTTTCTTAAAAAAAATACCAGGTGAATCGCCCAGTTGTTGGACTTCTTAGTAGGGTTGCCAGGAGCCAAGAATTGCCTAGAACAAAATCCTAGCATGGGTGCACACACCGAACCTTGCAGAAGAGAACTGACCTGCAGGAGCTGGGCCAGGCATCTCCTGCCACATCCAGAGATGAACCCACTGTGCCACTGTGTCTCTGTCTGCCTGCAGCAGAGTGGAAACGGATCTAATGAAGCACTCCCATCACATGCACTGAAGTGACTGCTGCAAAATGTGCTGGTTGACAGACAAAGCTTTACTCATTAGACGTAAAGGGACCTGAGAAAAGCTCCCCTGCAGTGTGTTGGAGTGTGCTGGGCCTGTCTGCGCACACGGGTTTGCAGCATTCCTGCAGGCACAGCAGCGCTTTGCAGAGCAGCAGCAGATCACTCAATTTTTAAATTTGATAGCAGGCTGTGGACTAGTCCAAGACTGACAACCACATGCTTACCCTGACAGCCAGAATTAACAGCAAAATGTGGCCATGCAAACACATTCAGGGCAACAGCAAATGCATTTCTGACCTACAATGTCACCTTTACCTTTTTCTTCTATGCAAAAAAACCCAATCACTCCCAGGTAATGAACTTTTTCTGCACCATTAATAAGTGGACCTTTCAGAAACATCAGCCATGTCCTGCACAGAGATGACCAGCTTCAGCTGTGTATTTTCCAAGCCATCATGCAGATTTATAAAACAGAAAATGCTGATTCCTAGATAGCACCCAAAGGAAGGACAGCTAATTGAACAAAACTGAGATTTGCAGGAGCTGAGATAAGCAGGAGCTGCCGTGATTTGCACAATGGCTCAACCAAGGGAGGCATCAGGGAACACTGCTCAGGCACTGAGGGGCAGAGGCTTTCTGTGGCAAGGTTTTTCCTTGTGCCACTGCAGCTGGTGCCGAGGAAGAGCCGCAGCCAAGCTTCAGCTACACAGAAGCTGAAAGCGCACATGGCCGTCAGTTAAAGGAGACCAACAGCTACAAAGAAAAAGTAAGTTGTGCTAAAGGACACAGTGTGATGCATGACACTTTATGTGGCCCGTTTAAAGCAGGAGAGAGCCAGTGGAGGGTCCACTTGAAGACATGGGTTTGTGTACATCTAGTGCTAATCTACTGCTCTTTTTCCATTTGATAACTTGGGGCATTTATACAGCACAGAACATGTGGAGCTGACAACATTCAGCCAGACCCAGCAGTGAAACAGCGGCGTACTTTGCCTGGTTCTAAGCAGTTTCCTTTTCCTGCCCAATAATCTTATTTGAGCAGATGATGCTGCTCTTGCATCCTAAAACACAGCTCATTCCATCTTGAAAACTTTCTTTGAGAGCATCTGTTCAATGAAGCTCTGATGATCCCTCGGCAATTTCTTTTCTGATAAAGGATGTAAATGACTCTCGGCTTCCTTCCTGTACAGAGAAGGATGGAGCAGGAGCTACTAGGCTGGTTTAAAGGAGTTAATCCAGAGATAATTTGTGCTTTCCTTACACAGAAGCAGCTGCTGTCATATCCTATAGAGTTAAAATTCTCTTCAGTTTTAGTATCTGATTGTGGTCCCCTCTTAGACTGCACTTCTAGAGAAATATTTTATGTAGGCAATTCAAAATCTTCACCTTCTATGACAGAATAGCTCTAGGGAGAAAGAGAAATGGTTTGCAGAAAGGCTAGCAAAAAAATACACAACACTCATACGAATCACAAGCACTGATTTCCTTCAAAACCAGAAGCTCTTTCCTTCTGAGTAGAGATAAAAGGCAGCATTATGGGCTGCATACAAAGAGGTGCAAAAAGACAGACATGCATAATTATTCTTTTGCACAATTATGAATGATGCTTCATGTTCTCTGGTATCATCTAGTTTTGTAGATGCACATCCTCCTCCCTCCCCCTTTGCTTTGCAGCACTTGTCATGCCAAAGAGAAAAGACTCTTGCTGAAAATCCCAAAGTCAGTTGGACACAATGCAAAAGCTTCTGCAAGAACTGAATGTGCTGCCCAGATTTCTCTTGGTATTTTTCACAGGGAGCACATGACATTGATTTTACTGGTTTTGCCATCTTCCCTGTTTTAGAGTACAGTGTTTAAAAGTACCAGGAAATTATTTTTCAGCTCAAAGGAAGGGCAGTCTTCCCCATAATCAAGCTATAGGAAACACCCTGGTATAGTGGTTGCTATGGTTGTTCCATGGTTGACATTCAAAACCTGAACCTCCCAAACATTGTGATGTACCAGACATCAGACAGAAACCACTTTGCACTGCCTTTGCTTCATATGGTGTGATAATGGACAATCCATTAATTTGGAATTCAACCCCATCTGTGAATGGGGGTGAGGACATGGATTCATAAGACCATTGCATTGTCTCTCCTTACCTCATAGTAGCTCTGGACAGCATTTATAAAGGCTTCATCTGCCACAATCTGGGTTTCTCCATTGAGAAAGGCCTGGAAACGATCTTTGATTGTCTGGAGCTGCTGCTTACTTATCTGTAAAACATGCCAAAAGGAGAAAATTAGTCAAAAAAGGTTTATGCATGAGTGAAAAACCCAGTAATTGTTCTGCAGTATCTTATTGGGGTGCTTATGATGTGCATTTCTGCTCTCCTTTGGGGACAGCAGCAATAGCTGAGGAACCAGTCACACATGGGTACACACACATGTGCACTCTGTACCCTGGCAAGTTCATTTAGGCATCACAAGCACCTGAAGTCACCCCGAACATAATTTCTAAACAATTCTGCCACCACAAAAGGCACACAAGACTTTTACTACTTCAGGTATACTCAATTCAAAAGCAAGCTGCTGTGTGAGTGTTTCAAAGAATCTGTTTTGGTGTAACCCCTTCTCCACTCAGCCTCTCCTCCCCTTCAGAAGCTGAGGTTTCATACCAAATGGAAAGTCTTGCGTTGGCTGGTGGGTTTTGGGGATCTTTTGTCCTTGCTCACTTCTTTTGGCTTTTCACATATAAAACATCAGTCAAAACCAGTGGTGAAATAATTTAATGTCAAGAAATCCTGTGAGAGCAAACCGATTCTCCTTATCCTAGCAAGGACTTTCTCTGCTGTCTCTTTGCTGTTCAAAACAGTTTCTGTCCAGCATACAGCTGGTATAACTTACAAGACAATTCTAATTTTGTCACAATGACATTAACAGAAAGTTTGCAAGGGTTTATGCCAGCCTTGTAAGATAACATGCCATTATTTTTCCAATTGATCCGTCAGTTTAAAACCAGACGTAGCTAAAACTCCACCTCTTCAGCTTACATTGCAGACAAAGTCACAGTAGGTACATAAGTCATGTACCAGCAATGCCAGTCTAACATCTTAAGATGTAGACAATACTCATGCTGAAGAGCTGCAGGGATTGAAATGTAGCTGGGCCTGGTTTTCCATGGGGTTGCTTCATGTTTGAGGATAAGAATTAATTTTGATAGAAGGAAGCAAACAATACGTATATATAGCAATTTCAAACTTAAAGGGAAAGGAAAGCAGTAAGAATTAGGACAGATATTTATTAGTGACCACAAGGTCTAGAGAAGAGTCTTTATTTCTCATTTGTATGCCAATGGAAGAAACCAGCCCATTAGAATGGAAGAGCAAGATAAAATTAATGGCTCTGCTTAAATGGCTTTGAATAAACTATCAAAAACTGCAGAGATTCAAACAACTAGAGCATAATGAAGGCTGATAAACGCCACTAGTGATAAAAAGCAGGAGAGGGACCACTTGGAAAATGCAGTGATAAATATCACTGGAGCTACAATCACGATGAGCTGTGTGGGGTGTTCAGGGACTGCGGTAACGAACATCATGAACTCTGGTAATTAATTCCACAACACCACATAGAGGGGGGTTAGTGAGCAATAGCAATTTGATGTGATAATCTGGGATTAGTGTATCCTGCTGCTAATGGAGAGGTGTTCATCAAAGTGATAAAGTGAGACTCAATATGCTCTTCTTTAGAAAACTTGGAAGAGCCTTCACCACCCTCTGGGTGCTGGAAAGGGTCATTCCTACACCCAAAACAGCAGCCCAGACTTCACAGGGTCTGACATATGCAACACAGCTCAGTATCACAGGGCTGGAGTAAGGACCATCCCTTAACCTGACCCACCTCAGCCTTGGGCCCAGAGGAAAAGCACTGCCAAAAGCTTATAGGTTTTAGGCTGGCAGACTCTTAGGATCAAAAATTAGATCCTGTCTGCCATGTCAGGCACCTAAACACCTTTGTGTTTTTTGCCAACAGCAACCTAGACATCACGAGCCCTTGGGCAACACGCACAACATCATATGTAATGACGGAATTGAAAACTGTGTCAATGATAAGAGAAGCCAAAGATAATGCAGTGATCGAGTGGGAGACACCTGTGGGAAGGTGCTAGGTCTGTTTTTATTAATCATTTAATTATCTGGAAGAAGAGAAAGGCAAGATGTTAATTAAATATATGGACAATTTTGTATTAGCAAATATTGTGAACGTCAGGCAGAAATGACAGGGCAACAGATGCTATAAAAAACCAAGGAAAGAAACAGAAAAACTACAGGTAAGCTTGAAATCAGGGTGCTGAGGCACAAGGGAAGACATACTAAGCCAAGAGGCTTTTCATTTTGGATTTTAACAACACACGTGACATATTTATTACATTTTTGTGTCCAGGTTATTTCTTAGGACAACCTCCAAAAGTCCTTGCTTGTTGAATTCCTATAATGCCATCTAGCAGCAGTATTTTATGCTCCTTCCTCAGTACTGAATGGGCTACCTTCAGAACAAATGACACTCCTTGAAATTCCTAGAAATTCCCAATACGCAGCTCACATGCAAACTCCTGGGGGCTGTGGAAATGAATCATCGGATTTGTCTCTCCTAGAGTGTCAGTTGCCTCCTCCTTTGCCAAGCTGTACACCAGCATCTTCCCTATCCAGGGAAAAGGAGATCCACTCTGATCACACCAGGCTGCAGCACAGTCCAGTCCTCAGCTAACAGGATTCTCAGTCTGACACCCCCGGCAGACTGTGAGACAGCACGGGGGTATTGATCCATGTCTGTGCCACTGTCAGGGATGTTATCAGGGAAGCAGTCGATCTGAGCCACAATTTAACTGTTTTAATATTAAACTTAGCTTCTGCAGCACAGCAGCAAACACCTGGTGCAGAAAGCCAGTGCCACAAGGGAGCAGAGGAGACCAGACCTGCAGGTCAACCAAATGTGCCCAACACATTCCACCTCCTATTTTATGCCTCTTTCCTTCCCCATCAGGCCCCATAGGCATTGCTACCAAATCTCAGCAGCACTCTTGGGGCAGCTGGGAAGCTCCACTTCCCAGCAAAAGCTGGAGCAGGTCAGGGGAGCAGTCTCAGCACCAGTGTCATGCTCCAGAGCCTTGAAGCTGTGCCAAGTGATGCCACTAACTCAGCCACAGGCTTAAAAGAGCACATGCCCTGAACACTCAACTGGAAGCTTAAGTGCTTTAAAGGCAGGGGTGTTATTTTATCTCTTGCAATTAGAGGTACCAGTGATAAGCTAGAAATCCATACAAAACAAGCCAACAGGTTCTGCAGATCCAGTAAGGCCACTAAGGGGCCAACACAAACCACTTCTCAGTTACTTTCCATAGGGTGTCCAGAAATAGCAGAAAACAACAGAATTAATTCCACTTGGAAGCACATCAGTACAACATCACACCCTTCACAGCAGCTGTGGCAGGAGGTGAAACCCTGCTAGGCTGCAAACTCAATAGGTGTGAAGATGTTAGGGACACAGTCTCATTGCCTCCCATGCTGACACAAATCCAAGTGCCATCACACAGGAGAGCTGGGAGTAAGCAGGAAAACCGGTGGATTGAAGAGGTTTATTCTGTTTACCTTCCCTCACTTTTCCAAACCTCTCTGATGTTCCCCACAACTGCTTCCCACATGTGAGCCATTAAAGAATGAACAGTCATTTCTGCATTCCACAGGGATCACAGAACACAGCATGCTGCACCCAAGAGAACTCTCCCAAGTTGATACTGTGGTGTGCTTATGCAGCAGAGTGTTTCCCAGACTTTTACCTGTCCAAAGCATGGGAGTATTTAAGTTGCCAGATATACACAGGCATATTAACAACTGTAATCAGTTGAGGCAGTGAGGACAAACTCCTGGCACACAGATCAGACACAGCACCCATGGAGCTTTGGGATGGCATCTCTCATGGATTACACGGCTTTTTATAAGGAACTTGGCAGATGTCTTTCCCATAACAGACTACATTATGGGGAAGAGCTCTCCAGTGACTAGACATGGACACCAAATGATTTCTACTTTCTTGGTCTTTGTTATGAAAAACCACAGGCCCAGCACAATCTAGTGACCTCAGAAACTGACTAAAGAACTGGTGGCCACAAACAAAGCACAGAGGCAACCAAATGAATTTGCTTGATGCAGATCCCAGCAAACAGCACATCAGCCTCTTCGGGACAAATGTTCACCAGCAGCTTTCTTGCTCTGTTATTTTTGCAGATACTCAGTCTGACTCAGAGCCAAATGCAAACCTGAATGCAGGGAGCCATGGCACCTTCTCCAGAGTGTTCCAGCCAGTGAACAGCTGGCACCATCTCTGCGCAGTGTCTCCAGCCTCCTTCACCTACACTAGGGAAGCACAAGCACTGCAAAGAGGAGCTGTTTGCCACAGAAAACTTCCCTGAAAAAAGTTATACACAGCAATGTGCCTCACTAAGCCATTCACTCTCCAGAATACATTGCTGAATCTGAGCATGCAGGAATAAGTTCAGCACCAAAATGGGTCCAGAGAGGCTGTGGCATCTCCAGCCTTGCAAATTTCCACAGCCTGACTGCATGAAAATGATCTGGTTTGGGAGGAAGCCCTGCTTTGAACAGGGAAATTGGGCCAGAAACCTCCAGAACCCCCTTGCAACCTACATTATGCTACAGCAGTACCATATCTAACAGAATATTTGGAAGGAGGGGCCATCCTAGATTGTAGATTGCTGAATCTGTCAGTAGCAGGTTGCAGCATAACATGTCCACACCTGTACAGGTACTCAAACCTGCTAATAAAGCCCTGTCCATCAACATGACAGCTGCTGGAATCAGTCTGATTTGGGCTACGTAGAAGGATGTTTCCAAGTGAAAGGCACCCTTGTGGTTGAGAGGTGACCCCCTTTACTGCCACACTTGAACACCTCTGATCAAAGACTGAATGTTTCAGTGCACTGAGGCCTCACAGAGCCCTTGCACACTGCACATCCTACTGGAAGGGTCCTTCCTGCAGGCAGGACATGAGGATGCATGGCAGCACTGCACACTGGTCCCTAATGGCTCAGCCCATCAGCATCACCCCTGTCCCAAAGGAATCATTTCAGCCAAGGACTGCAGGTAATTCCCAGGGGAAACACCTCTGCCTTTTGTCCAGAAAGCCCAGCAGCAGCCAACCACGAGCAGCACTGAGCTCTTCCTCCTTAGGGCACTTACTGCTCAGGGACCACTGCAGGGAGGAAAGGAGGAATATTTAACTGCTCACTGTGCTGTTGCTCTGGGTTTGGTTTTGTAACATCTAATAAATATTTTATTACTCCTCAGCACCAGGTGATTTAGGAAAAATCTAAACCAACCGAAAGAGCATCTCTCATCATTGCTGCTTCCACAGCCAGAAAACCAGTCACAACATGAACAATGTGGGAGGGAAGCTGGGGGAGGGCAGAGCAGCCGAGCACTGCTCTCAGGAGAGAGGCCAGAGGAGCCAGCAATGGGCATAAGACTAGAAAAAAAACCCCAATCAGGTTATTTTGCACTGGGAAAATGTATCAGGTTGTCCCTTTGCTGATGCTGATTTCCCTGCTACAAGAGAGGGCCACAGGTGGGGTGACTCACAGCCCCAGCATTTGGGGTTTTAACTGCAAACTCTCCTGGGCAGATGTGGCTGCTCTGCAAGCAGCTGAACACTGCTGGCTTTTCACTGCTCGCATACACAACCAGCACTAATTGCCAGTCTCAGGCAACTGTTTCCAGTTGCCTGAGTGTTTTCTAACAGTGTTTTCTGGTTGTTTCAGAGAAATTTAATACTTGTTACCAGAAAAAGCTTCTTGTACTTTGGTTCCTGGCAGCCACCACACATCTTTCCCGGGATACCCTTACAGTCTGACCATATGACCACGGATCACTGTGCACACACCCACTGTTTTACTGCCGCCTGTACAACTCCCTCTTTGTGGGTGCTTGATTTGTTGCCTCTCCCCTCAGTCCATGATTTACAGACCCTGATGCATCCACACTCCTCACCCACTCTCCAGGCACACTCACCCTTTGTGAATGGCAAACAACAAAACAACATGGTCCTGGCAAGCCATCCCAGTGTCACCTACTCCTCTCTCAGAACAGGTGTCCAGTTGATTTGTTGCAGAGAAAATGACTGCACCATCACCGTGCCTGGGGTTACACGCATGGGCAGTGAAGGGCACACACAACCCCTTCCGCCTGTAGCAGCTCATGCCCTGTCTGCTCAGCCCACCTGTGATGTTGGGGATGGGTCAGAGCAATGTGGATCCTCCAGGAGAAACACTCCTACATGTCCACCTGCCCTGAGCTCAGAGATCAGGCTGGGTTTGAGCACAAACCATGCAAACAGCTCCTGGGTCCTTACACACCAGCACAGCATCGAATGGAGGTCAGACTGAACCAGTCTCTCACTCAAGGAGCCCAAGAACACAAGAATAGTATTTCCTGACCTAAGTGTAAATATCTGCTTCAGCATTGTGACCAAAGGGGACAGAAAACCCACTAGAGCAGCCTGCAGAGGAAGAAAGCCCCTTCCTCTGCCCAGCCACACCTTCCCACAGCACCAGCTCCAATCCCTGCCAGGACCTCTGGCTACCTCTGTTATTACAAGCAAACTTCAGCAGCTTTGCAGCACAAGCAGTGAGTGTTAAATGATTTTGTCACTTGCTGGAACATTTCTTCTGTAAAGATGCTCAAGTATTGCTGGGTAAGTATGGGAAGGCAAAACAGCAATCACTTTGGTTAAGCTAGCTGCAGACATAGAGGGTCTAGGTGAAGCAGTGCAGATCTCCTCTTTCCACTGTCCCAGACTACATCCAGTAGCAGATTTATCCAAGAGACAAAGCACAGGCTCTGAGTCTCTCTCTCTCTGAAATACATGGATGTGCTTTTTTATCCTCTCAAACCCTGAGTATATTTCTTTCCTATGATTCACTCTGCCAGCTAGGCACACTTCTTTGACATACATGAAAGACCTAAAATGCTATTATGGCTGCCCCTACCTTCTGAAACGCTGCAGTGCACGATGCTAAAAAAGGAAAGCAAAGCCACGATTTGGGACTGGGCCTTGCCATGATGACTTTGCCCCTGTACTTTCGAAGCTACACCTTCCTTTTGCAACCTGCCACCACAGAGCAAGCCTAGATGCAGGTACATCAAAAGATACCTTGCCACAGCCTGCTTCACTTGCTACTTTTGTTTGTAGCAGGGGTATCCATCTGACCTTCACATACCACCCTTGCATCGCTCCCCTGCAAAGGGTCTCCTTTTTCATTAACATCACAGAATCATAGGATTGTTTGGGTTGAAGGGACCTCTAAGATCATTCAGTTCCAACCCCTCTGTCATGGACAGGCACACCTACCACTAGACCAGGTTGCTCAGCTGTGGTTCCAATCAGGAACTTCTGCTCCTGCCTGCAAGTTTCTTTCTGCTGCGTGTCTCCTCCTGGTTCATCCCTCCTCTACAGCTGATGTGCTGGCAAGTAACCCCAAGATGGAGCCACCTGATAAGAGCACAGCAAACTTGGAACTTCTCCCACCTTTGATTTTATTTTACCTAAGCAAGCCATTAGCAGAGTGAGTTCGTGACAGATCCAACAGAGCAAGCTTGCCCTGCTGGGTATCTTTCTGTGTATGATCAAACAGAAGCATGATATTTTTTTTTTACTGATAATAAAAATATGTCTTTGATCTTAGAAGACTACAGAAGCCAGCACAAAACAGAAGCAAGAAATAGCAGTGATGAAATACTAGGCCAGTGACTGAGGATGGACTGAGGGGTGATTGCTGCTCTAAGAAACCTCCCTGGTGACTTCTGCTGTGCCAGGAGCCTTGCCTGGTGAGCTCTGCTGGGTAAAACACATCATCGTGATGTGGCAGCTTTCAGCAGAAAGCCCAGTCATCCTGCCTGTGGTAAAAGTGCAGCTGCTCTGTTAATAAAACAGAAAAAACAAACCCATAAAAATACTAGCAGAAATACAGCTAGGAAATAAAGGAGACAGATAGAATGGAGGATGTCTAGAATGGGCAGAGTGACAAGCAAAGCCCCCAAACACTGGGTGCCCCTTTGGGTGCCCAAAGGCAGGAAACAAATCCCTTCACTCCCAGGCTGGACTCTGCAGCTGGATTATCTCCTCCTCCTCTCTCTGGCTCAAATACCTTCCTTATTCCCTCCTAGTCCCAGTTCCTGTCTGATAAACTGCAAGTCCTGAGGGCCACTAACACAACCTCTTACAGAGCTTGCTCCAAAAAACCCCGCTAGCAAGGGCCTGGCCAGAGGGGCACTTTGAGACTTGTTTGCTCTGACTGGTGTATCAACTCTCTGTAAATGCAACAGAAATGGCTTGGCCTGCCCTTTCACTCCACCAGTGCAGTACATGTGGTACATACAGTGCATTGCTGATCTGAGACCTCAAAAAACACTTAACCCACGAAAAAGGATCAAGGGAAGAACTTCCTTCTCCTCTGGAGCATTACAGGCAGTCTTGGAATGTAACACATTCACTCCTTCTCTTTTTCTGTTGGATGGAAAACAACACATGGTCTATTGAAGCCTGTGAGAGCTGACGTGAGACAGCTTCTGAGACATTACCTTGCTTCCTTTCATGCCTCAAGACCTTGGTGTGCTGCAGTGGAGGAGGGAGGTGGGGAGCTGGAGAACATCACAGGCCCTTCTCCATGAGACACCTGTGTCGAGACCCTTGGAAAAGTCAGGAACAGGCTGGGCTGTGTTCCTACTAGAATCATTCCTTTCAGAATATTCTGAGGACAACTTCCAGAACTTGGATGTTCAGAGTCTGACTGAAAGGAAGTAGAAAAGCCAGTTTGGGGTATGAATGTTACCCATCTATTGCCCAGTGGCTGCAAAGCCCTCCTGCTCTGTCACCATGACAGGCATGCAGAACCTCTCATTCAATCATCTGCAATAGATAGCTGATACTGTATTCATTTGATAATAAAAACAAATGTGCAAAATCTCGTACAAGTGCTACAAATGAACATTCGCAAACAATTCCCAGGTGTCCAAAAGAAAGAATTGTATAGAAGTGATGGTTTTACACTGCTGATCGATGTGGACAGAGCCCCTTTGACCAGGAACACTCTGCCAGCCCCTCCTGAGGGGTAACTAACAGTGCAGAACCTCTTTCCACCACCTGGGCCAGTGTTATTTGGACAGTTCAGCACTCTGAGGATCAGTAACCCATATTGCTGCTGGCACTATCCAAGTATCTCCATTCTTGGACTAGGGGCTAGGAATGGCCCAGTATATCATGGGTTTGGAGATCCCAGGCACAACCTAAGGACAGTTAAATACCCATAAACTAACTGATTCACTAAATGTGGGTGAGGGAAGAGGTGGGAACACAAGGTGGTTTGTGCTGGGGGGTCCTGGGATTCAGGCAAGTCCTTGCTCTCCAACAGCCCATTTGTCTGCTCCCTCTGTGCTGCATTTCCCATTCGTGAAGGAGAATAACAGCACTTTGGTTCTCTCCAGAAGTGGCTACATGCATGAAAAGACTGAGAGCCTCTCAGACTAGGATGGTGGGTAGCCAAGAAGAAAAGCAAGCTACTTTTAGAGGCGCTTTTAAATCACTATTTGAACTATTTCCATCTCTGTGTTCCCGCTCCAGGCAGACTTTACAGATTGCAGGAGCCAATCATCCTTCCTGGTTAATGTATACAGCGGCTCATGCTGACTTAAAAATATTAAACAATCAGAGCTAAAGATCTCCTACTGACACTTCAGATGTCCAAATAAGAAACCCAGGCTTGTCTCTATTCTTTTTTTAAGGCAAAAAAAAGCACATCTACCATCACTGGCGCTATTTTTGCATCATTTTCATCATTAAACTCTGCCTCTCCTCCATGTCACAAGCTATTTTAAAAACAGTTCTTACTGAGCAGAAGTGGCAGATGAATGAATGGAGACTCAAGGACTCCTGGTGCGTCCCAGCCTCTGTGAAAATGCTGGTTTCAGCCTGGCAGAGTTAGCAGGGGAGGGAATGTCTTTGATGGGAATGAACAAGATGGCAAGAAATGGAGGGGAACTTCCAGGCAGACAAGGCTGAAATGGTGAGCCCTGCTGTGGCCATCCCGTATGCTCACACTGCCCCTGCCCAGAGCTGGGGAAACCACCAGCCCCCAAACCAGAGGGCTGCTGTCTGAATCAACATGAAATTGGGCTGCTAGAGCAGAAGAGGAAGCAGATGCAGGTCTGAGCAATATTTCTTTTCCAAAGAAAGCACATTTTCAAAGCAGCCCACTAAGAGACGTGACCTATTACACACCATGGCTCCGGCTAAGTACAACTTGTCGTGTTTGAAATTTCCCCTTATTCTGTGCTTGTTCTGTGATTTCCAGAAAACAAACAAAAAGAAAGAAAACACTCCAGATTTTAAGAAAATCTGTGTAAGAGCCAAATGCATCTCTGATCCAGTAAAAGAGCTGTCTCTTTCAGACATCACTTGAAAAAGGTTTCATCAATCAGTCAAGCCAGAACAGAATTTGCTTCTAGATAGAAAAACAAGAGAAAAGGTGTGAAACTGTAGTGCACCTCCTCCTCCACCTCACATTTCCTGCTAAAGTGAGTAATATCAGATTTTGCAAGGGCACGTTGTTTGGAGCTGGAAGAGAAAGTTTAGTAAGAGGTAGTTTGTTCTGAGGCAACAAACTACTGCAAGAAAACTGAGCATTTCAACTTTCCATGCCCACCACCAGGAAGAAGCATGGGAATATACCTTCACAGGGTGGCTGGTATGTACCTGCAATAGTTGAGAATGTCTGTCTGCTCCTTCAAAGGCATCAGGGAAATTCATCTGCAATAGCATAATTCCACTGGGGTGATTTACTATTATTTAAGGAAAGGCACTGTTAAAATTATCCAATTTGTTTCCCACAGCCCTAGTCTTTGGATCCAGCCTCTGTCAAGAGGCTGAAAACAACGGGGCAAATCTTGCAAATTATCTGAGGCATCACAGAGATGGGATGAGAGTCCCATGGAGACATAGTCCCCAGGGTGGCTTCGGGCAAGCAAGTGCTCAGATTTCCAGGCTTAGAGCACATTCACTTGGCAGGGGAGGCTGGAGGAAGCAGTGACCTTTTCTCAGCTTTGGGCTGTAAGCGTAAATGAAACCCAGCTAAGGCAGCCACAGTACACTCAGCCTGTGTGTGCTGTGGGCAGGACCCACACTGGCATCTGCAAAGGAACAATGAGCTGCTTGCATGAAATTAGGCATGAAGTTCAGTCATGGTTTTCAAGATAAGGGAAAAGCTGACAGGCTCTGGAGTGTGCAGTGATCAGTCTGAGCCTTGCAACCCAGGGAGATCTCCTGGGGAACTGGTGGGAGGACAGGGGTGAGCACCTGGGCTGAGCACAGCTTGGCACCGGGACCTTCCCCAAGCAAACCCCACCGGTGGAGTGAAAGCAGCAATGCCACAACCAACATATGACTGAATCATCCCTGGGGGCGCCTGGCAGGGGCCAGAGGGACATCCTGGCTCCCTGTGTGACCAGCCCTCTGCCCTGGTGACCAGCATGCCTCTGGCTGGCATGCTGACTGTCTTTTGCCTTTCACCTCCTGCCAAGTTTAATTAGAGCTAAAGAAGATCCCTCAAAACTGCTTGCTGTGACCTAGCACCAGTCACCCAGTCCCAGCAGCAGCACCCAATAGCACAAATCTCTCCTGTGGGCTCCTAGGAGCAAACACAACCAGATCTGGTCTGGTCCAACAGCTTTCCCATGAGCCTGGAGACACAGACCATACTGGTAAGCTGGATGTAAAAAAGAAAAAAAAAACCAAAACCACCTAAAAAAAGCCTTTCTTTGTGCTTCTGATGGCCTGTGGGGCTTTGTTGGGCCAAAGGTTAGAGATAGCAGTTTGAAACATCCAGCTTTCCTAAAAAACCCACAAGAGTAAGCTTGGTACCACTTGTACATTAACTCTCTAAAGTCTGGCAATTTTCAACACAGCAGTTGTATATGGCCCTACGTAAAAATCCTTTCCAAAACCACATGCCTACACATTAAAAACTCTCTCATTTAAGCCAGGAAAGCTGTTTTAAGGATTCCTGTGAAGTGTAGTATACGGCAGGCTGTCTCAAAAAGAACAAAGATTCATTTTTCTTCTTGGGGCTTGAGGCAGAATAATCTTAAAGGCTTTGAGTGAATGATGAGCTCTGTGCATGTCTGCTGGGTGGGTCAGAGCCCCCTGCTATCCTCTTCCCATCAGATGAGCTGTCTCTGCTCCTCATTTGCTGTGGGTTGTGCAGAAGAATTGCAAGCTGATGCTACAAGAACAGTGACCTGCAGCAGAAGGGGATGTAACAGATGGAGTAAATATCCTCTTCAACACACCCCCAGAATATGTTGTCCAAGCTCAAAATCCAGATTTTGTATGTGTCTTACGCTGCTTACAGTGGCTGAAAAAGCCCAGGAGGAGGGGGGAGAGCAGGCTGTGCGCAGAGGGAGCAGAACACTGTCTCAAAGGGCAGGAGGGAAGAATTGCCTGTTCCTACATCTGGTAATGAGTTTGCACATTAAGAGTACAAGTTGAAACCCCCACAAAAAGCAGCAAAGCTACTGCAGAACTGAAGCATATAATTTCAGAGGAGTGTTTGTAGGAGCAGAAAAACACGTGGGCATACAGAAAGAGGAAAAGACAAAATGAATTATTCTTCATAAAAGGCAGCTGTGCCAGCATTTGCCTACAGCATTCTGTATCCTGAAGCTTCCCTTCTGCTTCTAGGAGCCCTGGAAGAGATCACGGAAACCATAACAGTCAGAACCACAAAAAGGGGAAAAATAAGCTCCCCAAATGAGCACAATGCATTGAATCACTACTCTCATTCTCCTCCTCCTAATATGTGTGAGGAGCAGGCTATGTCCTGGAAACAGTTCTGTGCAGGTGGCAGACCCCAGAGTTTGGTGGCAGCTGGACCACAGGACTCCATGTTACTCTGATCCCATAAAACAGATCCCATGCCATGCTGCACACACACAGACAATCCCAGCGACTCCAGCTCACCTCAGTCTACAGCATGGATTGCTTTTTAAAATTTTTTTTTAATTCAAACATTCCTATTAGAAGCCTCAGCCTACGCTGAAGAATTAGAGATAACTGGTACCTGCAGAAATTGGAAGGAAAACCACCAATCTTAAATATTGCTTAAATAAAAGCTGCAGAACTGAGGATGTGAGCATCCACCCTCTTACCTGAAAATGCCCCAAAACATTTGAATGAAAGTAGCTTGGAGTTTGGCTCCTGGTGCTGATTGCTGGGCCAGCACCAGCACAGCCAGCGATGACCTCTCCCTTGGCACAACACACGCTGCAGAAGGGGCCCACACAGCCTGCTCTGGAAGAGGCAGCCCTGACTGACGGCTGTCTCAGAGACAAACGCTTTCCCAGCCCTCTGGGATACCAGCAGCGAGCTTCCCTGGCAGCTGGATGAGGGAGTAGGCACACTGGGAGATGGGCAGGGAGCCCACGGGGTGTGCAGGTGAAGGCAGGTGATGCCAAAACCCACAGCACCAGCTGCACTGGCTCATGCAGCTCCTCTGGCCTCAAAACCTCATGAAGAAGAGGGGACCAGGCTGAACTGTGACCAAGCAGATTTTGTCCAGATAGCTGGGCCAGCCTGGGGTGTGCACGAAGAGGAAATGCCAGAAAGCAGCACGAACAAGCCCATTCCCCTTGGTTGCACACTGGCAGGGCTTTCTCCAGCAAAGCCAACGTTACTTCACCATCCAGCCCCTCCTTGTCTGCAGTTTCCAAACTTCAGAGACCTACACACAACGGTGTCTTGAGTGGGCAAGTATCTTGCCCACACTGACAAGAGGAGGACAAACTGGTGGGAAACTTTGTTCCACCTCCAACTCATTTTCAGGTTTCAGCACTTGGCTTGACCCACGCAGCAGAGAAAGCTGCCAGGTTCCAGCTGAAACCCTGGCTGTGGGCTCGGAAAGCCGGACATTATGCATGCTTTGGCAAACAAAATCGGCAATAAAATCCTCCCCCCAGGAAATCTTGGGAAAAAAATGCCAGGGAAGCTGGCAAAGGAAGTAATTTGAGAACTTCAGAATCCCTGCCCATCAGTTCCAGTCCTGGAGAAGATACTTTTGCCTTCACTGACTCAAAAGTCCAAATCTTTATCAGGAGCAAAGTTCCCCAAGCCTGAAAGCAGAACTGCTGGGCACAAGTCACTCCTTCTGGTTGATGTCTGTCTTTGCAATCTCTCTTTTCTCTCTGATGCTATCTCTCAGGACACACTAAAGCTTCTCTTAAATTTAACTGGCAAATAGGAATTTTTATTTCCTTTAATCTTTTGAACTGTGACTACTTCTTTACAAACCATATACTATTTTTGAGCTTTGTGATTAATTCCTTAGATGTTTTTTACAGAAATGTGATTTAAACAAGCAAAACAAATCTCAATTCATCCTAATACACTGGAGAAGCAAAGAAACTGAAGATAGCATCAGAAAAAAAACAGCAAAGAAAGACAGAAGCCTTTGCCACATTGCAGGCTACCAGCAGACTCATGAAGCACGAACATGATAGAATAAAGATGTTTATCTTGAGCAACCCAGAGTCTGCACAACATGAGTCAGGAAGAGTAAGGCACCCACCAGCCTGTTTGGGAGACCAAGGAGATTTCTGAATGGGGCTGGTAGCTGAGCCCTCTGCTAAGCTGTGCACAAATCCTCTTTGCCTACGGGCTGACATTTGGGGGGGTGACAGAGGCTGCATTCCGTGCTCAGGGGCTGCTGCTGAAGAGAGAGCAACGTACCTTGTGGCTACGGAGAGCCACAGGGAAAGTCTCTGAAGCACCGTGTCAAAGACTGGAATTCAAAAGAAGACTTTTCTTCCCTTATTCTTGATGCCTGAGAACCAGAATTAACCCCCACCATGCTCCTCAGCTTTACTGGCTCTTCCCAAGAAAGAAAATAACAGAACATTAAGCTGGCATAGTACATATGAAGTGACAGCAAGACCCCTTGCAGTAACATCTGCGTGACGCAGAAGGAATTACCTCCACAATTCCGCTCCTGTCAGACAGCGGAGCACAGCACAGGGGGTGCTGTGCTGCTGATGCCAGAGTGATTTCCATTAGTGTTAATAGGAACTACTGACAGAAGCAGCAGCCAAGAAGCCAAAAAGCCTCCAGACTCGATGACTGCCTTTGATGACTACAGAACTGAATTAAGTCAGTCCCAGCAGCTGTACCAGACAAATGATCACGGCTGCGAACATGAGAAAGGAGCCAGGGCTCAGGCCCCAAAGAAGGGCTGGATCCCACCTGGGATGGGGCACTGGAGCCAGAGCAGCACAAACGGCCAGTGAGGTGCCAGCAATGGCACAAGCCAAACCCTGCTCCAGTGTCCACATGGCAGTCGGTCACAGTTCTCAGGAGCAAGCTTGAAGGAACCAGGTGGCCACTGCAGCGTGTTTTTGCAGCTACTCCATGAACAGCTACTGCCAACAACCACCAAGGTCCTTGGGATGGGGCACAGAAAAGCATTTCTATCCCCAGTGGAAACATAAGATAGTTCACAAGAAAGTACAGGTCTGGAAAAACAAGGGCTTGGGATCAGAAGATGATATAATAAGAAACAAAAGGCGGTCCATGAGAAAACTACATGTATGGAAGAACACAGGTTTGAAATTTAAAAGTGTTGTTTTGGTCCCCATTAGGTTCCAGCAGTTCAGACAGAGAGAAAAGCCCATCGTGACAACCATTACTTCAAGGCATTGAAGATTTTTTGGATAGGCAAACACCTAGAGAAAATTCATTCCCAAGATATAAAAATAGATTTTTATTAATTAGAGAAAAAGCCAGATACAAATCACAATCCTCTGAGAGTGGATAAACTAGATGCCAAGGTTATTTTCTTCAAAACAGTTTAATAAGCAGGTGCTGAGCCGGTGGTAGCCATCTCCCGCGTGTGCCAACACGAGGCGAGTCGCTGGCACAGCCTTGGCCCTTACAATTCGCAGCAAAACCATCAGGTCTCACAGCAGATTCCCTGCCAGTTTTAAGTGCCTACCCACCACCTCCACCACTCATTTCTCATCAGCTCTCCACAGACAGCAACAGATCATTTCATCCTGTTACTTACGCCACAGAAATTTAGACTCGAGGAAAAATAAGCATAACAACATTACATCATTTAAGCAACCAACTTAGCTGACTACATCAAATTCAGCCTGAACTGCTGGCAAGAGCAACAGACCTTTAATTAAACCAACTAGCCCTGGGCCAGAGAAAGACTTCTTTCCTGCTGATTCATTTGATAGGAGGTGATGGTGCCACGATCACTGTCACAATTCAAAGCACTTCTGAGTTGTCACCCACAGCTCACTCAAATCCCTGTGGTTGCAAATGCCTCTGCAGAAGCCTGTGCTACCCAGGCACCTGCTTTGTCCCATTCGCACCCAGGTCAGCTCCAGGGCCTGTTTTTGTGCTGGTAACTTGAGTCTCGTGGCCTCTCTGTACCATTTGGTGCAGAATGAAAATAACAGAAAACCCTACCAGGCCAAGCCCCAAGGTACTCATAACTCGAATAACTTCACATGGTAAGCCATGAGAGCTAGGAGCAGTCCCCTTCACAGGGCTGTGCCAAGGACACAAGTCTGTGTCCCTTGAGCAGGGAGTGATGCTGAGCTCCGGAAGGGGAGCCCAAGCTTGTGCCAAGAGGGTCTGCACAAACTGGGCACAGAGGAGAGAGACAGCAACCCCTCTCACCGTACCTGCATTTGCCCCGCTCAGGTTTGCCAAATGCCTTAGGAAAAGCCGGATTCTTCACAGGAGAACACTGCTGCAGGGAAGAGACACAGCTCTGTACAACCCAGAATGATGCTCCATCATGTGGCACTGCCCCAGCCCACACAAGGCTTTATCTTCTACTACACACTGAAGTGAACTGCATTTTTTGATGCTTTTTTCTTTTCTTCTGGAAAGGAGCTAATTAGAGTGGAAAAGGATCTCTACAACTCTCACATGTACGACTCCTGTATTTCAGAGACTTTTAATTTGTGTTATGCAACTACCACACACACAGTACGTGAAATTATATAGCATGCAACCAAATGAAACACCACTAACAGCACAGGTAGTTAAATCACGCTGTGATAAACAAGGAAAATGATTTTGTGTAAGCATGGCAAATTCTCCCTTGCACCTTGGTCGAAGTGGCACCTACTACCAATTACCAGGTTGGTAAAATGCATCTATTATTTAGGGTAATGGCTTAACTTAACCTGTAAAGTACATGGCTGGAGGTGCACTAAGTACTTGCACAGTGCAGGGAAGGGGCACCTTGGTGGCACTGACCACCCAGGAAGCCCCTGAGAAGGGGCACAGGAGCAAGGCAACAAATGTTAGCCCAGGCCAGGGCTGTAAGAAACAAAGAGCTCCCTTGGGAAGGCTTTGAGGACAAGACTCCTCAAAGTACGGAAAAATCTCCTGAAAATAAAAGAAAATATCTCATTCCCTCTCACATTCACGACAAGAAATTAAAGGTGTTACAGCAAGGAAGCCAGGCTGGATACTGGAGAAAAAGCCCTGTCCCAGTAAGGATGCAGATGCACAGGAGGAGCTGGCCCAGGAACTCATGTCCCCACATCCCCAGTGGGCCCAGCTGGACAAGTGCCATGAGGAACAACCTAGGCATGCTCAATCCAGCTTTAAGAGAGGAAGATGTTCAGGTAGCCTGAGGTCCTTCCAGCCCTATTTTTTCAGGATTTCTACCCTTGACTCCAGCTGCCCTGCCATACCTCACAGGAGGCATCCCGCAGCCGATGCTGCTCTGCAGCAGCCCCCGCAAGAGGCACAGGCTATATTTATTCTGGTACATTGCAGTGGGAAGCTTTAATCTGTGTAATCGCCTCAGAGAAGATTTCATTCAGTGAGGGGAAAGCAATTACTGTTTCATTTGCAACCAGTTGCCTTCCCAGGGTCTTAATCTATCAGAGTTGGAGGGTCCTGTCAGCCCCTGCACCTGTCTGGACAGTTTTTGTGAGATAGGTTTATGCCTCTGATAAAAGCACCTGCAGATATTCAAGGTTTTCAGCCCCTATTTGAAGCAATTTTTCTCCTCCCAGCTGCTATTGCATACACCCTGCATGAAGAAAACAACTGGATATAATCCTAGATTAAAGGGATTGTAACGCAGAATTAAATACAAGCCATACCCTTCATAGGGTTTGCTGTCGTCATTCACCAAGCACAGAGCTCGGCTGTTTTTGGGAGGTGGTCAGATGGTGGTGGCATTTCTGGTAGTCTCTGCAGCTCCTGTTTTTTCTAGACAGGCATTTACACCTCCCCACAGAAGTGGGAGAAAAAAAACCCACCTGAAAAAACACAAACCAACCCAACAACAAAACAAACAATCCTTGGTATTTCCATATGATGCTGCATTAAAATCCCTCCAAGATTTCACTTCAAAAACTAGCAACTAAAATTCAAATTCTCAGCAGGACTGTGCATATGTTGGAGCTGCTGCACCTCAGTGCTAGGAGGGTTTGTGGTCCCACAACAACCACGCCAGGAACCAGAGGAAGGTAACTGTGGCTCAAACCAGACAAGACAAAAGTCCTGAGGAAAGGATATTTATTCCCTGTCTACTGCAGTAAACACCACAATAGCAGAGCAATGCAAAAGCCCACCAGGAACTCTTTATGTCTTTATCTTATGTCAGGAAAGACACCATATACTTACATGCACAGCTGCATGCTTGGGGAAAAAAAAAAAAGGCACTTTAATCTTCTGCTTCTTCTAGCCTGGCAGCCAAAGCAGCTTGACACGATAAAGAGACTTGAGAGTTGTGAAAACTACATATTAAAAGGAGAAAATTTCTAACTGTCTTTCTCTTGTAAATTGTGGCAGCCAAAAAATCCAACCCTAAAATAAAGACGTGCCTGAAGGTAGCAATTTTACAATCAGCAACATAATGATTTATATCACTGCTGTCATCTTTGTTGGGGAAAAGGAAGCCAGGTATTGTGATCATTAGCTTTTTGATACAGATGATATTTTTAAATGAGGAAAAACACATGCATTTTAAACAGGAACTGAAGGAAATTGCCCCAAAATACTAACAGAAGAATCTGCAGCTCACACCAAGATTTGCAAACACAGAAGGTGAATATTAAGGTGGCAAACATAATCAATGACATGCCCAGCTGCTGCACATCTCTGGGTATGTGCGTGGGAGCTCACTCACCCTAGAACATGGGATCCTACACCCTCCCAAAACACACATCTTCATGCCACAGGCCCTGAGCAGGCACAGCCTGCAAACTGGCCCCACTCCCACTGAAACCTGTGTGTTTCCAGTGCTCGTCTCACGCAGCAAAGAGCCATCACTCCCACCCAGAATCCAGCTGCACACAGCACTGGGGCTCCCCACTTCCCACTGATGGCAGGCACCAAGCAGCAGCATTGGGTCCCACTGAGAGACAGCAGCACCAGGCTCTTCTCTTAAAAAACCAACTAAGAGCCAAGATGTTACTGCCTCTTTTCCCCAGAAAAGTTCCAGAAGCAAAGCCTGGCCTAGCTGGTACCCAATCTCTAGGCTCCTGCCTATGCCTCGGCAGACACATGAAGTTGCATGTGTACAAGACAGGAGGCTGCTGCTGTTGAAGGATTAAAAATCAACTGAACTTGACCTTTAATGCAACAACGTGGCTTCTCATGCTTCCATTTCCCAGTGTAACCATAATCCCATTTGTGGCTGAGAACCAGGAAACTGTTTTCAGAGACCAGTTAACATGCAGCCTTCCACAAGCCTGGGTGATAATGATAGCAAGGGCACCAGCAAAGTCTTGCTTCAGATCAACAGAGCAGGTTTGAAATTGGGATGCATTTTAAAGTCACAGAACAGAACTTCCTGCAGATGACATCAGCAGCACATCAAACTTCGCTGAATGTTTGCAGAGAAGCACAGCAGAGAAAGCACTGAGAGTTGCTCAGTTGAGATGGAAAGTCCTTGTATAGGAACTCCAAGTCAAACAGCAAATCTCTGGTCACAAACACCCACAGAGCTCAACACAGATGAAGAAGACAGAGATTAAGTCTAAAAGGATAATTTCTGCCTCCTGTCCCCCCATATTTTAATAGAATACAGGAAAAATTCAGCCTGTATTGGAGTAAATTTTGTTTATAAATCCCACAAGTCCCACACAATATGCAAAAAATCCCTCCTCCAGAGCAAAAGCTGTGTCACCTCCCAGTTCATGGCTTGCACTGACAGCCATGTAATCCCAACCTGCGTACAGCAGTTTCAGACCTTCAGCAAGGATTCCTCAGCCTGACAAGGATGCACTGAGCATGTCCAGCAGTCCAGCATTGTGCCATGCCTGTGGGAGTAGCCAGCAGTCATTCTGCACCACTCAGCTCATGGATCAGCACTCCCGCCTCTCAGTCGGAGTATTTCTGGCCCTGTGGGTCTGCAGTATCTCCATGCTGCTTGCACTCCCATGTTCACCACTGAAAAGCATTGACAGCACCAGAAGTTGCACTGCTTTCTGGAAGCAACTCCAATTAAGCATGAAAGTAAGTCCAAGTCAGTATGGTCTACTGTGTGAATCCCCTGGGAAGACAGAGGAACACCATCAGCCCTTGCATCTAGCCATCCTCCTTGTGACCTCCTTTTGTACCCAGGTGACAGCAGATGAAGGCCTGATCTGAGTGCCAGGACAGGCACCTGCAGCTGTGTTGAGCAACACAGGGACACATGCCAAGCAGAAGGTGCCGTGTACTGAAGGGTTAAAATACTTCTCATCCTCCACACCCCGCCAGGGAACAGGACTCTGCCATCCATCCTCCTGTCAACAAACCCTCCCCATCTCTGTTAAAATCACACCAGCACCCTCAGGCACATCCCTATCTCATTTTTGAGGCTTCTGCAGGAAGTTGTAGGTACACAAAGCAGTCAGGATCAGGTCTGGAGCATGCCGGTGGCAGGGCCTTTCCCACAGCCAGGGAGTGAGCTCTTCCCTCCTCTCCTGTTTCAGCTCTGCATGACAGATAGCACAAATCGCAGGTGCTCACCTGAGAATTCATCCTGCTCTGTGCAATGCCACTAATGACAAAAGCTAACAGCAAAACCTCCAGTGAGGCAGAGAGAAGCAGAGCACAGTCCCAAAACATTAGTCACTCCAAACACACCTGAAGCTCAACACACGTGGGGCACATTTAAATTTACTTTTCTTAATTATGAATGAATGTGGGTTTATCTGGTGGGTACTCCAGGGCAATAAAAACACATTCAAAATTATAAATCCCCCTGCAAAGAGTCATCACCAGTGGTTGCCCACCTTGATCACCTGGTTCAGTGTAAGTACATGGAGATACAACTGAATGCCAAGAGCTGACAATTTTCATGCCTGAAAGGGGGAAATCTTCCTGATGGTCTATCCTCACATCCTACTGTGTGCACTCTCAGTAGATGCCCACCTAAAACCCCTGCTTAAGTTACTTATTCTTTTGCACCTATTAAACCAAAGGTTGAAAAGGAAGAAGAAACTCCACCCAGGAAGGGAACAATGTAAGGGAGAATTGCCTGGATTCATCAGGACAAATGATAACCATCGCTCTGATCTTGGGTTGCAATTGGGTAGTTATAAATGCACAGCACCAAAGGTACCAGGGCAAGGAAAGAGCTTTTTTGGAAAGGCACAGGAACAGATACCAAAAGCAGAGTGCTCGTGGCTCTCCAACAGATAACCCTAAGTGCCCATAGAAAATGGGAGATATTTTCCTGCTCACAGTGGACGGAAGGGAGAATGATATCATTAAAGCCCACACTGCATCTCAAAGTCCTTGAAGGAAAGGGGAAGAGGTACTTCATATTTCTATAAAACAATTAGTATTGACAGAGTGGACTATAATACAGCACTCAGATCAGAGGAGTAATTAACTATCCAGCAGCTTGCTTACTGGATGCAGATAGGAAGGCATGAGGCAGCAATTAGCAGAGAGGCAAAGCAGGCACATGGCTTTGCTCTAACGAGGTATTGACCTCCGACCCGTCTGCTCAGGTGTCTGACGAGACATCCCGAACCCCACGCCGAGCACCGGAGCATCCCTGGCACGGTCACTGGCATCTCCCTGGGTACAGCAGAGAAAGAGTTGGCAGCCAGCCCTGACTTGGGAGCACCTTCTCTGCACAGGTTGTGCTCAGCCTCTCTTCCCCTCGCCTTGGTTTCTTTGTGCCTTAAATAAGAGTGTGGCTATAAGCCAAGCAGAGAGCTCTGGCCACGGACAGCATCAGTGATGGAAAAGTACCACCAACAGGGGATGGTGCCTCGGAACTAATCTGCAAGATGCCACATACCATCAAATGCTTTTCCACTGAAGCTCAAGGCAACTGGTTCCAGCACCTTTCTAATTTGCAAATCTCTGAATAATCCTGAAAATTAAAGCCTCAGGGACAGCTGGGGCTCCTTGCACATCGTTTCAGCCTTGTGAGGCTTAGCTTTAAACATCTTTGGGGAGAAAAGACTTGCATTTCAGTTTGAGGTCCAGAAAAAAAGGACATTAAGCACCCAACCCTTCAGTGTTTCTCCCCCCAAGACCAAAAGGTACCATGGATCTGTTTCTAAACAGCTACTCTTGGGTAGCCCTTGCTCTACCTTATTCCCACCTCCTGGGGGAAGTGTCCTTGCAGCACATTCCAGAGGCCCTCCTTGCCTCTTTGTAGGGAGATGAAGCAGAAGCAAATGGTGTTTCTGCTTCAAGATGAGCACCTTCCTCCCACCACTCCTCAGCTCTCCCCGTTCTCCCCTCTTTTGCCACAGGAGTTTTCCAGCACTGGCTGGTGATGCTCCTCCACAGGGCAGCCACAAACACACAGAAAACAGGTCCACGTAAAGCCAATGCATTTACACCCACACGTGTACTTCTGGCAAACAGCTCTCAAGCTGGGCTGACATAAATGATGGAGTATGAGAAATAAAGCTCTTTCCTGCTGTGACATTTTAAAACAATTCAGCAGGCTTTTCAGACCAGGAAAAGTCAGGGCTGTGTGTGCAGCGAGGAGTGACCGTGCTGCAGCTCTATATGTGGCTCCAGAGTCAGAAAATTACTCTGCAACTGCTTCATTCCTGATATCCCTGAAACAAGGACAGAAACTGGACCAGCAAGGGTTTCACAAGGACACCACACTCCCCTGGGTGCAGGTGCCAAGGCTCTGTAATGATGAAGGGCAGCAAAGGAGCCAAAAGACATCAGGCATCACTGGGCCAGAGTGAGTACCAGAATCACTAAGTCATTCTCGCTGGCCAGACCAAACTCTCACAGCACAGTAAATGGTTATTTAAGAAACGGACCTGGATTTGGAGGCAACACTAATTTCTGGATATTGAGACTCTGAATAAGCTAGCTAAGGAAAGCAAGGCTGCCACAGGGTCTGCTGCAAGAGGTTTAAGACTTGAGACCTGCTGGGAGATGGTAGTTTAGCATCCAGACTTTCCAGAAATGAAAGCTACAGGGGCCTTCAGATCAAAGGCACAATTCCCACTCAGCCGACGCCAAACTTCGTCCAGTATTCAAGAGCAGCAGCACTTCTCCTGCCACCTTCTCCTGGGAGCAAATCAAAGAGGGTAGTTGGAAGAACCTCATGGATGCCAAGTACAGCATTAAGGTTTTGGACACAGGATTTTAAGGCGGAATCCTGATGAGCCTTTTGCCACACTTCTTTACAAGGGACACAGCACTCAGGCCAGTTTGCTGTCACTGTATGCATGACTTTACTCATTTGAGCAGCAGCAGCACCCACTCCCAGGCCTTCTGGGGGCAGGGACCAGCACCCTGTGCACCAGGAGGATACCAGGGAGGCAATAATGCATCTTCTAAAGAACATCACTGAGTGAAATAATCTCATCGGCTCCGGGGAATCTCGGCTTCCAAAGTCGCAGCAGCTGAGGACAGGCAGTGTCACAAAGCTGCTGCCGCGTGAACGACAGAGCCATTTAAAAGCAGAGCACTTTTTATTTTTTCTCTTCCCAAAATGCCATTGTCAATCTCAATGCACTAGAATGAGAAAGCCTTGTTTTCACTGGAATGTTCCACCAGCAACCACTGGCTTCCTGCAGCATTAACAAAATAAACCAGATCTTGTCCCCAATGAAACAGTCATTTTTTGCTACCGACGAGTCACTGCTTTGCTCAACGTCCCAGCTCATATAGGTAATTTATACCTAAATTACCTCAGAAGTGGTGCCTGTTTTCACACTACAATTAATGCAGCAGCAGGTAACAGCCAGTACACAACTCCTGCCAACACAAATGTGCTGGTTTCATCTTGGGACCTTCTCCTCTGCTGATAGAGCTCAATATTGCTCCACCAGCATCAACATGGGCAAAATAAATCACAGATGATTAAAAACTGACAGGAACAAACCAAAACACTGTGGTCCTGCTGCAAGAGTTGATAAATCATATTTAGGTACCAAATAAGCTCTAAAGGAGAGGGTAAAGGAAGCCAGCAGGGTATGGAATAAAATTTGGCAGCTCCAATTCTGCTGCCAGAAAGGCAGTGGGGCAGGACCATGGCTGGATGGCATCTATTGGAGCAGCAGCTCCGAGGTACTTGGGGCATCCCATACCTCTACATAGAGCAACCAGCTCTTCCCCACTCTCTCCTCGTGCAGGTGGTTTTAGTGAGGGAAGAAATCGGCAATCATTACTGTGCCACAATGCTGAAATACTTTCCCTGTGTAGGCAAGAAACTGCTCCCATCACAAAAAGTATAATTTCAGCATGCATGTGCATGAATGCACAAGGTAAGAACTATAAATAGAAGTACCCTATTTCCACACATCGAGTCAGCAGGTATGGAAACAGCATAAACAGTGATTCAGCAGCAGCCCGCATGATGCAGGAGGTTGTTTCTTTGCCTCTGCCTCCCTGTTTGCAGCCCTTCTCGCCTCTACTGGGTTACCAAGGCCCAGCAACTCCCAAGAGCATTGCCCAGATCTGCCTTGCAAAAAGAGCCCTGGTCCCATGGGGTCCAGGGAGATCTGCCAGCCATGAGGAACTCACTGGCTGCTTGGCTCCCTCAGGAAGGGGGTGATGTGAGGTGGCTGCAAATGCTCTTCACACAAGGTCCAGCTCTCAAGAACACAGACATTTAGAGAGTTTCTCTGCCTAAAGAAGTTTTTCTAGTGCAAAGTCTACATGCTGACATAATTAAATGCTTTTTAAACAAGACAGATGTATAATTTGCATTTTTGCTATTTTTTCATTAAGCTTCTGTGTCATATCTATAAAGCGTGCTCATCCAAACTGGGCACAAAGAGGTGCACAATGTACAGTTACAGTGTATGGCTACAATTTCTGGTGCAAAGTAGTGCTGTGACTCCATAAACACCTCTGAAAAACCACACAAGACGACACCAAGGACATTTTTTGAATCCTGTGAGATTTGTTACATAAACAGCTACGACCTTGTACCCATGGTTTCAACAGGGACAAGCTGGGTTTTTCGCTGGTTCTCACCCCCAATTTTTTCATTAATGTTTGCTTGAGAAGTCAGAAGGAGATAGAAGAAAAGGAGAATGAAGAGTAGAAGTTTCATTTACATTTCATAAAACTGTAGCTAATCTCTTCAAGCAGAAAGTAAAAAAATACTTCAGTCTTCCCACTGCCCAAGCTCTGTCATTCACCCTTTCAAAGCCAGCAGTCTCCCAAGCATCCAGGTTAGTAAATCCCTCCTCCAGCCCCTGAAGTCCTGGGACTAAAAATATCTTTGAAGGGTTTCCTTGCACAGCTGTGACTTACCCCCACACCATTCCTAGACAGCGTAACTAACCAAGAACAATTAAAGTGCTCAAGGATTTCAGCTTAATCTCAGAATGTATTAAAGTCCTTTCTACTCTCACCTTGACATACTTTGAAGTCTAGATGATTTGCATTTTGATGTCTAGTTGAAATGAGGATTGCTGCCTGACAGACCCTAATCTTCTCAAAAACACAGTTGTTCCTCTATCCCCAAAGCAAGTGTTTATCACAAGTTTCACCTTGAATACAGGTCACAGCATTGCAAAGCAAGTAATCAGAGCTGTAAAATAAAAAAAAAATAACCAAACTACCATGAAGATTCTGTCTAGGTGAAAAAGAAAATATTCAAAAGGCACATCTGTTCTGCTGAGCCACAGCAAGGAAAGATTATTACCATCAGCATGAGGGTTATACAGCAAATGAAACAACTGCCTAAAGAAAAAAAGAAAATAAATCACTCATAAGTGTCATCTTTCATCATTAAATTTTAATAGGAAAACTACTGTGATTTGCTTAGTCTGAATATATATGCAATGTAAAAAGACCATCTGACATCATCAAGGCATAACACCACAAGATAAATGGAGATGATTTGCCACACTACTGGAGCAGCTGTAACGCCCTCCCAAACCTGCAGCAACCAAACAGCAAGGCAGCTGCTTCTGGCTGGCCACTAGCTTTCATGCCTTTGGCTAAGAGGACAGAATCAGAGGTCTTACTCTTCTCCTGTTTGTGTGGGCTTTAACAGAAGGCAGCTGAGCTGCTGCACTAGCTGAAATGCTACTTAGTCCCAGTTTGGTTGTCCCTGGAGTCTGAGGCATCACCAGAGCACAAATATCTGAAGGCCGCGGTTTGCACCGAGAGCGCCCCAAGCAAGGGCAGCCAGAGCACATCCATATGCATCCTGAGAGAGCCCATCTGGAGCAGTGCCTTGCTTCACAGACTCCCAGCAATGCAAAACTGGGCTCAGGACTCCAGGCTGCCTTCCTTTCATACAGCAGTTGGGTTTTGAGAGCAATAAGGATGAAGATTTTCCTGTCCTGCTTCTGCATTACAGTGCAATTCTCCCTCCTGAGGGAGGGTAGCGCCCATGATAAGCTCAGGAAATGTCAGAGCAGCAGGCTGCAGGCAAGCCAGGCAGTGCCCTGCCTATGGAAACAGCAGGCAGCCTGCTGTCCACCTGCCCAAACGCAAACAGCGGGAAAGGGTGCACGGCTGCTGTGCACAGAGCTGTTAAGATCTATATGAAGCCCCATGTGTGTAAATTAAACATCGGCTCCTTCTATCATCAAATGTGTACAACTTGTTAACATGAATTATGCAACACTATTAACTGTCTTATTTTAAGAGGGAGCAGCTGCAGAAGCTGCTTGGAGGACACAGTAAGTCACGGAAGGGGCAGCCCTTGGTGCTCAGTGCGTGTGTCTGAGCTACAGCGCGGCCACTCTCACCAAGTCCAGCCCCAGTGCTGCCCCAGACCTGCATCCTGCACTAAGCAATTAACTCAGCATCTCATAAGCTCTCACTGTCTTCCAGTGCTCTGTGGAGGAAGGAGTAATGTTTTCATCACTTTCTTATTGACGACAGTTTGAGAAAGATCTGGATAATTGTGTGAGTTTGTGAAGAAGTGAGCAGAGAGCTGAGCCTGTAACCTGGCCCAAACTCAATCCCTGAGTCAGCGCCCAAGCTGCCAAGCTCTGCCTTTGCTTTCACCTTTCACAAGGAACCTGAAACAGCAAACTCCCACTGAGACCAAGGAGCTCCAGGCCGTTTCAGTTCAGTAATTTTCTTGTTGACTAATGAACACTCAGCTCAGCCAGAGCCCACAGATGAGGATGGCAGCCTGCAGTAATGCTGCACAGCCCATGTCACAAGTGCCACCATGTCGGAGGCAGATACCAGCTGCAAGCAGGGATGCTGGATGCTGGCTGGCAGCACAGAGCTCTCACCCATCCTCAGCCCCAACCTGCAGAGCACTGCAGGCTACTGAGCTCAGCCCTCCCTGAGCAGACACCATGCTTAGTAGAGGTGCTAAAGCTGCTGAGGGCAAGCTCTGGCCATAAATTACCTATAGGGTGAGAAGGCTTTTGATACAATTTTACATAAAACATTCATTCTTCTGGTCAATACGACTGCTGGTAGGACTGAGTAGCAGGGCTGTACACAGCAAATAAACATGTTGGAACATAAGAAGTGCTGAAAGGGGAGGCACAGATGGGTATTAAGTCCAGTTTCATTCATTGCATATAACATGGACTTGGAAGAACAAACATCAAACGCCGTGATTATATTTACTGGTGATTCAGATTTGTGTGGGCTCCTCAATACACAAGAGGAAGGCAATAAAGTTCTGGACAACTGTGAGCAAGCAAGCACCTCAGGGGATAATTAAATTAATCTGAGCTATGGAAATGCCACACAACAAGGTTAAAACATAAAGCAAACAACATTGTAAAGGACTTTGCCCTCAAGAGACTATATGAGACAAACACAGGCTACTGCTTGCTCCCAGTGACCCACCAGAATGTACAAGCCCATTAGGTGAAAACTGGTACAGGATACACACAAAGCTCTGGAAAAAACAATCCAGCGATACCAGTTGTATGTGCCCCCAGCCAAGAGACTGTGGCTTTAGAGAAGGGCTGTGTCACAAGGGTACTACTGGTGACACAGCAGCTCTGGGGCCACCCCAGCAAAACAAATCTGTGCAGGGGACCCCAGGCCACAGCACCTGCCTCCCACCTGGCTTACCAACTCCCAGTCCCTATTACCAGCTGCTCCCCAGACTCTTGACCATTATTTCCCATTTAGAAATCACGTACTTGCTCCTAACTGCCTGGGGAGCCTCACCACGCTGAACAGCCCTGTCTGATGCAACGCAGCTGCCTTAGGGACACTGAGGCACCTTCCCTGAGCCACCCTGCCCAGCAAAGGGATCACTGGCAGGGTATCACAGCAGGCACAGAGTCTATTCCAGGAGACAGGTCCCAAGAGCACGTCAGACCGAGACTGGGGAGCACAAAGCATCTGGAGCAGCAACACAAGCGAGGACATGGGAGAAGTCAGAAGTGGCAGAGCTGCCCAAGGCCCTGGAGCCATGAAGATGCTAAATTTGATGAGGCTGAGGAAGGGAGCCAAAGGAGGAATAAATAGAGCTAATGAGAAAACAAGGCATGAGCATTCAAAAACCTTTAACACACTACTAAACATCAATAAAAAGGCAATTAGAATTCCGCGATGCATGGAGGGTAATTGCACGCACTATAAATAGGTGGTGGGAAGACTGTCCTGCTCAGCAGGATCTGATTCACTTTTGGGGTGACTTCTGCGCAGAAAGGAATATTCTGGTGTGAGAGAGAAGCTGAGAGAAGGGAGTTTACAGAGAGATGAAATTACAGGCAGGATTTCTATCATTCACATCCTGCTGCATGAAATACGTACCAAGCAGGAGCTTTGCCACAGAGGCTTCAGAGGTCATAGTTTGAGGAACTCCAAATAAAAGTTCAGCAGCAGGGATGCAATGCAGCCTTAGGAGGAAACATCCATTTCATATCAGCCAGCAACGTGTATGGCACTGGAGTCCAGGCACTTCAGTGGCTTTCACTATTGATGGAGGGATCTAACAACATCCATGCAGACCCCATCCTGCTCAGTTCATAACCTTTGCACAAGCACATGCACTTGTAACAGCACTTAAAAACAAGCAAAACCAGAAGTTTAGAAGTGGAATTCAAGTGTCAAATTCACTTCCCCCATTCTCCATCACGCCACCGGCATGTTACTTCTGTACCCTACCCGTGCCTAAGGCACATTCCACCACTCTGCTCTGCTCATAATCCTCTCCCTGGGCTGGCGTAACCCTTGAGGGGATGCCCATGGCTCAGCCACACAGGCTCACGGTAGCTGGTGCAAGCAGCCAGCTCACTGTTTAAAAAACAGGCTCTCTGATGCCATGCCCTGTTCAGCCTTCCCTCCCTACACCAGTGAGGGTGGAACACGTGCACCAACTGCCGCTCTCCCTGCTGGGCATGCGGCTCAGGCTGTGTGGGAAAGTGTCATGAGAGATTCTGGGAAAGAAGTAGCCCTTGGAGTAGATAAAACCCACGAGACTCCAGCTGAAGGCATGGGTAGGGTCTTTGTAGAATTATAGCCAACATCTTTCAGAGTAGAAGGTACCACTGAAGTCCAGGAGCCCATAAATAAGCAGAAGGCATACCAGGCAGAGCCTTGGTCAACATAATCCATCACTGTGTGATCAACTCAAGTCTTTTGAGGACACCAGCTCTCTCTTGAGACAGCTAGAGGCTAGAAGAGTATTATTCCCCATCATTCCTGCATAGCCCTGAGCATACCTGATGCAGAGCAAATGGGGGATGGAAAAGAAAACATAGCCACAGTGAACTGTCAGCAATCCCTCCTCCCTACCCATCTCCTTCACAGATACCCTTCCAGAGAAGGAAAGTTGGTAGACTGAAGCACCAAATACCCGATAAAGGAAGGGAGCGAAGCTGAAACTTCCCAACTCCAAACTCCCTCAGCCAGGCCTGGTGCCCTTCCCAGCTCTCTGTTCTTTCCCATCGTAGAGCATCGGCATCGATTCATGTTTGGGAGCTGCTCTGCCCTCGCCAATGACTGAGCACACAAAGTCTCTCCAGTCCTAACCCCAACTAGCTCTTGGCTATGGACCAAAACCCAACCCTGTGCAGCTCAGGCAGCTGCATGTCCCCAGACAACAGCAGCAGAGGCTTCTGCCTAGAGGTCTCGCTGGCAGAGGGTGGTCTGTGGAGCCGGGGTGGGGGGCACAGTGCTGGTTTTTGCAGCGTGCACCGCTCTCGGGTCACGCAGCCTCGCCCATGGCTGAAGAAGTGCTGGCTGTGGCCTTCCTTACTCCTTGCACTGTCACCATGCTGGTAGCAAGGGAGCTGGCTCTTGCTGTGTCACCCCATTAGCTTCCTTCCGAGGCAGGGATGAGCCTGTCATCTCTGGTTCCAAGAAGAATGGGAGCAGTCTGCTAGGAAAGAGGGAAGTCCAAGGGTGGAGACAATAAAAGGAAACTCATCACATGCAACATGCAAATCTTTTGTGCCCTCTTGCTGAATTAGGAAAAGGTATTTGGCATCTTAGAAGAAAACTGCCTTTTGCTTGATGTTCTGCTTATGTGATACACACATCACCTTCCAGCTGCCTAAATCCTCTGCTGCTGAGGTGTGGGAGGAGCTGACACCTGCAACAGTGCATCAGGCAAAGTGAAACCACTTCCCTGCAAAAACTACAGCCCCTGGCAGCATCAGCAGCAGTCCAACAGAACTTCTGGATGGCTGCACCTAATTGTTCTCAAATCATCCAGTATTTTCTGTGCCTAAAACATAACACCTGAATGCTCCTTCCTTCCCTGCCCACACCCATCAGACAGGGACAGGGACACCCGAGGGGAGCGCCAAGTGGAACACAGGTTGCATCTGGCTGGCTGCTCATGGAGCAGCTTCTCCCTTCCACAGCCACTTGTACCAGCCACATGGCACGGCTGGCCAGAGCAAGCCCAGAAATTTCTTCACAAAGTGTCTTTGCAGTATTTAGGTTCACTTGCCCAACTGGCTGACAGGGCTCCCCCAAATCACTCCTGGGGATAACAGCTTGTTTCCAAGCAAAGCACCAGCTGGAAATCAGATGAGTGGGTGCCTTCTTGTAGAATCCACATCAGTGAGCACGGAGTTGTATTTAGGAGCACCAGTCTATTTTCCCTCTAACAGCCAAGTATCAAAGTCAAGTCCCTTTATCTCACCAGCCAGGCACCTTGTCCTCTCCGGTCCCAACCAGAGTCTGTATGTTGGCTGTGACGCTGCAGGCTCTGAAATGACCCTCATGCACACACCCATATCCCAAGCAACAAAGGCAAATCGCTGCCTCTCTCTGAGCGGCTCTGAGGAAAGCATGGGGCTGCTCCCCTGCCATGTGGAGCTGGGGAAAAGCTTGTGGGTTGTGGCCACATGTTGGGGTGCTTAAAGTGGTAAAATCCTTCAACAGGATTGAAGCCTTCTGCACCTCAGGACAATGCCAACGGAGAATGGTGTCCTACAGGAGTCAGCGATCCCTGCACACCTCACACAACAGACATCAGTGGGTGCTACAAACTTACAGAGTCTGCAAACTCCCAGTGCCATCCTCTCCAGCTCAGCTGGTGCTCAGGATCAAATTCAAATACTAGAAATCAAATTCAAATGCTAGAGCAGACTACCATTTTTACTAGGCAACTGCTCTTTACAAGGCAACCTGTGAGACTGTTTCAACAAGACAATTCTTAACAAATGGCTTTTTCTACCAGTAGTTCCTCATGGTGTGTGCCTGGAAAACAGCCTTTCCTCCCTATTACTGTCCTTCCCTGTACCAGACAGGCAATTGGGAGCCAAACCACTTCCTTTTATGCCTGCTTCGAGGGACTGAGAGCCTGTGCACACCACAGTGCTGCAGCTGCTCTAGGTACAAGGCTTCTTCCTCCTGCAGAAGTGCATCAAACAATGACAACATCCAAAACAAACACTTCTTTTCCACTGCCAGAAAGGTTATTGAATTTTTTCCCCCCAAGATTCTTCACCTGGCTAAAGACACACAGCGAGTGATAGACTTGCAGGGACAGGGTCACTCTGCTCCAGGCTTGTACAGGATCAGATCCAGTTCATAAATGTTAATCCTAAATCATCAAGTGTGGATCTAAATCCCATGCCAAAAGGAAGCAGGAGGTGGTCTGCAGAGGGTCTACAGACAAAGTTAGATTTGAAGACTCTTCATTTTAGAAAGTCAAAAAGCACCCTGCCCTTGTGTGAATGTCACCCTAATTTAGCACACGAGATCACAAACGGCCACTGCTGAACCATCAGCCCTGTTTGCCAGGGTATTTGCACAAATGTATTGTGGCATCAGCCCAAAGTCCTACCAAAGTCAATTGGGTTCTTTTGAGATCTGCACATCACACTGCCAGTCCCCAAAGATAAACACCACAGCACCATCATTAAAAAAAACCACCCTTCTGGCCAGGAAAAACATGACTATTTCTAGATTTCATTAAGTTTCTTCATCAAATATTAACATTTGGGTATGGGGAGACACCCACGAGGATCACGATACACCTGACACTACTAAAGTCCAAGCTGTGAAGTAGACAGACAGGTTTTGAACTATGACAACTACAAACACAGCATCACTTACCCCAAGCTGAATAAATATTTGCATGACACTTTGACTCAGGTGTTTAAATTCTAGGAAATGTCTGACTTTATCAGCCTGAATCACAGACAAACAATACCAAATATTATCACTAAAAGCACCTTTTCAAACAACAATTTCAAAAGGTTAACATCAAACACTCAGTGACTGCACTTTATGTCCGGTTTTAAGAACGAAGCCCACGCAATTCAGAGGAAAACCCGGTTGAAGCAATTCAAATATCCTGTACTCACAAGTAACTTCTTCCTAAGCAAATGCCAGTTTAGGATGCTCTGTGTATTTTTGACAGTACCTACAAGGTAATGACACAGGGGAACTCCCCAGGAACCTTCCATCTCTTGCATCTCCCCTCTCCCACCCTCATGAAGAGGCAGCTGGACCCTATTGCTGGACCTTGGAGCATGCCTTTCAAGAAGGGTGGCCCAAATCTGACCCACTGGGAGCTGATGGTGCCACTTGCATAAGGAGCATCCAAGGTGAGGAGACAATTCTGACTGTACTGCTGTGCCTACATCACACTCTTTAAAAGAGCTGGGCAGTGAGGTGGCACCTTCCCTTGGACCTCAACCTGTTCTATTTCCAGGAAGGGAAGACCTTTGAGGGGCCATCCATCAAATCCCACCCATCCTCCTGGGTGACAAATGGAGAGGAGCTGCTCACCACCAGGGAAAGTCCCCTCATCTATTGTTTTAAGGGAAGGCTACTGTTTTGATTAGTCTTAATTCTCAAAGACACACTAAAAGACGTGACTTCCAGAGATCACTTTGTGGGTGAAACCCTGGCGCTGAAGCCACTAGCTGGATTCACATCGACACCATCCAAGCAACAGCTTTATTGATCATACTGCATTGATTGGTCTTAACATACTGATCAAGTTTACATAATGAAATACAAATAGAATGTTTACCTTGTACCACCCTGGACTACAGCACTGGCAGCAGCTCTGGGGTTTGTATGCATACACTGCTAGTAGCGGATTTGTGATGGCTGGAACGCTACTGCTAAACAAGCTAAAAACAAATTAAATATTTCTCCAGCTAACAAAAAATTGTATAGGGAAATGACTTGCCGACCACTTTCCACTTAGGTAAACAGAGAACAAGTGACTCACCATTCAGCAGAAGGAATTACAAGTTGTGCAAGAGGCAAAGTGCTTCAGGGAGAGTGTCTAGACTACGCAAAGCGAGGCCATAAATTACACCTTTTGGAAACGATGGGCTTTAGCAGGGCTTGGAGCTGCATGATCTGATAAGTCTTCTCCACTCTTAGTTCATAACATCTCTGGCCCAAGAAGTGCCACCCACAATAACTGAAAGGTCAGGCTATGGATCAGGAACTGCAAAGTTTTACAACAGCTGAAGACCAAGCTCACATCTTATTTAATTACCCTCTTCACAATCCAATAAGCTACAAGTATATAAATAGCCAAAGTATGACAAATATTTAATATCTCCTAGAATTAAATTAAGATAAGGCACTGGCAAAATAAATTATAAGTGTTTTAACTGAAAACAACCATTTTCTGCACATTCCAGACAACTTGAGCACAGTAATCACATTCTGAACTCCACACTGCTAAGAAGCACAGCATCTCAGATGTGTCAGACCTTCCTCCCCCACGGTGATGCTCTGCAAGCACGCTCACCTTCACTTTGAGGTTGGCACAGAGCTGGGGACAGCCCCAGCCAAGAGCCCAGCCACACACACAGCTCTCATTTGATGGTGGCAATGGCCTCTGCTCACACTGGGCCATGTAAGTGGTGAAGTCGGCCCCTAACTACTCTTCCAAGTTTGTATAGGCATAGCACTTATAATTATCCTGCAAGCTTTGCTGCAACAACAGAGCTGTGCATGAGGTCCAGCTCATGCTCGATAGCTGCCTAGACCTTGTATCTTCTTAAACAGGAGTAGACAGCAACTGAGAAACAGACAGAAAACAAGCAGAGCATCGTCTTCACCTCTCGTGCCCTGCAGAGCTGAGAAAACCAAAAATCTCCAAGGGTTTCTTGGTACCAGCAGAGCAGAATCTGACCACAAAAACAAATTTCTCCAGAAGAAAGCTGCTAAAACGAGTCCCAACACCACCTGAGTCAGGGTCTGTCCCAGAAGAACAATGTGTTGGTGGTTTTATGAGAGAACTTGTGTAAATATGGCATGAGAGTAACAATCCAACCCACGATAAGGAACAAGTATGTGGTTATTTGGAAGGCTGCACTAGTTTTACTATGTTCCTAACTGTTGTAGCATCTGTGTGCCTGCTGAAATGGCAGAAATTCAGTATTTTAAGATGCATTGTAACCAATTTAACAGCTTCTGACCCCTCACACCTGTTCTGCATTAAGCACTGTGCTTAAATCAATCACCATTCAGCAAAGCACAAGCTTAAGCGCTTTGCTGAATTTGACTGAGAATTTTGCTAATGCACCTGACGTCATCCCACAAGCTTACACAGGGACCCAAATCATGAGCCACTTCTCCCAGGAGTAGCTCTGGTAATCTGCAACAAAGCTGGAACTTTTTTCATCCCACATTTATCCCACTGAGAACTGATTTACTCTCCTGCCTGCCTACTCCCTTGTTCTGCAGGGAGGAAAACACGCAATGGCAACCACGACTGCAGCAATGTCTGACCTAATCAGCTCTCCACATTTTGTCCCCTGACAAGTTCTTCCTGCTGCCCCTTTCCCAACAAGTGTTTTCAGTTTATGCTATTTTGAAGGAGCAAACACCGATTCCAGGGCTGTGCTGTGCCTTTTGACTGCAGTGCTACGGAGGTATTTAGCAAGAGGTACAGCCCACACCCAAGGATGCTTGGTTTGCATCACTACAGACACACACCTCGTCCAACATCCCTAGGCTGCCGACTGAGCTCCCTTCCCAAAGGCTTCAGACAGTTGGGATCAAGTGGGAAAAGGCACCAAGCATGGCTGGTCGTCTCAACCCTACTTCCAATAAATCAGCATGAGCTAAGGAAAAGACCACATACATCCTGGGCAAGCAATTACCAAGCTCAGTGCCATCTGCAGTAATAAAACACGTTGTTCTGAGAGCATGGAGCTGGCAAAGCCACTTTCCTCCTGAGCTGCGTGGTGAGGCTGGAGCCTTCTGTCCAGCATTATTATAAGCTTTGATGGGAGTTTTCCCTCTGCATTGAGTAGGTCTCTTGCTCAGACTCCCTAGTGTCTAGTAAGGGCTGCCCACACACTGCACCTTCCTCCCACCTCCTCACCAAGCTTTACAGGGATGAGTATCTTGCAGACCACTGTCTGCATCTCAGATGTGCCTGGAACTCAGTGGTGGCTTAAAAAAGAAACCTAAGTGGGAAGTAAGACAGCACAGACAGGTATCTAATAAATCTTTTTTCTTTTCCCTTAGGAATTACACCTAGTGAGATGTAAATAAAAGAACTTACAGGTAGACATCACAGATGTGTGGTTACTCAGGTGGAGCCTTATCCCATAAACATCAAAATAAACCCTAAGCAGAGGTGTAGACTTGAACACACTAATCTAAAAAACAGTTTTTCCTCTGTTGCTGAAATTTCTGGGGTGTCAGGATCGGAAAAATACCAGCTCTGAGTGGCATCTGCTTAAATTCATCTGGAAATCTGAAACAAAGTTTGCTGCTGGTGTAAACAAGCAGTGCTGTCGTGCCTGCATGCAGTAAATACCCAGCTACACCATCCATTCACACTTTTCCACTGCTCTCTTCACTCTCATATACATTCTAATTCATCAAACAGCAGCTAATTACCTTTGTGGTACAACAGCACCTTAACTACACAGTTGCCTTTATTCGGAGGTGGTTCATGAGTGCTGCAGAACACCAGGCTGCATTCTCCAGCTCCCCCAGGTGTGTGGCTACACAACCAGTGCCTGCCCTGCATTCACAGCACCAGAACACGTGGCCCCAGGCACCAGCCAGCTCTGACACAGCAGCACTGCAGGATCAAGGAGGGAGAATTACACACCTCAGGGGAGGTACCACAGGGATCTACAGCCCAGGTAAGAACTTCAGTGCTGCGGCCACAACAAAATCAATGCTTTCTTATATGAGAAAACTACAAAGGAGGTGAAGGTATAGAAGCTGCTAGGCTCTGGGAGCCTAGCAGGGGCTGACTGCACTACAGCCCAGCTCAGCTGTGGTCCTCTAGCTGTGGTGGGGATGGGCTGGCTCTTATCAGGTAACCCAGCCAGGAAACCACTCTGCAGGGCAACAGCTTCACTGCCTCATCTGGAAAGCCCTGATCACCTGCCTGGGCTGTGCTCGGGGTGGCAGCATCTCCCATGCTACAGGGGAGAGCTGTGAGCCAGGTGAAGCCAAGCCTCATCCTTCTCCTTCCAGCACTGCGCAGAACCTGCTGCACAGTTCTGCCCAGACACCTCTGGGGTGGCACCTCCCTGACACAGGAGTGGGGTCTGAGCAGCCCGGCATGAAGCCAGGTCCCCTCACCCAGGTTCCCAGACACCCTGTCCATGGACAGTGACTGCAGTGGGCAGATGGGCAGGTTCAGGCCCTGGCATCTCCAGGGGCCCATGTGTGCAGTGGATCAAGCTGCTCCCTCTGCACCCTCTCTGTTCAGCACCACTGGGAAAGGAGGGAGCGTGGTCCTGCACACCAGCCTGGAGACTGCAAATGACGATGCTTAGGGGTCTTCTGCTCCCTATTTCTTCAAGGATGAAACACCTCCCTGGCAAACAGCAGACTGTGAGGGTGCAGAATCAAATGGCACACAGAAAAGAAAGCAGTTTATCCCTCCTCTGCTGACAAGAAAACTGACCCAATAGCCCCCATTAGAGCAGGACTAAAACCCAGTTTCCTCTCACCTTTCCCCTAAGAAGCAAAATGCATTTGTTCCACTCTGGTGAATCTTGAGCACCTGATACTTTCATCATTGCTGAAGACCCAACCAACAGACTGCAGCTGAAGCTCAGTGCTCAGGAAGGATCAAGCCCTGCACCTTCACCCTCTGGTCCCCCTCCAGCCAGAGAAAGAAGGGTGTGCTTTCCCAGAGGCATGTGTGAGGAAAGCAAAGAGAAGGAGCACATGAAGCTCATCAACAAACTCCAGGCTCTGGTAGTCCTTTAATTGACCTCAGCAGGAGTTGTGGCCAAGAAAAAAGGGCAAGGATCTATTCCCAGCATGACAACTGAATATAGGGATATAGAGAAGACAAAAAACCAGAATTAATTCACCTTTAAAAGGGTGAATTCAATTTGACATGTGTTATCATGTTAAATTTAGTTTTCCCAATTCCATTTCACTGCTAAGTTAGAGGGAGGATGATCAGACCCCAAGACATACCTATTATAGCTATGTTAATACACCAGACATTTTTCTCTATGTTCTTCATTTCACAGAGAATGGAATATTTCCTCCCAAGATCCTGTGTAACTTCCACATACCCTTAAGTATTGCTGCCAGTTTGTAATTCTTCTCATTACTCCTCATTTCTTTGTTTCACCTGCACTTTATTCCCCACCTTTTCTCTTTCCCTTCTCTCCTGTACTTTCACAGTATGCTATTTTGATTTCACAGACTATAAACTGTCCTTCCCAGCCACTCTTCTCTGGACTGCTAAGATGCTGCATGCTCTTTTGGACAAACTACTTGTCAATTTCAGTTCACTTTCATGTGAGAAACAGTTGTAGGACTTACTTGTTTTTATTTCTGTGAAACTAACTATCATGTAAATTTCATCATCTTTCTCTAACACAAAGAAGTTGCATGGGAAACAAAAACCAAGACACCTTTGGAAATTCACAATCTGTTGAAAAGGGTTGTAGGCAAAAAGAATAGATAAAAGAAACTCCAAACCTAGCTATAATTTCAGCTATGTACTTTGCTCAGCAAACAAAAGCAGATCATTCAACCTTCCAGCAACACCAGATTGTCCTATATTGCCTTTAAACTACATGATACAGTACAGATACACTTTCCTACCTCCGTATGTTGCAATGACTAATAATAGTCCTGTGGTGTAGCAGAACTGAATGTCGTTTGCATCAATACATCCAGGAGTCTGCCTGAATTGTAAAGGTCATTTGTGAACACAGAACAGTATCAAGGCTAAAACTGCAATCTAAGAAACTCAACTGAATATGGTGATAAAAAACCGGCCAGCTGTTTCAGAGAGCTACATCACATCACAGACCTAACTCTGGCTGCCATAGGGAAAAAGTTGGTTGCATTTGACTGAAAGATGCCTGTGTCCAGATCTAGGTGAAACTTAATTTCTGCCCTGGCCCATGAGCTTGTGTCTCAGAGGAAAAACAAGCTCCAAGACGGTTCCTGGAGATGGGGAGCTCCTGGAGGTGAAGAGCTCCCGCTCAGCCTCTGCCTGGAGCAGTACGTGGCCCCGTGATGGTGACATATTTGGGGAGGAAGAGTCAGGACTGGGGCAGAGACTTCATCGCAAACCTCTGCTGCTGCATTTTGCCGGGAAGCTGGTCTTGGGGAGCTCGTCGCACATAAACACTTGAAGGAAGTTGAAATAAGACTCAGCAACTCCCCAGGTCAGTGCCCATACTCCCAGTTAAGCAAACTTTGCAGTAAGCATGGAGTTGTGGAGTCCCTTTGCAGGAGGCAACAGCACGCGCCTGGTGTTTTCCAGCAATATAACCCATTTCTCTCCTTTCGACAACCTTTAGATGGCCAACATCCCAAACTTCCCGAATCCCGATGTTGCGTAACTAGAAGCAATGATATATGTCACCGCGCCAGCTCTGTGTGGGAGACCATGTCGGGGAGCAGCACGGAGGGTGACAAGGGGTCAGGGGGCTTCCCCGAGCCCCGGGACAGGGCTGCTGCCAGCAAACCGCACCACGTGGGCCCAAGGTGCCCTGTGCCGGGAGTGCCCTTGGGGTGCCCGGGGAGCTGCAGGCCTGGGGAGCAGCAGGAGAGGCGAGGAGCGGGCAGGGATGCAGGCAGAGGGGTATCTGGAGGAGCGTGCAGAGGGGTGGGTCACCAGCGGGTAGGTAAGCAGGGGGCAGGCAGGTGGGCGGATGGCAGGGGCAGGCAGGGAGCAGCCAGGCGTGGGTGATGGAGAGGAGAGGCAGGGCCTGGCCGGCAGGGCAGAGCCGGGCAGGGCACGGCCGGTACCTTCTGCTGCCGACGGGCCATGTCGGTGGGCTGCTTGGCGTTGAAGGGGTAGGCGATGCAGCGCATGACGAAGACGTAGAGCTGCAGCTTCTTCTTCCTCTCCTCCTCCTCCCGCTGCAGCCGCTCCAACTCATCCTTCTCCTTCTCGCTGGCCACCGAGGGGCTGGGG
>VZTJ01011336.1:4890373-4994993 GCA_013397795.1 Orthonyx spaldingii
GGCGCGTGTGCCCGGGGTGTCCCCACAGCCCCACACAGGCATCGCTGTGTGCTTAATGTCCCCCACAGCCCCGCACAGGCATCGCTGTGTGCTTAATGTCCCCCACAGCCCCACACAGGCATCGCGGGGTCCTCAGTGTCCCCACAGTCCCACACAGGCATCGCTGTGCCGGGTGTCCCCACAGCCCCGCACAGGTATCGCGGTGTCCTCAATGTCCCCACAGCCCCGCACAGGTATCGCGGTGTCCCCACAGCCCCACAGCAGGCACTGCTGTGCCCGGGGTGCATCCACAGACACCGCTGTCCCTCCAAACCTCTGCAACCACACACAGACACTGCTGTGTCCTCAATGTCCCCATGGACACCAGCGTCCCTGCTGAGCCCCGGTGCCCCCACGGCCCCACACAGACATTATTGTGTCCCCACAGCAGCCTGAGCCACACAAATCCCCGCAGACCTGAGCCGCACATCGTTTGTTTTCCACCAAACAGCTCTTCTTGCATCTCAGTGCAGCTAAAAACCTTATTTGAAAAGTGATACTGCTTGTAAATATTTCACCCTAGTCCCTAATTATTACACGTGTAATGATATTGTGGTGTTCTGCTTTGAAGATTACCTGGGGCAAACTGAGAACTTCAGGAGCCACTCTGAGGGATGAGTCAGTGACGACGTCGTGTGTGCTCAATGGTTTGGTTTTTGGTGATTTTCAGATCTGATTGAGACTTCGTTTATGTGTTTGTGTGTATTTGTGGTTGGTGGGTGTTTTCAAGGTTTGTTTTTCTCTACTCAATTAGCAGTGCCTCTTTTCTAAATGTCAAAATACCTGTCACCTCTTAATTCATGTTAATAAATATTTAGGGAGAATAGATAAATGTCGGCTCCTGGTGATGGGGCTGTGAGAATATCTTGTGGGAGAGGAGATAGGCACTGCTACTTACAATGTGTTCCAGCGTTTTCACAACAGCTGGGCTTTCTGACCTTCTTGCCTACTTCTAATTAAAAGCTCAGTGTAGCAGATGAGTCTGGAAAAACTCCTGCATTTCTGAAAGCCATGGCTGAAAAAATGGTGTAGAGAGCGAGAAATGACTTTCTCCACTTCCATCAGCCTTATCTGCTAGAACGGTGGCATTCTGCACATCACCTTGCCATGGTGTGTGTCCTGCCAGCAATGTGGGAAGACCTGGAGATAACAATCTCTCTGTGGGGAAAAGCAAAATTGTAAAGTTTCCTAAAACAAAGTTTTCCATGCTCTTTCCGTTGAAAGGAGCTGGTCTAAGCTGAAGTCAGGAAAAGATTTTTCAGCCCCTCTCAGCCTGTCTCAGTATCATTTCACTTCATGCCTCCCTATTCATTGTCTTCCCAGACACACAAATATAAGTACTGTGATGTCATTGCTGTGATACAAATAACCCTGCTTGCCCAAGGTGTGTAGTTGTGCTGCCAGTGCTTTGCTAGGGTGACAGGTCATACAGCACCTGCTAGTGCCATTTGGCCCCTAACATGGCTAAGGCAAGGATAACTACCACAAGGCTGATGGGATGTCTCAATAGTCTCTTCCTCAGCAAAGTTCTCTTATTTTTTTAGTTGTCTTTTAGTTTTGCATTTCTTTTTTTCTTTGATTGATGCCATTTTTATATTATCCATCAGAAAAACTCTTGTCCTGAGTCCAGTTGTGCCAACTGTGAATGCAGAAAAAAGTTGAATCAATTACATCAGTGCCTATAATGATATTGTCTATAGGTGATCACACAATAGAGAAAACAGGAGTCTTTGGGATTTTCAAGAAAGAAATGTCATTTATTCTATAGAAGAATGGAAAAAAATTTGTGACATGAGGCTGCAGGTGCTCTGCCTCATAGCTGAGGAGTCACGTCTCTGTCTTTCCATTCCCGGACAGCACAACAACAAAGCTCTCTCAGATGATTAGAGGAAAATTGGACCATTTTTTTATGAAAGGTTTTCTTTCTGTTGTGATTGCTCTGATTGTTGAGGTAACTGCAGAGGTGGATTCACTAGAGGAAAGCAGCTGGGTATGACAGAAGTAACTTTTGCTGGTAGGAACATCATAGACATTGAGTATCTAACTATAAAGGGAGATTGACTTCTTTGACAGATTGTCAGAAAAGATTCCTTAAATTAATTGATGCGAAATAGATACATACAACAACCAAAAAAACCCGCATGTTCTTTTTTAGGAATCTTCAGAATTCTATTTATCCTTTAGTGGGTGAGATTTGGCTCACTAGAGATCTTTGAACTTGGTTGTGTTTTGAAAGGCCTGACTGGATATCCAGGTATGGCTCAGTCAAGGTTCCTCTGGAAGTTTTGCTGGTCCAGAGAAGCAGGGACACATCACTGTCAATGTGATCGACACTTTATTTCCTTAATTCACACAGCCATATTTTCGCAGTGGCTCTGACTGAATGTACAGTTACAACATTCACGCTTTTTACTGAGTAAAGGAAAGAATCAGGTCAAAAATTCCCAGGCCTCTTCCTTTGTGTTTCCAAATGCAATATTTGTCCAGAGAGATTTATGTGGCTTCCTCTAAAACATCTCTCATTTACAGCTGTTTGCATCTTATTGCAAGGCAGTCTGTCTGGCATCATGCAGGAAGGGAAGCAGTGGAGTGATCATGAAAATTATGTGTGCCTAGCTTCCAGTGGTATTATTTCATGGTGTGTACTTGTGTAATTACCCATCACGAGTGGGTAAATGTAGATAAATAAGAGCATTAGCTAAGTAGTTTGTGATGTTATATTGGTGTTTATTGCTGTTTTATCAGGATGCTAGAACAAAGGCTCTTTGGGTTAAAAGGATGCCTAATGTTGGGTAGTTCGTTTTCATGATGCAACACAGCTGCAAAACCCGTGGTCCTTTCTAGCTTATCACTTTGGAGCAGGCTCCAGGAGGTTTTAAAAATCTGCCCCTACATATTTGTTCCCAGCATCATGAATTAATTGCATCTGCTAAAACACTTTCCAGAATAATTACTAAATGAGATCCAAAGTACCTGCATTACCAGCTCTCTTGCAGGTTCCAGTAAGAGGCAATACTCACCATGTGGGAATACTCCACCTCTGTGCCTGTGCCTGTTTACACATCAAACAAGAGCAACAAATACACACAAACCCATCCCTGCCAAGGGTGAAATGCTTTCCACCTCTCATGGTTGGAGCCACTGCAGCTGTGTAAAGGAGATTCCAGGTAGCCTCAGGTATCGAAAATATAGTTGGATGAAGAATAGTAAAAGCATTTTGTGAAATGTTTCAAATTTGTTTCCATTTTGTACAGTGTCAGAGGGAAGAACCTGCTGATATTAGAAAAAATCGCTACTGTAGCATTTGTATCTCTCTCCATTTATTCCCATTAGACAGGGGAAATCAGTGTAGGTAACGATTTGTGGAAATTACTCTAAAGAAAAGCAGAGCTGAAGCAGAAGCCCGGACTTTGGGGAGAGAGTTCCTGTGTGTGTGGTACCGGATGCTGTGGCACTGTCTGTGCGAGCCTGAAGGCAGGACCCAAGGCTTGGGAGAAACCCTCAGAAAGAGTGAGCTCCACTTAAAGCAGTCATTTGGGAGAGCTTAACAGAGTATCTCCCTCAGGGAGGCTCACATTTGCACGAAAATCAAACAAACCCACGCTCTTTTTATTAATCCTGGTTAAAGGCCTAAACCAGAATATTTATGAAAGCTGGAAGCAATTAGTGTCTTTGTAAAATCTATGTGCAGGGATGGCAGGGAGTTGCAGGGACTGTCTAGAAGAGGAAGAGAGAGTAAGGCTCATCTCTTGTGCTGTTCAGCCTCGCCTGAGATCCCTTGTGGCCATGGAGTATGATAGAATCATAGAATCATTAGGGCTGAAAGGACCAACCATTAACCCAACACTGCCATGTTCACCACTGAATCATGGCCCCAAGGGCTACATCCACACACCTCCTGAACACTTCCAGGGATAGTGATTCCACCACTTCTTTGGGCAGGCTGTTCAAATGCCTGACCATACTTTCAGTGAAGAAGTTTTTCCTTAATATCCACTCTAAACCTCCCCTGGCAGAACATGAGGTCATTTGCAAATCACTTGCACTGAACATGAGATTTGGAAGCAAAGTGAGAGTGCAGACTCTGGTGCTGGGGCGCTCACTGCTTCTCTGCACCGGTCACCCAGTGCACGCACTAGTCCCTATCCCTACTCCAGATCGGATGGTGCTGTTCTAATGAGCCTGAGATGATTGGTTTATATGTGCAGTATGCTGGGTGTGGATCAGAAAACACCTCTGGAGGGGTGTGCAGAGACCCCAGCTACAATTCACCCTCAGTCTGAGACTGACTGCAGAGCAGCTTCTGATTTTTGACAGTACTGCCCAGTCCCAGCCCCGAAGGAAAAACATGGTGCTACTGCTGCTGGCTGCTACTCTTGGTGTTTATAGGAGTCCAGAATCTGAGATCATTTGTTCTTCTGGTTGTTACCTACTGCAAATTCAGCACTTTGGCAATGTGCCGTCAAAACATGAAAGAAGTTTTTGCTGGGCTGTACCTCTTGCTTTAGAAAAGCAATTTTGCAATACAATTCTGAATTTTGTATAGTATCAGGTGAAAATGGAAGGGAAAAAAGAGGAAAAACAGGTGGGAAAGACTCTACTTTAAAAAAAATCTTACAGCTCATAAAGGTGAGAAAATTCAGCAGCAACTGAAAGAGGAAGCAAAGGAGCTGCTGAGGGCCAGCCTGTCTTTGTGCAACAGATAGTGCCAAGTAAATGCTACCTTCTCCTGAGGACTTGCTGCCATGTCCTTGGGCACACGCTGTGAGGGGCTGGACAGTTTGCACCTTGCAGCAGGGCATTTCAAAGAACTGGATAATGGGAGTGTGTGAGTGGGCAGGTTCGACTGGCAAGTCCTTTGATTCAGGCATGAATAGAGTCCGGCTACAGAGTGCCACAGGAAAACACTGCCTCCTGGTAATAACACTCATTTACAGAGTACAAATGGAAATCCCGGTGTGTCCTAGGCTCCATTTGTTTCACTGTTTCCTAAAATAGCACAGAAAACAATCCTTGTTTCTTGGTAACAGCGTTATATAGATTTCTGTGTCTCCCAAACAGAATGGCTTAAACTGGTGCTCTTTTCACCTGTTCACGCACACTCAGCCAATATTTACATTGGGATCCTGGCTGCACAAGGGCTCTGGCAGCAGCAAAGCAGGCACCAGCCAGAGCTGCTGGCCTTATTTAACCCTTGACATCAGGGAAATGTGGGATGGGGAAGGGAGGCACTGTCAGACACCCAGCTGCTGCAGCTGCAGATGGTGCAAGAGCTGGGGTGCCACTGCTGAAGTTCAGCATTTAACTTACCAGAGTTCAGCCTACTCCTTACCCTGCACACAAAGCACTTACAGCACAGGGCTCCCTGAAATATCAAGGGTAACCAAGTTTCCTTTCTTTAGCAAACTGCCACCTGAAAGGGAAACTTCCAGCCAGCTGAGGGTCAGTCTCTCACAGTGGGACCGGTTGTCTGCGTCCTGTGCAGTGGCAGCTGCCCACTGGGGACTGGCAGGGCATTGAGAGATGGAGTTCCCCTCTCTACCTGCACCGCTGGGAAACTGCAGTTTGCAATAAGATCACCTCCTAATCTATTTCTGGATAGTGTGTTTGAAGGTGCTTTGGAAAGGCTTTTCAGTCCCTTGAAGAAGTCTGTTGAGCCATCATTTTCTTTGTCTTCTCCCTCTTTCGCAGGTGCCGGGTGCTGCTTCCCAGACTTGATTAGCATCTGCAGGAAAATGAGATCTCTCTCAGCATCCAGGTTCTGGAGCCAGAAATAGCCCTGTGTGCTGAGGTAGTAGTGCTTATACTGGATTTAGACATGCCACAGGTGCAGCTGTGTGGGGGGAGTGCCGGTGGCTGGATTTGAAGCAGCGCTGGCCTCCACAGACAATGCTGCTGCCTCTCAATCCTCTGCCTCTTGCAGTCCTTCTTTGCAAGGAGACAGCTGGCACATCGGCTTTGGTGCCTCCTGTGCCTGGAGGCTGATGCTCATGATGATCCACCTGATGGGTTTCTTCCGGGCACCTATTAATGCTCAGAGGCACTGCAAGAGCAAACACTGCAGGGAGAGAAGGGGGGATGTACTATAAGAGGCATGTCAGGGCAGGGACAGAAGGGGAGAGGTTGAATCACCTTCTTTGATAACACGAAACAGGAGATAGGGAAATTTAATAGTGATAGAAAATATACTACCTGCCCTGTGCCCCCTGCACATGGGCTTGGGCAGATCCTGCTTGCCATCGAGAATGCACTTGGACCGGACACTGGTTCTGGTCTTTTCAGCCTCTTCCTAGGGTTTATTATACCAGGTGTGAAAATAAATAAAAATAAATTAGCCTGACCCAGCAGGCCCTGAAAGAGACCAGATTCACTCGAAGTCTGCAGCTACTCAGCAAAATCCACAAGTGAGCTGTTTATCTCTGCTTTCTGGCCAGACTGGCAGCATCACATCCGTGTCAGGTTCAGCACAGAAATCCTTTTCCAAACCCTATTGAGAGGATTGTAGCAATATTTTGCTGCCCAATCAGCACTGGCTCCCAGCTTTCAAGGCATCTATAATTAAAAATGACTGAGGCTTATTGCAGATAGGAGGACCACGGGCAATTTATCAAATGCACCCTATTCTGCTCGCCCAGAGCCTGGAAGTAATTGCAGCTGATCTATTCCAGCATGCACAGGGCTGCTACAAAACCTGGGCTGGATTGTTGCTCCCAGTCAGTGCCTGATTGCCATCCCTGGGGTCACTGCAAGTCAAGGTGCATCTATTTATTTATTTTAAAGTTTTTTTTTGTGGTAGTTTTTCAACCAGTCTTCATATTTCAGGAAAATACCCAGAGAATGGAGCAATTGATTTGTAGCAATTATACTCTAGCTGTGTGATTGCTTCTCTGAACGCACGGCACTCCCACTGCTAAGGAAATAACTCCTAATTTCTACTAGGCTTTTAAGTATCTCTGTTCTGGAAGAGCTGATTTTACTGGTCTTCAACACATCACTAAAAACTTCCAGCTAGTGCTTTTTTCTTGGTAATTATGAACCCTTGAATTTCCCTTCACACGAACCACTTCCCCAGGTTTACAGGAGTGACTAGATGGGCTTCCTCTGAGGCCATGAATCTCTCTTTTTATTAAGCAGCCCAATCATGACGAATGCCTCAGAGTCACCATTTTAAAATAAAAGCATTATCAGTACTGCAAAATCTATGTGAATTAATATGTAATATCAGTAAGTAGGACGCTGGAGCAGTATTTTAGGCACACAATAAATATTTAATGATTTCTGCTCCAAATTTAGTGTGAAAGTGATTTAAATGCACAGCATGCTCCCTGCTTAAATATCAACAATTTGACACAAATACCAGCCGGCTGTTCATTGCATCCTGGTGACGCTGCTCGGGTGTGGCCAAGTGTCCTCACCCGTGGCAGGGCTGTGGCTCACAATACATTGAAATTCCTCTGCTATTGACTCAGCAAAGGACTAGTTCAGACTTGGTAAGCTGACTTGATGCTGCTCATAAGGACTTTGCTGCTGCCATCCAGATAGGATGAAGTAACATCCAGCCCATTGCGTGTCCCATCCGGAAGCTTGGCCAGGGCTGGCAGGAGGAAAAGAGTTTGCAGAGGTAGGGATTGGGGCATTTACTCAAACTGAAAACCCACAGACCTAGACAGGGGCTGTTTCTCCTATGATTATTTTGGAAATGATGGTGATCATCTTGATGCTTGGAGACCCATTGGGAAGAGAACTCTTGTGTCCCCTCCTGAGCTCTTCAGTAGTTGCTGGATTTGGTTGACTTTTCTCCAAGAAATTTCTCTGGCCACTCCAAAGGATCATTTTTTTATTACTCGCATGGACAATGCCACTCTCAGGCTTCCTGGGAAATTCTTGATGAGTTCTCCTGGGAAAGTTTTAGGCTCCCACAAATTCAGAGAGGTTGAAAACTGCTTTTAACCAATCCATTGCCAATTTGGAAAAAAAAAAAAAAAGAAAAGAATACTTCATCTTGATACAACAAATAAAAACAAAGCAACTCAGTTTCATGACTTTTGCTTGGGATCACCTGCTATTGCAATGTCTCAGCTATACAAAAGTTGTTATAGGTGAGCTAGAACCACAGCACTACAATGTAAACCTAAAGAGACCTGTACTTGTGGTTTCATCGTGGGGACTGCTGCATTTAGGAGACTTGGGGTGACTTTGGAAAGTCAGTGAAGAGCAATGCTTGACTTTTTCCTCTTCTTTTACCATAAGCCGCCAGCTTGAATGAGGGGCTGACTCAGGGGTCTGACTGATGCCTCAGTCACAGCTCTGCTGCCAACCTCACCCTTCCCCCTGTGGGTTCTGCCTTCTCAGGCAAGCCAAACCACAAAGCTCTGTCTTATAAAATCCCCCTTTGCAACCACCTGCCCTGACTGGGGATATTTTCACACAAGTGAGATACAGCTGGCCCAGTCTTGTGGAAAAATACAGCCCTGGTAAACTTACAGACTGATAAAGCTCCCGAAATTTGCACAGAGAAATTGATTTTCCTCAACAGTGAGAGGTGTGGGGCTGTGCTTACACTGCACAGTTTACAAGCTGCTAAAGCAACTGCTGGTTGAATTTGTCCTTTAAAAGCATATTAATGCCTCTTTACACCATGAATACCTCCTCTAATAGTTTAATTTCACTTTGATTCTCTAATTTACTGATGGGAAAGGTGCTGAGTTGCACAGATTTCAGCCTTCTAAGTAATTTGACATCTCTGTACATGATATCACACAGCAGCAGCAACAGAAGAGGAAGGTTTGATGTAGGTTTTAAAAGCATCGGTTTGGATCCCTTCCAAGCATCTGTGCAGCATTTGCATTTCCCATTACTCCCCAAGTATTTTTGTGGCTAGCAGTATCTTAGATGCAAAATTTTCTCCTTCTTTAAGAAACTTGATCCTGGAGTGAGATCAAGCACTGTATAAATACATACACACAAACAAATGAATATCTCTACATGTAAGTGGTGGTTAAGTGGATAATAATGACAGTAAAATTGCTGCAGAACTGCCTTAGTGCCTATTACTAAAAAATATTATATTCTTTGTAATGACCCTAGGACACTATTACTTTTAAATAAATTATAAAAAATATCAGATCATTTATTAAAAATGTTTCTTCTGTATCATGGCTCACAGGAGCATCTTACTGCCTTGGTCTTGAGCGGTGCTCTGAAATGAACATCGTTTGCTGAGATATTGCACAGAAGAGAAAAGATCCTGTTGAACAGCAAATCAACCTGCAACAGGTAGTCAGTGTCAGAGGATGTAAGTTTTCAGATTACAAACTTGCTGAGCTGCTTCCACCACCACCCTCAGCCAGAGCACGGCTTGTCCTACAGCAAAGCTCTGTTTCAGCAGGTGGTTTGCAGCAGCTGGTCCGTGACACCGGCAAAGCCCTGGTGTGGAACAGAAGCTGCTCGGCACTCCCAGGGCTAATGCATGTCTCCCCGTCTGGCATTGTCTTGAGGGCTGCACGTGCTCTGGGTACAAGGGCATCCCAGCTTACAGCTACACAGATGCTGAGTTTCCAGGACACCCACCAGCTCCCTGTCAGCCTTGGTGAGAACTTCTCTGCCTAGACCCTCTTTATCCTGTGTGTATCAATCAATCAATCCATCACATGCCTTTAGAACAAGTCCTAAACTTGCAGTTTTGCAGACCCAATCTGTGAAGACTTGTGGAATCACTGCTGACAACACCACCACGTGAAAACCATGAGCAACAGCTCATGCTGAGGAGGACCAACCACAGGACGGTTAGAACCACTGCTGAGGGCAGGGTGGTGTTCCACAATGGTTATGTGGAGACAGAAATAACTATACAGCCAAATAACTCAAGTGGTGCTTGCAATGAGAATGAAAGAGACAATTCACTCCCTGGACTCATCCAGATTTCTGAACACATCTTCAGATGGGAAGACAGCCAAAATATTCCCCTCAGGGAGGCAAACAGTGGCAGAGGGGGAGAAGCAAAGCAACATTGCTCACTAGATTTCAAACAGCTGGAAAAAGGCTAATATCAGTTAAACCCTGTAGCTTGAAGCGCAGTGGGAGGTAAAGAACTCTTCACTGGGAATAACTGTAACTACAAAAACCTGCCTGCTGACTCCCCAGTCATCGCAGGAACCAGCAGTTGTATCACCCGGACAAGCTGTTCCTGAGCAGGCTTTGTGCTGTGCTTTTCCTTGGAGCATCCCACTGCCATTCCCTGCAGTCCTGTCAGTGCACAAAGGTGTCTGTTGCCACAGACAGTAAGTGCATACCCCAGAGCCGGCTCCACCATTATGCAGAAGCTTGAACATGCTCCCGTGTGGTCAGAAATCCAGGGGCAGGGATGCTTCCCTGCAGAGAGGGAGGAAGATGCCCAACCTGCTTTGCCCTGCAGTGACACTACCCAAGCTGAAATTTTAGGACACAATCAAGTGGTTTTTTTACCCATAAGTGATGAGAATGGATTTTTGAGGCTGACTTCAGCCTCCAAAACTTGATCTCACCCTGTAAGTCCTGATTGAACATGCCTGCATTCAGCAGTGCCTTAGTTCAAGATCCCCAGTCCTTTTGATCCCCACCCCTGCAGAGCAGGGGAAGCTGGTGTATCTACACACCTTGCTGAATATTGTCTTTATTAAACATTTTGTGCTTTTTAGCCTTCGTCTCCCATTTCTTTGTGCCATTTTCTGCTAGGTGACAGCATCACATACTTCCCCTTGCATTGACTTGTGCAGAGTCTGGTCAAGCCACTTCTTAAGAAGCAATAAATTATCCCGAAGTACCAAAAATGCTAAGCTCAGAGTTGTTCATCAAATTCTTGCCAGACTTCCTTGCACTGTTTTACGGAAAGTTCTACAGCACTGCAAAAACACCTTTATTATCTTTAATATTTCCCACATATTAAATAGCATGGTTCTCTGTCTAAAAATATCCAGACCTATAAAGGTGTCATGTTTATTTTTTGCTTTCTTACTGTCCTTCATCTGCTAAAAGTGTTACAGTTGTAGATGAGAGAGACAGAGAAATCTCTCACAGGGCCACTTTGCTTAATGTTTGCTGCCCTTTTGCCCTCTGAAATACAAAGTGCATGACTAGGTAAATACTGCTGCAGCTGATGAAGCCCTCTGAGGGCATATGTCACAGTATCCATAACTGGATTGTCTCTTACTACCTAATTTCCCATGGTAATTCATGGCTGAGGAGCTGCTGCTCCTGGTGCCGCCAACAGAGCATTGTCCCTGCGCTAGGGAGGGCAGGGAGTAGCAGGCTTCCCGGGAAACCCATCTCAACAACACTGTCACATGAAGGATGTGTTTTGGGGGAAGGTGTTTTTTAAATGTTCTCTGCTTGCCCGTAAAACCCCCCACATGCAGCCGGCTCAGCTGCGCAGGACTGGACATGACAATGTTTGAAATGGCAATGTGGCACTTGGCTGGTCATGGAAACAGCTGAGACCACAAGCATTTCTGAGACCCAAAGGCACCAAAAAAAAGCACAATTGCTGCTGCCTGTGATTTACAGGTACCACAGGGACTTGGGCAGGTCTCTGAACGACACATTCACCCCATCTGTAAGAGTAAGCAAGAGACACAGTAATCAAGGTATGAGCCAATCTCTGAAAATGCAAATACAAAGTATAGTCTTCAAAGATCTGCCATTACTCTTCATTTTTGCCTTTAAGAGTAAGTCCAAGCCCTTTCCCATTTTAACAAAAAATTGCTAGATTGCAGACCTTTAGAGATTTCATTAGTGCTCTTGGTGCCGAAAAACTTTGGGTAATTAACTTAGGAAAAAATCGTACTAAAAAGGGCATAAGATACAAGTTTAATAATGCCACGCAGATAATGAATCTTCCCTTAATGATATAGGGCATTTATCCAATATGTTCCAAGCATTTAGAAATCTAATTTAATCTGACAAGGATGAATATGAGTAAATAAAACATGAAATTCAGTGAATGGTTGCCAGTCATACAAACACTCCTCTGTTTATAGCTTCATTTCTTGGTCATTTCACTGGCTTCAGCAGGTGCTTGAGCTTTTTGATGGGTTGCAGAGACTCAGTGTCCCACTGCCTCCCCCAGTGTGGTGGTGGGGCAGAAGAGGACAGGACCGCTGAAGCATTGACCTTTTCTTTCCCTTTAATTTCCACCTTGTTCTGTAACACTCTGATGTTTGATGTTACGCATTTGAATGTGTGGTGTGTTGTTAACATACTGCACTGCAAATTTAAAATCTGGAGGTTTGGGGATTTGCAGGCAGTATGGGAGGCAAGGCTGTAGGCTGTTTTGGGGAAATAAAGCAGAGCTCAAGCTCTGCTGCTTCCAGATCTCCAGCCCATGTGGTCACTATGGAAAAGCTGCAGTGACACCCATCATCGAATAAGGGCTGTTTCAGGACAGGGAAGTGATGGAGAAAGCAGGAGACAGGAGTTTGCAAAAAGTGAAGGAGTGGAAGGGCTTATGGGCCATGGCCTTTCTGTGAGATCTGCTGCAAGTACCCTTCAAGCCATCTATCATTGAATCTGCAGGTTCTTTACAAACAAGGACCATCTTTTGCAGAGATGGCAGCACAACAGACTTTTTCAGGCTATGGTCAACTCTCTTTCATGGCAGGTACCGTCAATGTGTCTGACAGTTCCTGCCTTAGCAGTCTGGATTTGTCTCCTCAGCCCTGAAAAGAGCCCATGCAACAAATGGAGATGGAGATGTTTATAATAACTCCTCAAGTGACAGGGGAGATGTATTGCACCCAAAAGAACTGAGTTTCACTTGCTTCTGTGTTGTTCTAAGATAATTTATCCTAACATTTCTCCTAACTATAGAGCATGTCCTGTATTGCATCCATAGCTTGAGGTACCTAGGGAGAAATATCAATGGAAGAAACTTTGTCAAACTGCAAGGTAAGATCCATTTATGTTTGACTTCACCAGTGAATCTTTAAATTTCTGGACTGCAGCCATGCTGACATTTATTTCCACGAGAATTCTCCAATAAAACAGAGTATCTGATATTAATGTGATTGACCTGCTGGCCTTGCTGAAACTGCAGGAAAGTGTGCATTTAATCAATTTTGCTGTGTATGTAGAGGTCATCATTGTGAGTGGTCTCCTGGAGATGCTGTTCAGTTACTTGCTCTCTGTAGAAAAGGAGATTTTGGATCCTAATAATCATCTAGAGAATGCAAATGTCCAGCAAATGTCCAACAAATGTCTTCCTGTAAGAGCCTGTTGGGAAGAACTTTGATGCTGCAAGTGCACAGAGTGCCATGTGCTTTGGAAATGTGGCTTTTCCCTGCTCTCTGCATACTGTGGGCATCCTGTCACCTGGCAATGGGTCACTGCAGAGAGCATGCTCAGAACTGCTGGGTGCAAAGTATGGGCTGCCATATAAAAGGTTTTGGAGTAAAAAGCAAAAAGCATTCCCGAGAAGCTCAATGGCTGGGAAATGCATGGATTGGTGTACAAGATGAGGAAGGTGCTAGCAAGGCTTTGCTCTAATAGAATTTTATTATTTTTTTTTTTACATTTAAACTTAACCCAGATTCTGATTTTGGGTTTTTTTTCCTAAAATGAATAAACGACTTTCTATAATAATTTTGATGTGAGCAGTCAGAGTTGATGCTTGTGATTTAGTCGTATTTTATGTGATAGCAACCTGATCTGGTGGCTAACTGGGTAAATTAGGCCCACTATGACGATTCTATGTTTGTTTAAGTGGCACTATTTTCTGTGTTATTTGAACTGTAAATTCCTAGCACGGGGGCTACTTTTATACTTTGTATTTATACTAAGCTGCACACAAGAGTATTACTAGAAAATAATTACAACCTGGTGACATAAATAAGCGGAGAACTACTTATTTGGCTCCCATGTGAAACAAGCATTTATCCAAGTGGGTAGTCATATGCTGGAGAACTAAAATTTCTCAGGAATATAGCATGTTATTCTCCATTCATTCACAACCCAATGTGCTGTTTTTTAAAATTCACACTGTGCAGTGTGAAGGAAACTGATACAATTTTTTAAAACAATCTGAGCAAAATGCAGAGAAAAGTGTCTTCATCAGAGAGGAGGGTGCTGCATTCGTGGCTTTCTGACCTTTGTCTTCTGCTGAAGCCCCCATAAGAGTGTGCAACCAATTAGTGATATCCAGATGAGCTGAATTTTGCATTGGGAGCTCTTTGTTTGAGAAATGCACAGAAAAAAATAGAGTGCCTGTATTTGAGAAAGTGGTTTAAAAGTGAGTTTTCGCAAGTCTGGCACTGTGTGATTAGTACACATCTCCAGAGTCTGGCTGAGAAGTAAGAGAGCTGCCATCCCAGAGAGGACATGTTCAGGACAGCAGATGCCAGCCCTTGCACACCCAGTCCCAGACCTGCAACCCAGGTGACCTGGGAAAGGCAGCAGCCCTGGGGTACCCATCCAACACGCTGTATGTCCTGCCAGCTTTCCTTACTCATCTCACCAATTTCTTGGTAGAGTCGCCATGGAGGTGAGCACTTCCTGAAGGAAAACAACACGCCATCATCACTTGCATCAAGAGTTTCCTGTCAACCTTTTTTCCTCTTTCAAAATTCTGCCACTGCCAATATCACATGGCTCTGACTGCAGAAGCTGGGCCAGACTCATGTGGTTAAAGATGGCCATAGGATGGCCTCTGATTATCTAGGCCTGTTATCTAAAGGCAGAAACAGAAATAATCAAGAAAATCTGCTGCCTATCCAGCAGAAAATGCTCATCAACTGACAAATTAACCCCATGCAGAAAAGCCAAAATCAGAAATCCCTGAATCAATTACCCCAGCAATGAGAAACTGTTTGCAGTTTTGAGACATCCTCTTTTGAGGAATAAGCTGCTGCTCATGTGAGTGCACTTATTCTCCCAGCCCAGCAAATGTGTGCAGCTCAGGATACTCCTCTGATGGAAGTGAGGAAGTACCCAGGGATTGCTGCCCAAACTCAGGTATTTCTGTGCACCTGTCAGCACCCCAAAGCTCTAGAGTTTATTTCAGCTAATGCAAAAGCAAGTTGGATCCAACAAGATCCTATTTGCTCTCAGTAGAGAGGAATTAACTGCAGAACTGAGACGTAGCCGTTCCTCTGGGGGCCCAAGATCAACAGATGATCATTACTCATAGAAAGCAGGAAAAAATATCTCAGTCACACATCCATTTGGTACTTTGAAAAAGTCAGTTTCCCAATGCAAAACAATTATACACCAGGACAAACTTTGAAACAGAACTTAGAATACACATTTGTAGGCTACTGCATGCAAAGCCTTGGAGAGCCCCAGTCCCTCTGCTGGCAAAGATCCATGAGATGGTTACAGAAATTGAGCATCTCAGACAAACAATGAAAGAAGCAAAGTTTGCATCCAAATGGAAAACAAACAGAAAAAAGGAATGTTGCAGTTACTGTAATTTGGATATTAGAAACTGGGTAAATTAGATAAGCAAAGGAAAAGAATATAAGAGACAGGCTACAGTTACAGAGAAAAGAGCAGTATGGAAAGGTCTTTAAAATATATTAGGGATGAAGATAAACCAAACAATGTCTTTGGACTATTACCAAATTGAAATTCTAGAAATGACAATAATTATGCAGAAAGTCAAATGTTTTTAATGAACAAATACTCCTGTTCTGAATCTAGGGGAAAAACAACCACAAATGATGCATTCCCATCAGATGATGATACAACAATTTGCATAACAGCAGAAGTTCAGGGGATAGCAAGCAACAATTACAATAGCTCAGCATCTTCGAATCAGCGGTGTAAATAATTTGTAAAGAAGTGTTTTGAAGAGAACTTACTGGTTTTTTCTGGCCTGCTAATGCTGTTTTTTCAGTGATCATGGAATACTGGCAAAATTACAACAGGAGAAGAAAAGATGCTATTTAAGGGAAAGTTGAATGGTTTAGATATTGATATGCCTGCTGAGTTTTGTTCCTGTGGAGATAATGGATCCCAGACAATGAGAAACAACTGCAGAAATTAAAAAATAGGAAGGGATAATATCATTAATGCCCATCAACAGGAATAGATCTTCTAAAACTGACTAGATGTTTTTTATAATGAGATTACAATTTTGCTTAATAAAGGAAATAGTGTTGATTTAAGCTTCTGTAAAATATTTAACTTGGTATTCCACAATGTAATGTTCAAGAAGCGAGTTCAGTACAAAATCAACACAGCACACAAAGTGAATTAAATATGAGCTAAAGTATTACCTCTCCAAGACAAGTTGATGTGGTTATATTTCAAGTGGAATCTCCACAGAAATCACTGTTTGGTCTCAAGGCAGGCAATGTTTCACTGCTAACTGGAAAAAATTACATGAAATCCCGTCAGATCTGACTGGCCACTGACCTGTGCTGGGGCAAGCAGTGAGCAATGGAAAGGAGAGGTCCCTGATGCAGGGACAGGTGTCCTGCTTAGCCAAACATGATGAAACCACACACATTTTCTTTTAGTTATAGGTAAAGTCAGTGCTGAAAGGGATTGAGGCACTTGTACCCAGCAAGAATGAGGATGTGATGGAGCTGTGCCCAGAAGATCAGCTTCTGAGAGAGAGATCTGGGTCTGAGGATGGGTAATTGGATATAAAATGGCTAAAGGGCTCATAGAGGGAGGCCTCAGACAATTGTTTCTGGAACACAGTGCAGTGGGAGGCTGCTGGCTGCCACAGCATGCTCTAAGTGCTGAAGTGGATCCACTGACATCAGATATGTTTTCATCAGTCTTTGCGCTGGAAAACAGCACCTTTTATTAGAGTGATGGCACAGCTCGAGACTGCAGCCACTACTATCAGATAGGATTCTATCTATTGAACCAAGACCTCTATTTTATTCCAACATCAAGTCAAATGGTTTTCATTTTTAGAAGTTACTTCAGTACAACAAAACCATTGTCTCATCTCTTGAAAAGGGCTTAGTTTAGTGTAGACAGATTCTTCTGTCTTTCCCCTTCCCCTGTGTTTCATAGAGTAGTTTCATCTCTTCCATGATCAACTGCTGAAGCACCTCATCATGCACCACTTATTAGCTGGCACATGTAATGATTCTTCATTTAGCTTCCATACAGTAATGATGGATTTTTGGTTATTTTTCTTATTAGTAGGTGATGATGGCTAAAGTGTTTTAGGATATATTTCCCTCCAAGCAGCTCTCATGCTGGCTGCCAGCTCAGAGTCAGGCAGTGAGGGGACAAGAGCCATGCAGAGGTGACACCCTCACTGTCTTGATGCATACACGTGGTTATTGGCAAGGGCAGGTCTGAGCTGGTGCATCTGCCAGGGGGAGGATGGAGGCGACAAAGGGCAATTAGAACCATTATTAATCACTTGTGGGCTGACTGATTATATGGCATTAATAAGGAAGGAGTAACAAAAAACTACATGGACCCAGCTGCTGATGCTCTTGCCACACTGGGGAATTGCTGTGCTCCCTGTGCAGCAAGGCCCTGGTGGGCATGGGGAGCAGGGACAGTGTTCCTGTGGGACACACCAAGCTCTGCACCCCAGAAGCAGCTGGGACTGCCCCTAGTCCCTCCAAACTAACCGCTTTCGGTAGGTTCATGCCATCCCATGCAGGGTTCCCCAGAGTGTCCTCTGATGGCACATCTAATCCTGGTCACAGCCATGGGGATACTGCAGGACACACAGGCTCAAAGTCATGTATTCATGAAATTAAGGATGTGCCAAAGGCAACTAAGGATGCTGAGCTCCAAAGGTGAAAATCTCCCCAGAGAGATGAAAAATTATCTTTAGAAATTTAATTTCACCCCAGCTGAACATAACAGATCAGTCTAAAAGTAGAGATCTTCTAAGCAGCAGACTTACCTATGACAGGAAGAGTTGCAAAAGTATGATGGTTATTTTGACTGAAGATGAAAGTATTGCATTGCTCAGCCACATAGGAGTCCACAATCTTGTGATGGAAACAGTTGCTTTAGAAAGAAGGAAAACCTAAATATTTGGTACTGTTTCTTGGAAGTAATGATCAGATACTTTGTATTTTTTAAAGATGCTGAATTATTTATTTTGTGACATATATTACTATAAAAAATTCTGGGAAAACAAATGTAAAACAAATGACTTAACAGAGATCCCCAAAAGCTTTCCAGCACAGCTATTATTTCACATCCTATTTGCAAGGAAAAGTCTATTTAAAGTCTCTATTTATTCAGACAGCTTTGTCTGAGCACGTGAAGCATTTCTTAGTTTCATCTCAGTTGCCGCCACTGAAATCAAAGGCTTTACCAGGGGGCCAAGCCTGTTGTGCTGCTTTATTACGTATTAGTCATCCCTAACTCTCCTCCGGCAGCTGAAGATCACAGTGACTTGTCCCCAGTGGAGGCAGCGCTGTGCAGCTCCTCCCACGCCTTGCCAAAAGGCTATTTCATTTTGATGAGATATTCGCTGAAAGCAGCTTATCTACAGGATCCTCCCCAACACCAGCCTTGCTGTGCTAAGGAAGCAGGAGTTTGTGGGGGAGCACACAACTCCCCAGGGACAGGGGAGAGAACCCAGCTCTTCAACGTCAGACCAGCCCAGGAGTCTGATATGCACCGTGGGGAGTCTCAGATGGAGTCCCAGCTCTCACAGAGGGGGTGTCTGGTACAGAAATAATAAGAAATTTATACAGTTCTCAGCCAGACCAGAAGCCAGCTCAGTGCACTGGCCAATGTCTTGAGGTGCTCATCCCAAACTAACTTCTGCTTTAGATGCCTGCATCTAAGATTTAGGGTGGATAGGAGTGTGTGAAGACACACATTTTCTGGAAGTCCTTGTGCATTATTAGGTTTTCTCAAAGTTGCTCCTTTTTTATTTTAACAATTTGGATAAAGAGTCGTTCTTAGAATGATGTGGGTTTTTCCTAGTGGGCTGAAGAATTTATGTCTCTGCTGTGTTTGTTGCACTGCAAGGGAAAATACAAATGTGAAAAAAATAAACACACAAAATGGATTTTGAACCCACATTTTTGGAATGATTCAAAGTAATTGCAGCACTTCAGATTTTCAAGAGTGCTTTGGGTTTCTGGGCTTGCAGAGTTTAGAGCAATTTAAAATTAATGGAGTACTTAAAGTTTTTAAGAGCACTTCAATTTGCAAGTGATCAGAGTTCAGGGATGCAGAGAAAAAGTAAATTAAAATAACTGGAAGTGTTTTTCAGAGCATTTATCGTAACTCTGGCATAAATGGCACCATGTTCAAGGGCTGCCAGCACTTCCATTGTGTCCTGTGTGCCGTGGAGGTTTATCTCTATGACAGTCAGCTCTTCAGTAGAATCAACCGGCTGATCATGGCCTCTTAAGAGAGACAATTTATATTTCTAAACAGCAAAAAACCTGCATGCTGTTTGGGCACAATTTCTTTGTCAAAAGCTTCTTTCAACATGTTTGAAAGGACTTAGACCCGGGTGAAAAGTTAGGGAAATCCACAAGGCTGAATTGAAAGCTGCCACCACATGTGCTGCTGGTTGGATGTGCTGTGCAACAGCCCTTGTGTGCACCCACATGCTCATGACAGTCTTCTGGCATCATTGCACCTCTAGGCTTAATTTCCAGTTCCCTGGTTTCCCCTGAATGCCCTGTTGGAGGAAGACAGCGGGAGTGGCATTCCTTCCTCTGCAAAGGGGTGTCTGTAGTCATATCTAAAGACATATAAATACACAAGGCCTAAAAAAAAATGTTTTTGAACACGTTAGTTTAACTTAAAGAAGAGAAACCACCAGATCTTACAAAGCCAAAACCAAATAAAGTAATCCTCTGAGATTTCCTGGAAAAATACACTCATGAAGGTATCTTTTCATGCTAGGATGAAGGCAGATACACTGCTATGAGAGCACTCCCACAAACTAACATCTAATATAGATCCTCAATGGACTATCAGGGCATTTCCTTGCGTATCTATTGAAACTTGTGACTAAGAAATTACTTCTCAGTTGTTCCATTCATCTGCAATAAATCTCATGACTACAGAGGGAAAGATGCCATCCTGAAATTACAGCCTCCCCATCAGCGTGCTTGAACAGGTTACCCAGGGATCGTCATTTTTCATCTGAAAGCAGACATCAGAGTTCCTTTTCCAAAGCATTATTTAAAGTAGCAAATGATGTGGAGAAAAGAGCTGACAGCAGAAAGGAAAATAACATTTGCAGGTCTTGCACAGCAGTTTGAGAGGAGGAAGGTACCAGAGGAAGAGCTGCTCCTCTCCAAGTGTGGGAGAATGGTGGGGAGGTTCTATCTGCAGCAGGGGAGTTACCTGGACTTGAACCCCAATTTGACTTTTCTCTAAAGGTTCAAAGTCTTTGCTCTTTGTTTTCTTTCAACACGCATCCAGCAAATCCTGTCAAAAAGAGCTGATAAGCTAATTAGTTTCAGAAATAACTCAGACCACAGAAAATGCCCACGAACCTCAGCACAATGAATCCTGCCCACGACTGTGGTTTCTGAACATTGCAAGGAAAGAGGAGGAGGATGTGAGGAGGAGGATTTTCCTGCTAAGATAGTACTGTGGAGGCAGAAGGGATCAGCTGGAAGAAGCAAAGGGTTCAGCAAACCTACACAAGCTTAGAAATGAGGAGGGGGGAAGATGAAATAGAAAGAATTTGAATGGGAATTTTTCAGAAGTTTCTCATCTTTAAGCTATGTATTCTTATGAGAAGAAAAGAGAAACAAAAACCATAATAGAGGGAACCTCCAATGGTAACAGATATTACTACAACCCTTTCACTCCCTTAGATCAATGCCATGGGCTACCATTGTGCTCTTGGAGATGGAGCCTTGTTTGTGGGAAAGCAATCACCTGAATTTGCCTGCACTACCTAATTCAACAGAGCAAAAGTGGGACTTCCTTTCCCTAGGAGGTATTCAAAGGCCCACCAAACAAAGACATCCAAACAGCTGAATTAAAGCAAATAAACTCCCTGTTAAGTAGTGCAAACAACCCAACTGTATGTGAATTCCCATGTAGAAATGGCAACCGGGTTGGCACAGAGCCTCCCACTGAGTGACTTTGTCATCAGATCCTGGATGGTCCTGCACAGGGTACCTGACAGCTGCTGGTCTTCAGCAGAAAACCAAACCCAGCCCTCAAGAGGTGAGGGGGTGAGTCCCTTGGCAGCTTGGCAAAGGAGCCCCTTTTAAGTGAGCCATGAGAGATGTGCAGCTGCTGCAGCCCAGCACAGGGAGATGAAGAAAACCAAAGGAGAAGCCACAAGGAATGGGGACAGTTCCCCCACACCTTCCATGGGTGCTGCCTCCTTACCCCACTCCTTCACCCACCCTTCTGTGAGCAGAGCATGGTCACAAGAGAAATCCACAGGGCCACCTATCACTAGGAAAAGGGCTGAGAAGAAAGGCCACCTGGTCCAACATCATAAATCCACTCCCCCCTAATCTACTCTTGATTATCAAGCTATTTAATCACTCATTGCAGAACTCTGTGCAATATCAGGTAGCAGCAATATGTGCCCTGTTAATTAGTAGTCTTCATTGATGGATGCTGTGTGTGTGCTCCCAGGGCATATTGCTGTCCTCTGAATGGGGATAATCAGGCCTGCTTATTTCCTGAGGCATTGGGAAACAGCCTAAAATTCAATAGTGATGCTTTTAGATAGCTATGGGTAGCTGTGATCTAACTTATTTAACCTATTCCCTGAGTTATGAAAACATTGGAGCCAAGATACTACACCTAAAAACGTGAGATACAAAAGGTGTTTGTCATGGATATATAAGTCTACATACATGATTTTTACGACATTTATAGCTAAGGATTAAAAAAAAAAATGCCTGAGATGCAAATAGGCAGTTTAAGGAATTTTGTAAACTCCTGCGGATTGGAAAGTTATGAGCAGGAAAGGACAACGCAAATGCCTGTTTTATGCATTGGTTGTTATTACAATTAATAAGTCTCTTCAGCTTTACAGAACTCTTTGAAAAGCCTCTATAGGGTAGACAATGCAATTATATCTGGAAAAGGCAATCACATCTCCTGCAGAATAATTTACGAGGACATTAACTCAATAGGCAAATCATAATTAATTAAGAAGCTTAATCTGTTGACTTTTTAATGTCTAATTATACCTCTATTTATATCAGTTACAGGTAAGAGTCAGAATGCTTTTTAAAGAGTTTTCTCTATTAAAAAAAAACCCAAACAACATTTCCCAGAGGAATATGAGCTGAGAGCCTGAATTATGAAAGAGGCAAAAGAAATGATGAAATGGTGAAGCAAGAGCTTCATAAGTAAAAATTTAACCATATTGTATAATAAAATATTTTCATCATTGAATTATCTGAATGTAAACTTAGCTTCCCTATTGAAATAAAGTACTTAGTACTCTGCCTCTCCAAACACAAACATCAAACAATTTGGGAATTTAAAGCAGTTCTTGCATGATAGACTTGGGCTTTCTGCTCATCAGGAATGTGCAAGAAGCCACGTTGATCATCCAGAAATGCTGCCATCATCTTCTATCACAAACTGGACTACGGCAATGAACATTATTTTTAAAAAAATATTTTTTTAAAGTGTTTACCAATCCCCAGGGAACGTAGCTCTTCAAGGTTTTCCCAGCCCTGCTAGGGTGGAGGAGCTCCAGTGGAGTGAGGATAGCAGTGATGCATCACAGAATTTACCAGGAACAGTAAAGGGGCTGCAGATATCATCTTCCCTGTCCCTTCCATCGTCCCACCTGCTGCCACTGGGCAGGTGACCGATGCCCAACACAGGACACGCGCTCTCACGGTGTCTGAACATGCTCTGCGTCTTGCTGAAGCAGTGACCAGCAGACCGTGCTCCTGCAGTCTGAAAGGTCAGGCCCTAGTGGGTGATGAACCATCCATGAGGTGCACGGAACACCATGAGCTGGCCCGAGTCCAGCTGGGAATTCAGACCACCTTCCCCCAGCTCCTCCTGGAGCCAAACCTCTCTGCTCAGCTGAGTCAGAGCAGAGCACTTGTTCCTCCCTCCACGTCACCGCTGTCAGGAGCACCCAGGGAGGGGTGTCCTGTGTTCCCACCTGTGCAGAAGCTGAGCAGGGCAGGGCTGGTCCCTGCTCCCCAATTAACACCCAGCACAAACATACCCCTGCTGTGTCACCAGGCTGACATGGTGTGTGCACAGGGATCTTGGTAACTAACCTGCTTTACAAAAAAACTAATTTACTTAACTCCCGCCAAAAAAAAAATCTTTTCACCAAGTGTAATGTCCTGAGTGTAGTCTGGTTTGATTTCAGTTTTACTCTGTGGCACAGAGATTCATCAAGCCAGCTTGGCATTGTAAAGCACTACAAAGTATGGAATATGAACTTGCCATCTTCAGGGTTGAAAAAAATGTTACAAATTGCATGAAGAGGTGTATGAAGGTGTATGAAGAGGTTTTTATGAAGGATTTTATATGTGTTTAATAAAGAAAAACTTTAAGAATAGAAAAAGTAAGAAGAGGAGGCAGAAAGGAAGTAAAATGTAAAGAATTAAATAAAAAATTATTTTAAGAATTGTGATTTGCAGAAGAGAATATTTGAATTACTTCCTAGCCTGCTTCATTTCCCCATCACGGACAGGTGTCACAGCTTTAGTCCCAACTGGAGACTAATTTGCCAGGCTGTCCATGGCAAGGGAAAAGGAATGCAGACTCACTTGCCACATCTCAGCTGTTGGTGGTATTCCTGTAGGGTTTAGGTCATGAACCTCTTCTGATTTACAGATCCTGTTAGATTTAGCTGTGGCTGCTAGTTTGAAGCTGTCTGATCTGCTTCTACCCTTCAGGTCTCCCCCTCTCTGCACTTCTGCAGGCAGAACAGTCAGAGCATCTTCAGGATCTGCAGCCCTGACCATTGATTTATACCACCACGAGTTTAAATCTGTACAGTTTCTCTGGATATTATTAATTCTCCACTTTCCCAAGGATAGAATTGTTCACTATAAATCAGAGGTCTTCTTCATAAATTCTCTTTGTCATCTGTGGTAAGCATGGACTGAAGTTCATTTTCACAGCCCCGATGTGATGCCTGCTATTGCTCATGTTTTCCATGTACTCAGCATGGTAAAAATGACACTGATACAAATACTTCCCAGAAAGCCATAAACCACGGAGAACCTTTACATATCCAGCTAAAATCTTTGCCTGCAGGAGTCATACTGGCTTTCCCAACCCCTCTTTGGAGGTGATTCATAGCTACACCAAGAATGCTAAGCACAAAATGGGGAAATGTGAATAGTTTTATCACCACTACCACCAAGATATTTTTCAGAGAATGAGTAAGTCTTCATTTATTAAACTGTTTATGTTTTATTAATTCTAGTAAAAATGTATTAGGCTGAAAAACATCTTGTAGATGTTTGTCTTTTTTTAATACCCAGCCTGCTGTTGCAATGAGAGCTCTAGATCCAGGCAGGCCAGAAACCACTGTGCTTCATCTGGTTAGGAAATTAATTGATGGATGCAGGGTGCATTCCAATGAGGAGTGCCACAGTAGGTCTGGAGACATCAGGAGAAGATTAACTATTGCTCAGACTCAATTTAAACTCCTCTTCAGCCAGCAAGATATAGAGAAGTTTTGCATTAATGAAGGATGGACTCTGATAGCAGTAGCACAACAACATGAGGGAGTTACCAGTAATATCTTTTCAGATATTTCAGATATTCAGATATTACTGAGGTCTGTTTATTGTGTGTGGTTTGTTGTGAAAATTTTATTTTCAGATGAAAGCAGATAAGTTCATGACCACTGAGCTCTGGGAGGGGATATCAGCTCCACAGACATAAGGTGGCACAGACTGAAAATCTCTTGGAGATTGAAAGGCTGAGCAGACTGGAAGGATGAGAAAATTCAGGATGTTCTGGAAAATGAAGATTTTCTCTCTGAAGGAGGTGAAGGTATAACAGTAATCTCAGCTACTTCTAGTAAAGTCACATAAATAATGAATTAGTTGCAATGAAGGTCTGGGAATAATTTTTTCACTGTTTTAACAGTTTTTCTTGAGTTGATAACTCCTAAAAGGTACCTACAAGTCAATCAAAACTGTTTTTCATTGCTGGCAATGTGGCCAAAGCACTCAGTAGCTTCCAATCCTCACTACTGAGAGCCATCCTTCATGAATATGAATTCTCCGTTTGAAGAAAGATGGTTAGAATAAAATGGCTTAATTATTAGGCAGAACAAACTGGAACAAAGATGTTTAATTAAATAAACTCAGAAACCTCGAGGAAAGACAGGAATCTGTAAATCAAGTGAAGGCAGCCAGATTTGTCAGGAGTTGTGCAGGCGTTCGAAAGTCCCTAATGATGGTAGAGGTACAAAGGGAGGAGGAGAGAAACATTTTTCCTCAGCCAAGCCTGCAAGCAACAAAATTACTGAACTAGAAAGGCAACCTGTCCTGCTTCACAGGGCCATTGCAGAAGGAAACTTTCAGCAACCTCTGCCAGTGTTTGGCAATGAGCAGACAGTTAATGAAGATCTCCCGTAAGAAAGACACTAATATTGGATGAAAGCTGGTTCACTGGGCATGTTGCTCATCCTGTAGCTTGAAGCTAAATGCTGTAGCTGAAAGCACAGCCAGGCAGTGAGTATGTGGTATTGATGGTTACTAAAGCCCATCAATATAGGTAACTACTAACTATGATGTTAAAATAAGCTTTTGAGTTGTTAAACTCCAAAGTAAAATTGATTGATATTAAATGAAATGACAGCTTGTGTTTGCCACAGCATCCACACCACCACTGTGCACAAAAATGCAGCCCCCTGCTTGCTCTGCCCAGCCACCCCATGATCATCCCCCTGCACTGCCTGTGTTTATCTCTCACAAAGAAAAAAAGAGATTTGCACCTTTCCAATCCTGCCATGCTGAGTAATGTGAAGTCTGTCTCGCCATCCTCCAGCCAGGAGCAGATATCTCACTGTCATGAGCAGTATTTTACCCCATTGACTGAAGATATATCACAGAATTTAGCATATTTTCCAAAAGCAATTCCACTAATTATTCATGTAGAGTGAGAACCAAAAGCCTTTTAAAATGTTTACTGCCCCTTTATAACTGCCAAATTGGTTACTGGTTCAGCTCCATTGAAATCACCAGCCAAGGACAGTCAAATTACTTTTATAGCATGAAATGCAGAAAACAAAAACTCCCTGTTAATTTAATTGGGTCCTTTCAAGTGCTTCAGAGATTTTGTTAGCAAAGGTGCTAACATTATCATCTTGTGCTACTTAAAACCCAACACATTTCTCACTATGTTTTCAAACATAACACTTGATTTTATTTTTAAATATTGATGTGGCCTGTGAAAATTTCTTAGAAATCTTCTATGGAAAGGGCAATACTGAGTAATTCTGGTTTTATCTTTAAGGGACCTTTCAAGTACTGTGTGTGTTTTCTCTTCTGGGAGAAAGATAGGCAAACACTTTTCTTAATTAGCAGAAGCTTATATAACTTGCCTAAATATAAAATTAGACTTTATTTCCAAGCCGCTGACCTACTAGATTTCTTTGTGTCATGTGGAGATCTGGCACAGGAGTAACTGTGAAAATACTGCTAAAATTGGAGCTGCAAAAACTGACTGCTTTACTTTTTGCTGTTCTATGTACTCAACAGAACCAGAGGGTCTGGGAACGCCAACGGTGCAGAGGAAAGCTGGAGTGGGATGTATCAAGCACAGAGCAGGTGGGGCTTGGCCTTCTCTAAAAAGACTGAAATCTGTCTCTGTCACAGCAAGGAGTTGTTTTGTACCGGACTGTCTGGGCAGACGATAAAACCACTCTAATTTTCAGCAGAGCTGAGCATCTGCTACATTTAACTTCCTAAAGCACTGAAAGCATGTTGATACACAAGATAATTGGGAGATTTTTATTCAGCCAAAAGCTAACCACACCCAATATCTGCATAATTCCGCCAGGCAGGATAATTCCCTTTGGGATTACCCCACCTCAGCTTCACATCAGGTGCTCCTACCTGTAGGACCCTGAACCCCCAAATGCTTTAGATTGCAGACATACAGACCAGAAGACCTCAGCCTGAGTCTCCGGACAGCTCTCCAGACCCTGAGTAACCTCCATGAAAACAACAGTGTCACTGGAGTTTGCCAGAGGCTGAATTAACTGCAATTCAAACTTTCCTGTGAATAATTCACTGCCCTGTGAAATATGAGACTAGTCAAATCAATTTAATATCCCAGTCATAGAAATCAAATTAAATAAACCCAATCCATGTATTGCAATCTCATTTGGAACGTGCTATTATTTTAATTTGTCTTGTAACCTCACACACTGAATAAAAATAATATACCTATTCTAATTGCCTTAAAGAAGGAAAGGTGCTGGAACAAAATGTTTTCCATTCTGAAACTAACTGACAGGTCTATTTATTCTTCCATGTATTGATGATGGAGAAGATACAAATAGAGTACAAATGGCACACATGTCTGAGCATAAGCCATGGGTACCCAATCTGGCTGGTACGTGCCTGAGCCTGCAACATGCTGAAAGCAGCAGCCCAGGACTGGGAGTGTGGATACCTTTTGGGAGGGGCAAGGATGTTGCCAAAGCCCAGGCATGTGTTCATCAGCCCCATCCTTATTTTCCTGCCAAGTGAACACCTGTGTCATCTAAGAGTGATCTTCTCCAGTGTCACTCTCGGGGCTAGGGGTGCAGGCTCTTGGTCTCATCATTACATGTGCTGGGCATTTGTTCTTCAAATTTTTATTTTTTTAATTGTTTTAAACTTTTGAAAAATGTTTAGGAAAATGTGAAACCTGTGAAACTTGCAGCTCATGGAAATCCATGAACTCTCTAAAGAGATTGTTCATACTGGGAATGAGATAGGCCAGCATCTCAATCCCAGAGGGCTTTTTTCTTTTCCTAATTAAGCCAAGGAAAATAGAACATTTTGACTGTGCTGGAAAGATGAGGATGCTCAGAACCTCATGTTCTGACCTGAAGTTTTTCATGCATTGCTTACCTCGTGCATCATTGTAGGAAAAAAGTACAAAGGAAAGCACACCAATATTCAGTGACTGCTTCTCCTGTATGACAGACCGTGGCCATCCAAAGAATCCAGCAAAGAGCACAAAACCGAGTTCTGTCCATCTGGCAAGGAAAAGGGGAAAAGGAGAACAAATAGCAGAGCTCAGTTCTGTCAATTGCCTCATAAGGAAGTTTAATTTGTTGGTTAATATGTTTTTCTTGACCTGGCTTCCGATGAGTTTGAGTGACACTGTCAAGACAATTTATGGCAACAAAGGCTGGGAAATCAAGCACATTTTTGGTAATTTAAGACCAAGGAGTGATTTCATCCTTTCGTCTTGAAAGTGGGAATTGCCTTTCTATTGATGGTTTGTAATGAGGACTCAGCATTTATCAAAATACCTCCCTGTCAAATTTTCCTGTAGGACAAATAAGAATATAAATAGTTCTAAATTTTTATAAGATACAAACACGTGAGGTAATAAGGAGTAGTATTTAGGGTATTGTCTTGATATTTGGCATCAGGATATATCAAATGATAGAAGCCTTCTACAACAGAGAAGATTTAAAGTGGAAAGTTGCTGCTATGGACTTACTATGTCCTTGATGAATTGACTTCCTTTCATTTTTTCCTGCAATTTCCCTATTGCTGATATTTTTTGTATTCCAAAAAGAGAGTCCCAAATCAGCCAAAGCAAGCCTCAGACAGGACTAACAAAAGAGGTGTTTAAGTGAAATATTGGCCTGATGGGCTCACAGCTTAGTTTGCTGTTAGTTAGGTCACACCAAGAACCATTGCAATTAACCTGGGATCCACAGTGGAGGATTCCTGGGTGATGTTCCTTTTTATAGGGAAAATGAGGCAACCCCCTGAAATAAGATGTCATATAAAATTATCAAGCTCAGAACAAGATCCCATAATTTAACTAACTGTAATACAGAAAAAACCACACAAAAGTGGGAGGCCTTGTAGCCTAAGATATAAATGAACATGCTGAACACTTTAATCTCTTTCCTAAACCTGATCTTCATCACCCTTGCTGGGCACCCTGGGAGTTGTTCCACACCTGGGGTGCACCCTGGATGAGGCACTCATGACTGCTCACCCCCATCATAAATTGGTCCCTTGTCCCTGGTTCTGTCTCAGGCACTGATTCTGCTTGAGCTGGAAGTCACTGTCAGCTGGGATGCTCAGAAATTTCTCTGAGCTGTGGCTGCAGAAAGAGATGAATGCACAGATGAGCTGAGACTGACAACCATTCCTCTTGCTGAGTAAGTAAAAGTAAAAAAAATAGTGGAAGTCCCATTTAGCAGGGTCTATGGCCAGGCTGCTACATGATTCTGTGTCAGCAGCCAGACTTCATTTAGTTCAGAATCTTGGGCTCTGCTGCAGGTTTGGCTGAAGCAGCACCCAGGGGAAGAGCCAAGAATCAATTATGGGGAGCTAATTGATCAGCAATCTGGGTGCGATGTACTGCTGTTGGGTTGTCAGAGGGCAGGTGGGAATAGCTGTCAAAGGCCAGGCATGGATGGACATCCCCACACTGCATTTTGACTGCTGAACCAGCTAAATGCTGGAGAAATCTTTCAGTCTCAGGATGCCCTTTAGTCACCCTGGTGCTCAGCATCTGTGCAAAGTGGATGCTTTTTCCTCTTGGGCAAAGATTGCATCATCCCTTCTGGTGCCTGTCCTGGCTGCCACAAATTGACCTTAGGGCAGGACTTTCTCAGCCTTAAAGATCCTCAAAGGTACAGCACAGGATGGGCAGCATTTGAAAAATGTGCAGCTCACAGTCATTTCATGCTAGACCTTGCCTAGTCTGATCCCAGAAGCTAATAGACTGAAGTTCATCATACACAAAATAAGCACAGCAATATCAATAACCATTAGAATGATCATAAACACAGCAGTAATGATAAATATTAATCTAGAGCAGTGTCTAATAGATGACAGAATTGCAGAGAGAGCAGGTTACATAATGCACAACTAATGACTGCTTGCAGTAACAAAATTACAAGTAAAAAACAAACTATTAGAACCTGATCTATGCTGTCTCTAGAATAGGGAACTTTTGGAGTTGCTCTCCTTGGGGAATGTGGGTCCACCAAGCCGACTGCCTGAGCTACCTCAGCCACAGGTCTGTCCTGAATCCTGCCTGCTGTGGCAGGATGTCTGTGTTTATTTACCTTTGTCAACTCAGCATCTGTTACCTGCATCCAAGTTCTGACATTTTGCCATGTCAGAAACTCATGGCAGTAGGCAGCTTCTGACCCATTTTTTGGTGTATTTAATACAAAATTGTGTTCAACTGAGTAAATGTTCAGGGTAGTATAGACCTCAGCTTTGCTTCTCACCTAGAAAACACTCCTTGAAGTAATCAGATGTTAAAGACAATGAAATAACAACAGCCTGATTCATAATTTCCAGTTTGTAAATGTTTACACTGTAAATAAATAGGTGAAATATGCTGTTTATCCCAGAAAAAAAGCAATTCTTCATAAAGTAAAATCAAATGCAAATTATGCATTAGAATACTTACATGTCTCATTTTATCAGCATCAGTTTTCATTTCCAAATTTCAGTTTGGTGACAGCACTTAGGAATCTTGTGGCATTTAAGGGTAGCTTGAGATTGCTTTCCTGATGCAATATTAAAAGAAAAACAAAAGCCCTCCCCTGTAAGGGCTACTCAGACAGTGCACATTTGAGTGCACTTTAAGAGATTTTTCCTTAACAGCCTGGTTACAAATACAGGAACAGTTTTAAACCTACATAATGAACTCTTTGGCCGGCCAAGACCCTCTCCTCTCAATAGATTAAGGAGATCTTAAAGTAAAAGCTTGACATGGTCATGAAGTTCTTCCCAGAGCCCTTCAGTGCCAGCAGTCCTTAAGGCCGGTGTGGACAAGATTGCCCTAACCACAGCTCCTGATACAAAACAGGAATGAAGGATGCAAAACCGCCATGAAATCCATACAGACACAAAGAGCTTCCCACAGGGCTAGAGCTGCACAAATGGGGATTAAATGGATGCATTAGCCAAAATCTCGCTGAATGGCTTGGGCTCTTCGCTCAGTTTCTGCTGGACAAAGGTTTTAGTTCAACCCTGCTCTGATTTAAACACCAAAACATGAAGTCAATGAGACTTCACTGAGTCGTGAATTGTCTCAGGTTTAAAGTCAAATCACAGTTTTCTCTCTTCACTCATATAGCTTTTGTGTTAAAACCAAAATTAAGGAGATATTTAATCCCAGTCCTTCCTTACCTGGCCTAATCGCAGGGCTTTGGTTATAAGGATGGTGGATACATTGTAAACCTGTACTTTGTAAAATAATGGTGAGGTGGTAATTGAGTGCAAGATTCTTCTCTTGCTAACAAGTGATACACAAGTAGTTCTCTTTTGATAAAAAAAGCAAACAAACAAGTAAAAAATACAGAAGGAAATATTAACAGCTATATTTCCATCCCAAGGCTGTAGCAGTCATTGATTAAACTTCTGGGAAGTCTAATTAATACATCAGCTTTCACTGAACTCCCCTGTGACATGGATGATAAAATGCATTTTTCTAGCTTTTTGAGGAGTAAAAAGAGAACCCTTCAGAGCTGATGGTGCAGAGTGAAGGGCACACCCCTGAATTATTGCCAGGGAGTATCAGATAATGTTTCACAATCACGTTTGGCTGATTTTCTGATTCCTGGAGTTCTTGGACTGAGTCCTAGACGTGGTGCTGTGTCTGGAGAGCCCCTTGCCAGGCCCCTTGCTGACAGGCATCCTGCCATCCCGACTCGTTATCTCTCCCAGTTTTGGTCTTGCTGGGACAGCCGGTGCCAGCCTGCTGCTGCCAGAGGTAGATTGGCCAGGCCCCCATCAGTGTTCACGTATCCACCCTCAGCCCTCTGAAAATGGGAATTAAATTATCTCAGATAAAGCCTGTGTGTAGGGAAGGCTGGTATGCTGTATGCTATGGATCCTGGCTGACCTGATCCTGGTCAGAGCCTCCCCTTGACCACCCACCATCACATCCTACTGAAAGGCCCAGGAAGGTCAAAGCGTGTCTTCCCTGTAGCTGGATAAAGGACCAATCTCCATATAAAAAGCTGAACTCTTTGTGTAGCACCTCTCCATCCTGGCTGAGGAAGCCAAGTGCATGACTCAGGTCTGTCAAGAGGGAGTAGGACTCATCCTTCTCTGCTTTTTATCATCTTCATCCTAAATTACTGGCAAAGCTCTGAGGAGGCTTGTGTGCCTGTGGGTCAGGTCAGCCATGACGTGTCATAATGTGTGCCAGGACTGCAGAATTTGAAGATAATTCCAGCCAATTCACTCACAAATCCTTCCAGGAACATATATGTTACTGAGAGGCACATTTCATACACTGGTTATTTTTCCTTTCTCTTCCTGAAGCAACCAAGCACCAAGTCAGAGGCTGAAATGCTCGAAGGAGAGTTACCACTTCTGTCCAAAGTGCTTTTTAAAATCACAAGCCTATAGGGTTGCCCTGGTATCTCATGCCCTTGTGGAAATCAAATTCTCATCAATTTTTGTCATGTGCTCTGTGTCCCCCCATCCTGAGAGCAAAGCGAAGCAGAAGAATTTCATAATGGACTGTGAGATGGATGATTGCAGGATGTCAGACCACAGGCATCATCTGTGCATCACCTTTGTGCCTGGTGACTTCAGAGCTTTTCTCTTTGCCTATCAACTGTAGTCTCCTTGCCTTGATCCTTAGGAAGTGTAAGGAGCAATAAGACTGGAAATTAAATTGTGCAGGGAAATAAATCGGAGGGTCTGAGTAAGGATTTCCTGCACACTGGCAGTTTGAGAGGCTCAAGGTATTATTTATGTCTGAGAAACTGAATGGAATTGAAAGTGTTTCTGTGCATGCAAATTCACAGTGACACCACTGACTATGATATCAGGAAATAAGAAGCTGAAAGAATATATTTGCTGATAATCCAATCACATTAAAGAATTAATTGCCAGTCATTCTTATCTGCACAGCAAATGTCACCAGCAAAGAGATCCGAATATGACCAGAATTATAGTACCATGTGTGGTTATTTAAACCTGGAATTTTTGTTGTGCATGCAGACAATCCTCTACCAAATAATAAAAATGGATATTTTTGGAGTTTACTTATATTTTAAGGAGATCTGCCCTAAGAGTGTGATCTGTCTGTTGTACTCACAGGCTAACAGGATCAGAAATCATTATCTAGGGTGAGAAATAACTTACAGTGACATGCAGAGCTGAGCTTTTGATGACATAGTTTCCTTAAGAGTAATTTGTAACTTTCTGTGAAATACTTATTAAACAGCAGAAATACTTGTTTACATTGCACAGTGACATGGAAGAGTTAATCATGGCAAAATACTTGAAGCTGAATTTATTTTTCTTTTCATGTTCTCATTAGGAAACATATTTTTGACATCCATCAGCCACAGTGGTTCATTAATGATCTGATTAAAAGCCTATTCGCTGTATCGGTGAGAAGATACACTGATTTCCAGTAAGTTTTGGCTTGACTTTTCATTTTATTGGCTCATGTAGCAATGTATTCTGATGTTTTGTTTGCTTTTATATTAGACTTTGGGGGTTATTTCTTTCTTGATTATTCATTGTAACATATATCTAATGTCTGAATTTCCAAGTGCCTTAGGATACACATGTCAGAAGGACTGGTATTTTCTCTGTATTAATTCTAGTTTGCTTAGGACATGGGAATGGGTTGCCATACACAGTGGCATAATTAGAGGTCTCTCTTGTATGAGAAAAGATGGATCAAGCCCCACAAATGTCTTGACTGAGGCTTTGACCAAAATCAATTTAGCTTGATGACTGCGCAGTTTATAACTGATCGAGTCCTGGTGGCTGGCACTGGGGTTTGGAGTGGGGTGCAGTGATGCCTCAATCTTGCAGGTGCTGTAGTTTTCAACTTTCTTCCTAATTACCTGAATCTTGTTAGAAAAGCACAATTAAACAGCAACAAGAACTCTTTTCATTCAGCAGCTCAGAGCCACGCGCAGGGATTACTCTGAGCGCTACTATTAGGAAGAAGCTGGGAAGGTCTTTTTTTTTTAAGAAGCAAGGCAGAAGCATTTCTGAGTGTCATAAGCCCAACTTCTCCTTTCATGTGACACATCTGGGTTGCGGTGAGCGGCCCCGAGGCAGACGGCAGGCAGTGGTTGTGTAACGTTACAATCCAAGGGCCCTGCACAAAGGAGCAAAGGAAGGAAAATACAGAAAAAGAAAAAGAAATCACTTTGCAATTAAAAACTAATGATGCCGGGGATGGGGAGGATCGAAGGGTGGTTTTTATCCTGCAATGGATAATGTCACTCTTTGCTGCTTTTCTCAGCTAAAATGTTATTTTTGGCAGGGCTGAGGCAGCCAAGCAGGGGATGATGTGGGGGGTCCTTGGCCCGAGCCTCCCAGCCCTACAGAAGGAACCACAGGATGCTGCTGGCGAGCTGGCAGGGCTTGCTCAGAGGCACAGCCCACAGTACCTATGGAGGAGCAAAAAGCAAAGGCTAAATCTCCTACCTGAGGTTTTCCATACTCAGACCAGCAATAGAGGGAGGGAAATAACTGCTGTTGCCTTCGCCTTGCCCCTGGCAGACTCAGGAACACTGTTGCACTGTGACACACTCATGCCCTTGAAAAACATTCTGCTCTTTTCAGACGACATGAGCATTTAGATTCACTCCACATTGGCAATTCCCTGTTATCCAGACCTTTGCTCTCAGCCGGCAGTACCTGAGCACATCACTGTACAAAACCACTGTAGGAAACACTGTTTTTCACATATTTAAATTAATATAAAACAAAGTCATCCACTGTAATATGAACTGAGCATTCAAACAGGTGTATCTGCCTTTGTGTCTTCCTTCTGTCCACCTTCCCCCAGTGTTCTACTTCATACCCACCTCAGGTGCCGTTGCAGAGGTGGAGGAAGCTAAGGAACAAATGAAGGAACCCGTCCCCTCTATGAACAAGACAATGAACACCAACATGCATTTGCTGAGTGGTCCATGGCGGTCACAAAATTTTGGATTACAGCAGCAGTGAACTGACAGCTACAGCTTTCCTCTGATGAGAATAAGCCACAGCCACAAGGATCATTATTCACTGCTCAGAAATGTCATCCCCTAATAACGCATTCACGATCTGTGCTTAGATTTCTTTAATGCTTTTGTCTTAGTAAAGAAAGAACATGAGTTATTTTTCATTTTGAATAGCCTCCTCTGGTAGCTTTATTAAAATGCAAACTGTAGCATGATAAAGTGGACAAATGCTAAATAGAAATGGAAATGACAGCTAGCTTTGAAGCACTTATGGCTCCTGACAAAGACAAAATTATACAAAGAATTAATTCTGGAAGTCCTTAGAATTTGCAGAAAGTAGAAAATCCCACAACTTCCTTAACTTGACCGTCAAATCTTTCACTGTGCTGTTGTTTAAAATCTCATGAGAAAAAAACAACGGTTCAGTCATCGAAGACTGATAAATGAAACTGCAGATGTGGATTAGCAATTATCTGTAAGATGCCTCACAGCCTTCCTGCCTAGCCTTGTAACTCTGTTGTTATTTTTAACCAATTCTTGAAGAATTACCACCAAATGTCCTCTCCTGTGACCATTAGGGATATCAATAAAAGCACTATCATTAGATAACCTTTCTGAAGGGCAAGTGATGAACGACGTCAGCAGAGCGTGGCACACGAGGACTGACTGCAAAGCAACCTGCACAGCTCTTTTGGAGGATGTGAAGCTCTCCCTCATCTCTGCTGCATTGGATGTGACACTATCACAGTCTTGAGGCACTTCAGCAAAACAGGGCAGTTTTCCATTTGCCTCCCATTTTCCCCCACCAAAGGGGTTCTTCTCATCACTTGCTGCATATTCTTTCAGGTGTCAGCAGTAAACAATCAGCACTTCAAAAGAGACCACCACACATGGGATCACTCAGGGAACATGAAAACATTTATACATCTGAGCTAGAAAATCAATTTCAATGCTATAGGACATCATCTCTATGAAGTTATTCATATTACTACTTTCCAGAGACAGAAAATGCCTCTGAGCTTTCCCTGCTACTGAAAAATACAGTACATAATCTGTAAGAACATAGAAAGTTAATGATAAACTATTTGCCTTTATTTCCACTGATATTACAAAGTAGGCAAATTATTGCATATTTCAATGCTATGATGGCATGTTTGGGTGCCTTCTCCTCAGAATCATGATTTATGGTTTGGAGGGTGGGGGAGGCTGCTTTAGCACCTCCTGAAAAGGGAAGATTTGGAGATGTGCTCTGGCTGGCTGGAGCCAAGACATAATTATAGTTTTGTCACAGGACAAGAAAAAAATAAAACCACAAGCCAAAAAAGAAAAACCTGTGGGCCCTTAAGGTAGTTGGATATGGAGCTGACCTCCCCAGACATGTTTCTCTCAGTGTTCATCAGCTGCAGTGAATTTCCAATACAGCTCTAAGGCTTCAAGTACCATATTTTCAATGACATATTTTAATGCAAATTGATCATCCAAATGCTTTTTGCAATAAAAAATTACAGCCAAGATGATAGTGCCTTTTAGTGAGGGCTGCTCTGGTTTACAACCCTTTTTGGAAAGAATATCCAGGGTCTATGCAAAAATTTCTGATGTGCCAGTGGAAATACAAGACTGACAGACAATTTGGGTATAAGACTCTTTGCTCTATAAATCCTGCTAATTTTTTGAGTCTTTGCCATCTGAAAGCTCATGAGGGTACCGGTTGTTGGGAGAAATTCCTTAAAATCGATTTTCTTAAGCTTTTTTTTGATCTCACTAATACCAAGTCACTAAAGAAAATTACATAAGAATGGGGAAATTTCATGGTTTTTAAAATCACTTTTATTAATGTTTCAAAAAGAGTTTAGACATAACCAAGAATGTGCACTTATCTAAAGCATGCTTTGGCTTAGGAATCAGCCATGTGATGAGCATCTGTTATGGTCCTTTGGGCTGAAATCTGGAATTTGTGCCCCTTCTTACTCCATAAATCCAAACAGGAAGCCCTCGACTAATTCTGCTGAATACAGGAAGTTTAAAATGTTCAAGGTGTTTGTTGGAGAAGACTAAGGAAAAGGATTATAAGGGAATCCTGCCTGGCTGAGCATGACCATTGCAGACGGGATCCCTTAGGGCAGTGTGTCTCCTTCTCTGAGACATTAACCTTGTGGTTTTATAGTCCTTTCTCATTTTCTTCCCACCTTTGATCATTCCCGTAAGCGTTAGCCAGTGCTGACAGTAGGAATTTGTGTGAGCACAGCTCTGCCTTCCTTTCTTTCTAATGCTTCCTTCAGATTTTCTTTTGTCTCTACTTAGCTCCAGTTAATTCTGATCCTCCCCTCCTACTACTGGGAAATGACATCGTTATATATTGCTTATTTCCTTTCATATTTTAATGAAGGGCATGAAAGATAATGGCTGAAATTGTATTGTGGCAGAAAAAAGGACTTGGTAGATGATGCTATTTTCCACAGACACCCTGGGTCTCTATAAATACAAAAACTCTGCAATTATCATTAGAAGGTTTGTTAAAATTGAAAAGTAAGGGAATGTCAGTTATCCATTAATGAAAATCTCTTACTTCCCCTGTTAGCCTTGGAGGAAACTGGCAAGCTGTTCCCTACTCTGGATATTGTTCCCTTACCTCCATCCTTTTTTCCGCCTTTCCTCTCATTTCCATTCCTGTCAAAGCCTGCAATGCCTTCAGCATAATAAACGCACTGCTTGTGCTCCTCCTCTCATATTTCACAGAAAAAGATGAGGCTCATTAAGTGCAAGCATTTTTATTTAACCCAGATGCATTGTTTCTGTACCATTTTATTTCCTGAACATACCCCAATGACCATGGGCACAGAGTTAAAAGTCTGGGAGGTCGTGTATGCCAGTCCCAGCCTGGAACTCACGTTCCTTCTGCTTGGAATGGAGCATCTCAGTGGGCACCAGCTGCAGCAATCATCACCTTTTCTTCACAGCTGCACCCTGTGAGATGTGGGCATGGCATCAGGATCCAGATTTGCATCCAGGTGTTTCTTCAGGCGGCTGCATTTGTTCAAAGAGCACTTTTATACATGTGTGGGTATGTGTGTTAACATAGGTATAACTGCACAAACACGCACACATATGTACATATTTGCATATTCACATACTTACACATTTACATGAATATATATTTTTATACATTTATAATTCTATATAACTATTCATTACATAAATATAATTGCAAGCCCTAGGAGTAAATATCAAAACTTGGCCATAAGTATTGGTGAAACTAGGCAAATTGTTTTGTTTATTAATTCCAATTATTGCCAGCACTCCATTTCAGTATCAACCTTTTCTTTTTTTTTGATTGAATGAAGCTGAAGCTTGTAGAGTGAAGTGCAGGATTTTATACTACAGGACAAACATCAGCACCAAAATGCTTGGACAGTTCCAGAGACTTTTGCCTCTGTTTTGTGCTAAAGAATCCAGAAGAGCTGGTCCATTTCCATGAACACTTTCATGTGTGAAGACTTATTTCCAGGGAATATATATATATTTATTCCAGGTGATATATGTAAAATTATGTATATGTACAATTAGACCACATAATTAATGTTCAGCTTTAATCTGAAATTTGAAAAATTGGATGCAAAAACTCAAACAAGATTTCTTCTGCACTTGGCAGTAGGACATCTGCAAAGGAAAAGCTTTTCTCACTGTTTTTTTCCAGCCCCATCATGACCCAGGAGTGAAGAAATGAGTAAATATACGCAGTTGTGTGAACATCATCCGTGCATACAGAAATACCCATTTTTTCAGTGATACAGGGAATGACTCATCCCTGCCCTGTGGAGGCGCAGCCAGATCGGAAACCCAGCGTGGGGAGCAGGAGTCATTCTGTTGCTGTAAGCTCCTCTTCATCCACGGGATAAGTACAGTAAGCCCATGGGGAAATGTTTTCCCTAAATCTCAGCCATGGTTCAATATTGCTGTTTATCCACTTCTGAGTAACTGCCTGCTCTGTTTTGGGGCACTTGAGTGAAGCATGACAAGACTCCCAAACGGTGTAATTTAAAGTACAATTTTGGTGAGTCAGTGTTAGCTCTCTTTCAGAGGTTACAATAATGTCTTCTCATCTCATTTTCTTTGAACTAAGAGCACACTGGTTGTTACTGCATCTCAGAAGCTGAGGGATAAAGGGTGATGTGGCAGGGTGCCCAGCACAGGGGGAATAACACAACATAACATGCACACAAACACACCCTTTCATTTACATTGAATATATATTTCACATTAAAAACCTGTACTCATGCACTGTAGATGACAGAGGAATGCCCCAGAACTGTTTGATGTTTAGTCTGGAGCCACAGACCATTGATAATCATGTATTAAAATATCTGCAGTGATGAATGTATGGAATTTACCTGCAGAGATCTTTGGGGCAGTAATCAGTCACCTGGGGAAAATCTGGTTTGTTTATTGCTTTTTGCATCCCTTATTATAATTTAGCATTCAGATGCCTAAGCATCAGTTTAGGATCAGAAATTTAGGTATTAGTTTTCAAAAATATTCCTCTAACTCTTTGCATGGAAAGGTGGCTGTGTTGCTCATGGTATTGCCAGTTCTGAGGACACCACATCTGCTGGGAGAAATAGAAGCCCCAGCTGCAGTTTTCAGACTCAGAGCATTCACACCGCTCTGTTGAATTTCAGATTATACTTTTATTTATTTTTCCCTTTCATCTGAACTGGGATGTTAACCATCAGAGTTATCCAGGAAATGCAACGTGTTCGCAAGCTGCCGTATCTCCAGCATAAGGTAGAAAAGGTAAAATTCAGAGAGGTATCAGTAATGCAATAGTTGGTATCTACATATACATAGATTTTTATCCTAACATAAGTAGCTGGTGGGTATAATAAAGATGCTGGATTTCTTTTCTTTTCTTTTCAACATCCCATATGCTTGAGATAATGTGGTTATCCTAGAATTGCATATAATTTCAGCTCTGAAGCACATTTAGCATTGCAGAGGTGAATCTCATTTGAGTATTGTTATGCATTTCATTTCTTTGGAAGCCTTGCTGCCCAAGGCCAGAAACATTTAAATAGGTCAGGGATAATTGCCTTTATCATACTGCCTTTAGATGCTCCTTTGTATGGCAACACTTGTTTCACTTTGGCCATCAATTTGTCTTGATTTGCCCTTCAATAACCACTTGAATTATCTCATAGAGATGTGATGCCCCCTCAGTAAAGTATTGTGAAGGGAGGAGAGATCTAGAGACAACAGAAACACAGAATCACAGAATGTCCTGAGTTGGAGGGACTCACAAGGATCCACGTAAACAATCACCAGTAGAAGAAACTCAAAAGCAATCAGATTTAGGTTGAAAATGGGAAGAATTGCTTTGCCAAACCAACAGTATGTTCTGGACCTCGAGTCAAGCTGCAGGAGGAGTTTCCATGGAGGGAGATGGCCTGTGCTTGCACTGGGCTTATCCTTGGGGGGGCATGGATGGGACCTGTGAGTCCAAGTGCTGCCCACAAATATTACTCTACAAATGTACAGAATATCCACACCCAGACAAAAATGGGAGGGTGTAATTTCTAGAAAAATGAGAGGGAGGGACCAAAAGGCACATTGGAGAAATAGAAATGGAAATAAAATGCTTGTTGGAAAAAGTTTGCAACTGAATATTGGAGAAGTTGAATCAAACTGAAATGAAGTATTGGAGAAATCAGAGCAACCTCTATCTCTGTCTGTTTCCTCCCTGGCTTCGCAGGTGTCCAAGCATGGCTGGTTTTAAGAGCAGTACATGTCCAGACTGACAATATGAACAGCAGTATTTCAGACAGCAGCACACTTGTCCTTTTAAACCTGATATGGCCTGTGCCACTCTTCACTTCTGACATGCTGGGTAACAAAAGATAACCAGAAGCAAGATATATAAAAATCTGGATGTACTAAATATTAACAAAATGTGCTTTCCTCCTTTTTATCCTTGTTGTTTAAACCTCAAGCCTTTAGACATTCGGTAACTGAAGGTGTGGGAGTCTTTTGCACAGTTTTTTGCAAGCCTGGCAAGGTTTCTGACCAGAGACACCATGGGCACTGTCTGATAGCACAAGACCACTGCTGGGAACATGCAGACATGTCACATCTGTATCATTTGTCTCATTTAGCATTATGGACACGTGAATTTTTAACTTAATTTAAATTAAGTTGCAAGACCACAGTCATTTGGAAGCAAATAATCCCAAAGTAACTGTTTGCTGTGTGTGATGTGCAGCACAGGGCACTTGATCAAGGTCTCCTGTGATCTGCCAGAGGAGAGCTGGAACATGGCTAACCTTTCATGAAATCACTTGGAGAATGACTCAGATGACATAATATTCCCAGGGATGAAATGCCCACTGCAGCTTCAGCAGGAAAAGGCAGTGATGCCAGGAGGCAAGCAGGCTGAAGGCCACAATGGGCTGTTTGGTCAGTGGGTGATGCAGTGATGGATGGGGAAGCACTTGGGATAGCAGAAGATTAAATTGCAGCAGTGCAGAGGAGGTCACGGCAAACTTCAGGGCTCAAGGGATTTCTGACTTCCTTCCAGCACTGCCTCCAGGAACAGCCACTGCCAGTGCCACCATCACCCTGCCCTTGCTTTAACCTTCTTCTTAGTGCTCCATTGAAAGAGCTTTTAAGCCCCAGTGGTGTGTTCTGTAGTGTAACAGTGGAGAAATATCATCTTCCTCCTTCCTTCTTCCCTAGGATGCATGTAAGGCTTTTCTACCCGTCCTTGGGAATGCTGCCTTTCCTAAAATTTTCAATTTCATTACCTGGCCTGGCAGTCAGGTGTGTGCTTTCTTTTTAAATGATCTTTTCAGTTCTGGTAGTTTAGCACAAATTTAAACACAGAATTCTGTAAACAATTTTGTTTAATAGTGCTCCTGATACCTTTGCTTGATGGTGGGAACAGTCAAAGTCATTATGCACAGCAAGTACCCATTTCTGCAGTCAGTTTTACAGGAGCTGGGGATAAAAAGATGCAAACCCTACCTTTGCAAATAGAACTGAGCATTTACAGAATCTTTGTAAGTGCGTGTGGAATTGCTCAAATTGTCCAAAAGTGTCCTTCTCACATGGAACCCCCTTTTGTACCAAGACACCAAGTGTGTTGTCTGAGCTTGTAAAAGGTGGGGCTTGTGCCAGATGCATACTTGGAGCTTCCTACTCCTCTATTTCTGAGTAATTAGAAAAAATAAATAATTTCTTGGCGCTTTGCCATTCCTTTCCTATCCCACCATCACGCACAGGACATCACTTGTAAAGTTAGATTGAAACATTGCTTTTCATGAAACATAGTTTTATCGGCTCTCTAGTTAATATCCACCAAAAATCTTGGGCTTCCGTGATCACATCTGGCATGTTCAAGTAGTGCAATGTTCGTCTTAGTGGCGTGACTTTCTCCTAAAGGTTTACCTTGCTCATAGGCTCCTACCAGCCTGTTGGTCTAAAGCTTAAAATAGAGTTGTCAACACCACTTTTCTTGGAAGAATGCGATGCTGTGAAGCTGTTATTCTGTATTAAAAAGAATAGTGCTACCAAAGAAAACATTCTGCTTAATGTAGGAAAAAATAACTCAGAAGTTATGGAATCAACAAACAGACTTCTCTCCCTTTGGCCTGGGTTCCTGCCGTGAGTTACCCTAAAGGAATCGGTGGTGTCCCAACATCAAAATCAAAGAAACAATTGTTATCCACCCTTGCCCTCAGACAAAAATGATTTTCTCCGAAAATTTTTTGGTAGGTGAGAAAAGTAACCTTTTGTGACTGCAAATTTTGCATGTGGAGAAGTAGAGAGGTCTGTGGTGTTCCTTTGTGCATCTCTCCTGGCACTCAGGCAGTGCTTGTGTGCTGTGCAGCCCCTGAGCCCCACGGGCAACGAGGCAGCTCAGCCCAGGCCCTTGGGGGGCATCACCAGACCCTGAGCCGAGCACTCAAGGCTCTCTGTGTCCTTAGATACACAGATCTCCCTCAAGTCCCTGCTGTTTAAGCATCCAAACTCCTTTAGATATCTTTTTGCCAAACCAGACTCAGTTCTGGGTCAGGCTACCAGACTATTCTGAGGCTTGTGGAGATGTAAGTAGACAAATCACACTCCTCAAGCAATTCCTTTCTTCTTTTCCTCATCTTCTTGCATCCTATTTCATGTGGCACATTTGTAAGGGAGATGTCTTCCTTCATGGAATGTTACAAATGTGGTTTTTTCCTCTACAGAAATCTTATATAACAAGTTGAGAAAAATTAAATATAATAATTTAAAAAACTTATTTATTAAGGGTATTCTTGGACACAGACTTTTATAAGTTTTGCTGTGTCACAGGAATTTGCCAAAAAAAGAGTGATTAGCAGATGACTAGTCATGTGCCTATTAACATTTTTTTAGTGCTTTCCAAGCACAAAGGAAGTAGGACCTACCATAAAGGTGCTTATGATTTATGTCACAAAATAAAAGGGGAATTAAAAGATTTTGTAATTACTGGTAGCACAATTAATACCACAAAGAACTTAAAGATCAGCACATTACTCTATCAAAAAAACCAGTTTGTTGGCTGTGTCCTCTGAGATTGTAGGTATCACATTGGAGTGTTTCTTATGGGCAACTGAGAGATGAAAAAGAAAGAAAGAGCACTCCCTTAGTGTCCTCCAAGGCTTACCTCTTCCTAGCTGGCAAATAAAGCCTGGAAGCTGGGCTGAGTGCCTCTTCAGACTCTCTTTTTTCCCCTTCTTAAATTCCTGCAAGAACTGAAGAGCTAAAACCACACCATTTCTTCCCAGTTTCTAGAATCCAAATAGGAGTTTTAGGTCAATTTTCCATTCATCTTCCATCTTGTGCTAAAGGTAATGCTGAGGAATAATTGTCATCCCTACAGGACAGATGAGGAGGCCGAAAGAGCAAGGGAGTTGCTCAAGCTCAAGGAGGAGGAGAAGCAGATAACATTTTCTCTGGCCAGCTCTCCCTTCAGCCCTCATCACCTTCCTCTTCTTGTTATATCACATTAGTATTATATCTCAGGTTTTTCAGATAGATGTTTTCAGCTGATGCATGCACCTCCCTACCTTTCTAATCTCCTGGCCCAATTAACACAAACAGTTGCAGAGCCAGCAAAAACAGCACTCTCTCTTCTACAGGTCTGTGCCTCAAGTGAAGACCTCTCACAGGCTGTCCCTGCTCAGAGAAGATTTGGAGTTTGGGAAGAGCTCTGAGAACAGGCTCTTATTACCACCAGGAATTATCGGAGAATTACAAGGAGATGGTGTGGAACCAGATGAATATACACACACCTACTGCACACAGTGCACACACTTATTGCACAGCACACACATACCCTACAGCATGAAGATCCACGGAAGTTTAAAAATATACCTTTTTATGCAAACAGCATTACTTATTGAATGGATATAGAGAATGTTTTCCTGCCCTGCAACCTCTGAGGCTGGGTATCGGTTCTCTGAGGAAGCAAGAGCCTTGCCTGGATGTGAGTCCCATTTCCTTCTGGAACGGGACTGGTCTCTGCCAGAGAGCAGATGAGCAACAAGACATGCTTTGACCTCAGGGAGCTGCAGCAGGGCCATGGGCTGGGGTCAGTCTCCATGCACTCACTGCAGCCCCAGCTGCCCCCACAGCTGCTATTGCCTCTGTCACCCCAGATGTGTCCCAGGTTCCTGCTCCTGAGTGCACCGAGGTACAGAACTGGCACTGCCACTGGGCAGTGTCTCCCTGCAGCTCTCTGCTGGCAGCTCTGTTTTCCCATTAGTCTCAATCAGTGACTTAAAGGACTCGAGGAGGTCTTCTTGACATCAGCAGGCTGGACTGGGAGCAGCTTGCATGAAATGGGGATGTCAGCCCAAAAGCAGGGTGCAGAGGTGCACAGAGCAGTCATTGGAACAAGCAGCTCACTCTGCGGCTGTAGCAAACACAGCCATCCGGGTGTTTCAGACAGATAATTGCAAATTAGCTTTCTTGGGATGAGGAATTAAATCCAGGCACAGCTGCCCCACTGCCAGCTCCTGACTTTGTTTATATTTTTATGAGCTGTGCAGTGGTTATTAAACTTGGTGTTCTTGCTATTCAGCACAGAACTTATAACACGTCACAAGGAAGGAGTACTTGAGGAAGAACATACTCTGGTGTTGTGCAAAAGGGATGAGCTTCCTGGGCTTTCTGCAGCACCCTGCATGCTGCAGGTGAGGAGCCAGGAATGGTGGCATGAGCCCCTCCACCACCGCATGCCAGGGCTGGTGACCGTTCTGTCACTCTGCGGTGGCACGGCTGGGTGAGGGCAGCAAAAGGCAGGGCAGTTATCTGCTGATAATACCAGGGAGCCATACCAGAAGCAGTTGCTTCCCAGAACAAAAACCTGGAAGGGGATACTGATGGAAGGCTTTGCAGTTGTGAAAGCATTGAAGAAAGTGACGGCAAACTACCAAAGCTGATTGAAAGATTGAAGCATCATGGAAAGAGCGACAGAGAAGTGTGCTGAGCATAAAACCTGGAAACCTTGACCTGGGAGATGAGGATGTTGACTTTGCTCATTTTTGAACGGCAGTTTTTTCAAGAAGAAGAAGAATGAAAGAAGAGATTGCTACTGCAGCTTCCAGAATGTTCTATTCATCTAGGATTTATGTGGTTTTTAACATTATTGCCTCATGTTTTGCACTTGGAATAGGTTATTCTTTCATGCATGTTGAATAGTATTCCAGCATCCCAGGCCACATCCAGTATCCAGCATCCCCTCTCACAACCTGTGAGAGGTATTTTAAGCACCTAAGCTTGGACAGATAGGCTTATCCTTGCTCACTCAGATCCTGTGCATATCAGATTTTGTTGAATTTTTCTGAAAATGAAAAAGTCTCAGTGTAAATACCTTGCCTCAAGGAACCTCAGCATATGGTGGTCCACCACGTTCCAGGCGGCCTCTTGCCCACGTCTGAATGAATGACTAACATTTGCTTTAAATTTTCTATGCTAATGGCAGCAGTGACAGTGAAAATTGTTTAAAGTTTCATATTTTGTAGCTGTCTAGAAGGTCTTTGATGAATCATTGAAGAGAAGATCTATGTGTAAGAGCGCTGCTAAGTTATGCACATCTTAGCTCTCCCCAGCAAGTCTCTGAGATTTCTGCTGAACAAATACAATGGTTAAGGTGACATGCAGCGTCACAAGGTCATTGAGCCTCCCTACCCACAAACCCAGCCTTAGAAATTCGAAATTCTTCAATCTGATTCATTTTAAGTGGGCTAATGGCTTCTGTAGTAAACTTTCTGGTGCATATTGCCGTTCTGTTGAATACTTCATCTGGCACTTCACATTGTTGTCTTCAGTTAGTCCGGTTTTTGTTCTCATCTTTACTTTTCTTTGAACTTGAGCCATTTATGCCATTGAGGATTCTGCCTGGGTGTAGGAATGTGTTGACTTTACCCACATTGACGGTAATTTTTTCATGCCAATTTGGAAATAGACTGTCTGCATTTCAAATTCTGAATTAATTTTCTTTGCTTGAAAGTTCGTGTACAGATCTCCTCTGTAACGAATCAGCTTTGCCATCAGTTTTGTGTCTATCCTCATTATCTCAGTGCCTTGTTTTGCTCAGTACTTCTGCCACGGCAATATCTCCAGTGGCCTCCTTACCATGGCCCTCCTCATTTGTTACTCAGCCATCAGGGAATAACCAGCTGGGATTTTTCTTGGAGGACACATGGAGCACTGCATTTGATTTTCACAAGGTCACTAGAATGCAATGTCATTAACTGGGAGGTGGGATCCCTTTGTATGCCAAAAATTGCTGACTTAAAATAAAAAGGTATTTTGTAAGCTTTAATAAATTTGCGGAAGTGGGTTTCTTTTGGCAAGGATGAAGTATATAACTTTTATATAGAAAATTAAATGCTCAATTTTAAAACCACAGACACAAATTATTTCGGTAAACACCCCCACAAACCCCTGACCCAACAAGGGCTTTTGAAAACCAGGCTCAGTATGGCACTGGACACAGGTGTTGAAAATGTTTCTGAATACTGCTTTTTCCGGGGTTGTAAATAATAGAGACATATACCAGAGGATAGGAAATCAATTGGACAAAGAAAGATGAGAAGATGAAATGTTTTTACTGCAGATAGTGAAAAGGTGAAGACATGCTTGGTCTTGTTGGTTGGTTCTACTAAGTACTGTGCTTTATATCAGATTAACTTTCTGTGAACTCAGAACTGCACATAACAATAGGCACAGCACAGGGAGCTCAGTCAAATAGTCTCTCCCACATACCCTTCACTGACATCTATCATCATTTAGAAGAGAGAAGATCAAAATTCCCACTAGACATCTTTGTTTAATTGGTCCTTGTTTCGGTCACTTGATGAGAGATAAAGCAATACTTGAGCTTATCCAAAGATTCCCTGTCCATCAGAGGAGTGTGACATCCATCCAGATAACAGAGATAGTGTTTCAAAAAGATGCATCTATGGGGATCGGTTATAAACCAGTTGCTCCTTGGTGATTAGCTGGTTTAACACAGAGAATCAGCCAGCATTTATTTAGAGGGTCAAAAGACTGTGAGACTGCAGATGCAGAGAAAGTTCTCACCATTTTTTTTGCCTTTAATATTCAATTTGTAATCTGTCATTAAAATTCACTTCTGTACCCGAACAAACTGTGCCAAGAATTTATGTGAATCTATCCATTCCACACAGTAATTTGTGCTCACCTTGGGTGTCAGTGAAGCATATGGGGAAGGCAGAACATCAGGGGACAGCCAGTAAGCAGCAGTGTCTGAGCTGTGGGCGTTCAGCTGCCTTCCTGGGAGAGCTGGCAGGGGGCTGAGCCAGAGCATCCATCCATGTCACACCAATGGGATGCTGTCCTTGGGCTGGACCCTACATGAGCTTAAAATAAGAGTTAAGAGAGGAGTACTCTGAGAGAGGCTTTTTCTCTTTTTTTCTCCTTACACCTTTCACTAAGGATAATTGAGATCAGATCAAAGGACACAAGAAGATTTTGAACTCGTGTGCTATCCTAAGCAGGATACCCCCAAACCATGCTGGCCCACCCTTGGAGCAGTTATCTACACCAAGACCACATGCAGTTTTGGCCTAAAAGTCCCTTTAGGTTTTGGTGCAGCCAGTCCAGGCCACATCTATGTGTTGTCATAGACAGGTTTTTTTGAACAATGACTCCCAGGCAAAGCACATATAACAGCTAATGGGTAGCTTGCAGATTGGGCATGTCTGATATGTACCTTATCTATCTGTCTGAAGCTCTTTCAGAAATGCTGAGCTGCATGCTAACACCTTCTTTGGGAAGTTTTCGTAAGCACTGGAAGTGTGAGCAGCTCATCTTTCCCAGCAGGCTGGAGAGCCCTGGTGTGTGTCTTCTTGCTTCAAATAAAAAAAATAATACAGGGTGTAACAAGCAGTTTTTGTGGTCTGCTCTACCATATTTCTCTTCTGCCCTGTGCTAGCAGTAGGCAATAGGATTCATCAGAAAGGTAAAGTACCAAACACTCCATCTTGTGTCCTCCAGGGTTATCCAGGACCTCCATCTGTCTGCAGGCACAACGTGTGCTGAGAGGTGCTGTGGAATCTGTTCTCCACAAAGAGCCATCCTGGAGGACACATCTCTGAGTCAAAACAGCACCACTGTGCCCTCCTCTCACAGTGGGGAGGGAGGTGGCTGAAGTTCCCCTCTCTGGAGGAATAGATGCTATCCTTCCTCCCACTAAACATCAGTGGAAGTCTCCAAGAAAGCTACTGACTGCACTGCTTTGGTTTTATTGGACCTCATTCTAACTAATCAACTAAACCAACCTGCTGATGAAATTAAAGTGGGCCTGGCAGACAGGAAACGGGCCACTGGAAGTTATTTTTTAATATACTTCAGGGTTGGCAACATATTGGAACCAAATTATGATAACTGCTAGTGGGTCAAATAGGCTTCTTCTACGAGGGAAAAGGAGAAAAAAACACATGGAAAGACTAAATTTCTGCTCAAATTTCCAGAACAGTTAGGATACGTGTTTCCAGGGAGCAATGACCATGTAAGTGACATGGGCAGTTTGAGGAAGTACATGTGGGAGAGGCTCTGACAAGGGACAGTTGTCACAGAGGGACACAGATGGCACTTCCAATGTCTACAGTGATTTCTGCATGTGAATGCATCATCACTCACAGTGCAACCCAACCAACCATATGAAAAGCCAGCATATGCCAGCCTACAGACTGCAGGGCTGTTAAGGTTTTCCAGCTCTGCTGTTTGTCATCTTGGAGAGGCTTTTAACCATTTGCCTGCTGGTGGCCAATAGGACTCCTTGACATTAGGATCTCCTGGGGGCCTGAGGTCCAGCCCAGAGCACTGAAAGGGCCTTGTCAACCAAATGTGCCTTTCCACGCTGAATTGCTGACCTTTCCTGTGTTGCACACTTTCTGGGGAACACGTTGTCACTGGAGTTGGTGAGATGTTCACACGCAAATCCTCTAGATTAAAAGAAAGCTTCGGGTGACTAGACTGGTAATTTGTCACTGCTGGGAATAGCAAAAACAGCATTTGACACCTGGGTGGTTTCCCTTGTTTTCTTTTTAAAGAATTCTGTCCTTCCAAGTACCTCCCCTTGTTTCTTTCTCACCATCAGAAAAGTGAAGCTCCATGAAATGATGTATAACAGACACCAGAAACAGAGCAAATATGCAGCAGGATTGATGCTCTCCAGCCTTGGAGCAGATATAACCAAGACTTTCTGAGTGACTGCTGCATTCATGTGGGAAGGCTTCTGTCTGACAAATATGTTTGAATTCTCTGACTACATAGGGCATTACCAGAAAAGTATGTAACAGAGGACATCATCCATCATGATTTCAGGGAAGCATTTGACAGTGTTCCACAAAGGGAGTATGATTTACAAAGTAAGTATAAGGGAACTATTGGTATCACTTACAAATCAGATTGGCAGTTTGAGGGAGAGTATACGGATGGGACATAAAACAGAAGCAGAAGCCTGGACAAAGCTTGAGTTCTCTGAATAATGTTCAAAGTAACTCTAATCTAATCTCCCTGACTACTTGGGACAAGGGGGAAAAAAGACAGCAAATATATAGAAGCAGAGTATGCCTAACTGAAATGAAGTTGCATTCTGTTATTAAGCAAGGCAAGGGAACAGAAGGCAAAAGCCATCAGGAACCACACTCCATGAGCCATTCATAAAACATATTTTGGAGAGCGACTCAGCAGAGCAGCCTCCCACAGGACTCTGCAGCCACTCTGCATCAGCGACATGACTGCTCTGACCCCCTGGGAGCAGCCTGGCCAGCAAATATGGACAGAGCCAGTACATTGCTAATGCAAAGTAATAATCTAGCACTGGGTTACTGGAAGGTGCGTATGGAAACCTTGTTATAAACAGGCTTTGCTAAAGCATCTCACTGGCTCTGGCAGGGACATTTTGGCTGAAGGGTGTCTGTGTGCCTGGCTGCATATTCCCTTGCACAGTGGCATTTTGCAAAAAAAACCTCAGCTATGAGCTGGTCCTCTCACAGAGCCCAGCACAGGAGAGGAAGGTACTGGGCAAATGTAAAATGGTGGGATTTAGTCACGCTCCTGACAGGACTGTTTGGGGAGGAGGGATGTTTTCCTCTTATCAGACAGAGGGATTTAAACACCTAACCCTAACAGTCATTGCATGATCTCTGCACCCCAGTTCCAGTGCACTGAGGTGATCACCATCACAGACAAGCTTTCCTGAACTTCTGACAGGGCAGGCAGCAGGGAGCCATCACTAGATTTGTTTTGGCTGGAAACAGTTGGCAGTTTGGACCAGCATGTTTTACAAGTAAAGATCACTTGGAAGAGGAAGGCAGAGAGCTGTACATTTCCTAGGACCTCTAAGACATGCAGTTGGGGAGTTATTTGTGGCTGCAGCTCAGGAAATCTGGATCAGCTCCTGTCTTGTCCCCTGCCTCTCCTTCCTCTCTCTCCTCTCTTTGGGCTAGAAGATTTCTAGAGATGGACTCTCTTTCTAGGGGATTGTGCCACAAATTTGCAAATGGACTCCTGACCCTTGTGGTTGCTGCAGTGCTATCAAGAGATGCCATCCCCGATGACTTCTGGAGAGGTTCCTCCTGGCTCTCTTGGAGAGAGAGCAGGGGTAATGCTCCTCACTCTCTGCTGCCTGGGTTAGTGGCAAATACTCATCTCTGCTAACAGTACTCATCCCCAAATGGCAGAGGGAAAGGCACAACAAAGAAATTTCCCATTTTTGCTCCTGCAAGGCCAAGAGTGTGACGTTTGAAATTCGTGCTTGTTTTGTGTTTTATTCCACTGCCTGATTATTGCCAAGAAATTCATATAGACACAGCAATTTAGCTAGATTGATGGCCCTTGTCTCCCTAGTGACAAATGCAAAGCCTGCCAGACACTTGGCTCTAAACTGCATTTACAATCATTCTGCTTTTTTCAAATTTTAAATGCCCACTAGAGAAAAACTTAGTTTGTTGTTTAGATTGGCCTTGGCTAAATAAGTTCATTTCTGACCAAGCATAAGACACAAAATGACTACACTAGTTTGGGAGGCATGAGGGCTCCTCATAAAGAGCAGCTACAGGGTGGATTTAAATTCACATCCAGAAAAACAATTAGAGAAGAATTTAGAAAACAGCAAGTGTGTTGTGAGAGTCCAGGCTGTGTCACAAGGACTGTGAAAGACAGAGGGAGGTGTAAGTGAGCCAGGGAGGGATGAAACCTTGGTCTCGCTGCAGTCACCAGGAGCAGTGTCACAGTGTGTCTCTGAGGTGCTGCATCAGCATCAGCCGTTTGTGGAACCGCGCAGTTTGGAGAGAAACCTTCTCCTTGGTTTAAGGACACCAGCGTATAAATCACCTGTGGAAGCAGGAGCCGTGTCTGACCATCCAGGCTTTATTAAGAGATGTAAGGGAAGGAGGAAGAGCACGTCTACTCGTCTTAGAGCACGTAGAAGAAACTGGATGCTTGAAGGACCTTTCGGCACATATCAGAAATGTTAATTCCTGGTGCCTAACGGGAAACTGTACTTGAAATCCCTGATTTTATACTTTCAGGGGAGAAAAAGTGCAGGTGGATGCCAGAGCCCCATAGTAAGAAGTGTCGACGTGGAGGCTTCACACGGTGGGTTGCCAGGTTAGGAGCAGAAACCACCCACACCACCATGAAAGGGGACATGAAAGGTTTGCAGCCGATGTTTTCTCCTCGATCCTTAAGCCAGGCACAGATGCCTGACACCAATCTGTCAGGTGGCTTTTACCTTCAGTGTCCTGCCCATGGTTTTGCCGACAGAGTCTGCTCCCCTCTCCCTCCTGCCACAGACGGGGCTGGGCAGTCTGTTCTGGAGCCATCCTATCCCTGAGAGCTGAATGGAGCATTTTCTGCACAGGCCTTTTTGGGCAAGAAGCTTGAACTACCATTCATGTGGACTGATTCCCTATTGAACTCTGTCATATCCAGTCAATTTCTACCCCCAAGAATGGCTCATCTGAAGTGAATGAGCTGGTTTTGGCCAAGCCCTTGATGAGATAGAACAAAGTCTATGCCTTACATAACAACAAAACTAGAAGGTTCCCCAGGGGGCTGAAAATATTTGTTACTAGGAAAAGCATGGCAACCTGTCAACTTCCAATTCCCTTTATTTTCATTCAACTTTCAAAACCCCTAGCACTGCACATTTTAAAATACACTTCAAGAATTAATCTCCTCTTAGCTGACATTTTAAATATTAACTCTGAGCCTAGAGTAAATTTTCACAGGCAAGGTTTAAAACTCTGAAAACAAGATTTAATAATGGTAATGCTGACAAACCCTTGTCTGCAGCAATGCCAGTAGGTTCCTCTTACATACCCACCAAACAGCTGGGCTTAAAAACTGATGGAGGAGAGCTAATTTATTGTTATTAGCTGGGTGCACTTCTGAAAGCTTCATAATTCAGAGACTTTCAGACTGATAAAAGTCGGGATCTAGAGACAGATTAATGATTCTAATTTCTCCACCTGTATTATTTTATTAGACTCACTGGGGCAAACTGGTATTTTTTGTTAAAGGGCCCTGTGCACCTATTTCTCCATGTGCCATATGCAGCATGTGTTCCATTATGGCTGCCAGAATAATTTGGTTAAAAATGCTAAAACTGAGCCTGATGTGCCTGTTAGTACAGCAGAAATGAAAAATATCTGGCAGGAGGTGAGCAGGGAACAAATAGGAATTTACTTAGAATGGGAGAGAAAGTACCCTCTGATTTAGTGTTCAGCTCAGGTCCATGTTTTATGCATGGGCATAAAGAAAGGAAGAATTCATGGCTTTGCTTCAGAACTAGTTTAGGTCTAGATGGAGCAAAGAGTAAGTTCCTGCTTAAGTCTATTCCCATTCAATAAAGTGTTTAAGCAGCTGCCTATGTCCCACTAACAGAAATATAAGATTTAAGTGTCTACTTAGAGCAAAATGTTCTCAGAAGCTTTGCAGTGCTGAGGCCTGATGTGTGTTGCTGTATTCTGAACAGGGCTGGTCATGCAGACCAGGGATGCAGAAATGAAGAGCAGAACGGTCATTACCTTGTCACCACATGATGGCTTGCTCAGACTTTCTCCTAAAGCTCTGGGGATATATTTTAAGTTTTATCAGCAGATATAAACGGGGATTTATTTTTAAATCTTTCCCAAGTTCTCTGCCATGTGAGTAGTTCATCCCCAGAGCCAGCAGAAATTTGCATGCTCGAAACTAGTATGGGAACTTTCTCTATCACAGCGATGGGTGTGAGAAAGCTAGCACCAGCCCCTCAGAGGTTATCCAAATCTCTCCTCCTTTTTTGTCTTTTTCATCTGCAGTGGTCTGGGAAGGGATTTTTCTCAGAGTTACTTGATCTTCAGGATGTTTTTTTGCAGCTCGGTGCTGTATTTCATGTGTGGGAGAGGAGGGGATGTGTGGGCCCCTCCTGCTCGGGGTTGTAACACACCATGGTGTGGTGCAACTGAGGGTGATAGCAAGGGAAACTCTGAAAATATTTGGCATCATATTTGTGAGACACTTCTTTGTGAAGGAGGCCCAAGCCGCTGGGACAACTCCACAACCAATGATGTTCTATAGAAGGGAATAAGCGTGGCAGCATCAGGGAATTTATGCAAGATGATCAATTCCCCTTCTCCCCCCCAAAAGTAAAAAATATATCTAGTGCTAATTTTGAAGATCAAAGTCCCCTGATATTTTTGCTTACAATGCCTATCAATGAAAACTGTCTGCTTGTGTAGGGTCCAATTTCCCAGCTCAGATGGGATATGCAGGGCTCAGTCCTGCTTGGGGCACATCACAATGGTTATTGTCACCCCTATTTCCTGGCGTGTCCCTAGGAATAGGAGGCTCAGCAGAAGCAGCACCTCTCAGGGTCTGACCCGCATGCTGGTAGAAGTACGAAGTCCAGAACTGATGACAAAACCCTTGGGCTGGGTACAAACCCAAAACAAGAACTTTGGGAAATGTTCTTGCTTCTGCTTTATCCCATGCAATCAGTGCAGAGATTGAAATTTACTGTGGCTGCTATTTCCAGAGAAGATTTGGGAGAGGTTTCCTTTTTCTGAGTGCTTTTTAGTGTTGACAGTGCGGAAGAGTCATCTGTGACAATTTCGGTTTTTCTGTCATTGCAGCTTCCTACATGGGATTTATTTTTACAGGCAGGATCCTTCAGAATATTTCTCTCTTTTTTTATTTCATTTTCAGTTAGCAAAGTAGCTTCTGTGGGTTGTCCCCACTCAGAAATTTTTATACCCTCTAGAAAGCTGAGCTTCTATGCTGATTATGGACATGAATCGCCATCTTCTGCGCTTTGCAAAGAATTATTTTAAATCCATATTAGTATTCTGGATTTCAATAGGAGTTTTGCCTTGGTCATTTCCAAAGTCAATGTACACAGACATTTGAGTTGCACACAATGAGGTTTTTTCTGAGGTGTGATATCCGTGGATTACTGGACTGTGAAATTAATTTCTCAGATAAAAACCTCATCATCGTTCCTCTTCTTTCTGGTCATCCTTCTTCCTCATTTTTGTGTTTCTTTTTTATTTTGATGTTATGTTAAAATTGTAGATAGCTTGGGGCAAGGATCATCATGTTTTATTAGAAATATTGTAAGACATTTCTGAACAGAACTTATGTATGAATGCAAATATTTACTTTTTTGGGAAAAGGAATTGCTGTGTAATAGCAAATCCAAGCATTCAGCTGTTCTGGAGCTCCTCCTCTGTCCTCTGTGCTTCCCTAGAGTAAAAGTAAATGGTGAACAACATGAGCCCTTATATCACACAACAAAGCTTTTCACAGGGCATGGGATTACATGTGCCATATATAGTCACAGTGCCATATATAGTACAAGGCTCTGGTGTGGATTTTGCAATGTCTGCATTATATTTCAGATACCAAGCAAACAAAAACATGTATTTCCATAGCAACTGTAATGTGTGGCAAATACTGCCCTTAAGTATGAAAATATATCTTCTAATACAGTCAAATTGGTCTGTTACTCTATTCTAAAAAAGAATTTGGTACCATATGCTGATACAGAAATATCAATCACATACATGCATCCCAATATCTGCATTTAAAGTACTGGTTTTACCTTTGACTGCTGCATGGCCATGTCTACACAGCATGGTTTGGTGAGCACCCATGGCAAGGGGCTGGCTGGACACCAGGACCCAGACTAAAGGATTTTCAGGGAAGGGGAACAGGTCTAGTACAGTCCCAGCCCCACAGGAACCCCGGGAAACCTGTGTTACTTAAAATTAGAGATTTAAAAAGAAATGCCATTGCATGGCATTAAACAGCAAATGAGAAAAGTGGAGGGATAGGAGTGTCTGCTGCACTGTACTTTATTACCAGACAGATCTCTAATTTTAAATCATTGTCACTGCTTAGCTCTTTCCTCACAAAAACAGTGCAGTTGTCATGTACAACTGACATGACAACTTCTCTGAAACTCTACAGGTGGAAAAGGGAATTAATGTAATTTTACTCCCAAGGGCAAAGTTATTCACATTTGAACAAAATGAGAATGATTACTATTAGATGAAACAAATAAAGAAAAAAAAATTTTTTGGTGTATACCTGAAATTTTGTTTGGCTTGGAATGGAAAGCTCTGGTTCACTGTAAACAATTTAATGATTTTTCTTTCATTAAAAATTCAAGTCACTTTTTACAAGGGAAAAAAGCTATTCTTTCAAATGAAGAGTCAGATATCAGTTTCAAAGTATTAAGGCAAAATGCTCTAACTTTGCAAAAACTTTGTCTGTTTGAAATTGACACAATGTCATATTTTCCCCTATTTTATTCTCCACTTCCTGAGTTCTTTTCAGCCAAAAGTTTCATACTTTTTCCCATGTGAAATGCATCTTGTGCAGAAATTTTAATAATCGTTTCAGTGAGTAAGATAATTATCCAAAAGACAACTTTTTCTGCATGCAAAGGGCCAGAACATTAGCAAATCCTACAAGGGGCCATGCAAATGGTTTCCATTTCTCACTTGCAATCAACAATCTCTCCATAGGCAGAGAGAGTATCTCAGTGGGTTTTGATTCCTGATCTTTATTACTTTGAAATAATCCACCGCAGATGGATGCTGCTCCTTATTAATCATACTGGTCTTTCCAAACATTTTCTCATGAACCTGACTGGGAACAAAATGAGGATAAAGGTAAGTTGTCTTGTTTGTTGGAGAGCATGTATTTTTTTGCTTTAAGAATTTGTGTAAGATTTCAGCTAAATTTACTTACTAATTTCTAAAATAATTAATTCTGCTTCAAACAGATGTTTGGGTTAAAAATCCTTGAATTTTTTAGCATGTTTCAATTCAATATCTCCCGTTTGAAGACAAAGTTAATATTTAATGACAGTGAGCAAGCACAGCATGGGAAAGCACCACCCCAAATTACAGCTACAAAGTCACTGCTTTTTAAGGCACCTGTAGTCACACCACTACATCACTTTTTGGGGGTTCAAAGGCAGGGACTCACCCCTTGTCCTCCTCTGGAACCTCGAAATATTAAATGAATCCCTTCCATGAATGCTTAGGAAATAAACCATCAGCACAGACTGGCTATTGGCTATTTGCAAGCCATTTTCCTGTTGTTCTTGATTTTATTAACTATTATAAAATTCAGTCTTTCAGATCCAGTCGTACAGAGCATCCTCCACGACAGCTAGGCTTTGTTTCTGTTGTAAATAGTCCTGCAAGCAGCTCTGCAGCACGATATAACTGAAAAATCAATAGGTATTCTAATAGACAGAACCAAATTGGACTTAAAGTGTAAATAGGGTTGTGTGAAATACAATAAAGTAAATTTAACTACTGAGATCTGTTAACTGTGGTGATTATTCTGCAGTCGGGAAAGATCATTTGTGTAGTGATTGTCGGAGCTGTTGGACTTCCCACCATAGATCTTGGAGGTCATCGGCTGAGTAGGGACGTGAATCTTTCCATAGGTAAAGATAATCTTTGCCATTAAATTGAACCTCGTTATTAATTTCCAAGCTGTCTCACCTCCATTGCAGAGCTGGAGCAGCACAGGATGGTTTCTGCAGTCTGGGTGCTGCCCCAGCAAAACACAGGACCTGCAGCTCCTGAGCACCAACCACGATTTATCCACGTCCTCTGCTCAGGGCTGGCTTTCTCCACAGCAGATATAGGAGAAGAACGAGTTTGTGAATATAGCTCCCTTCCTCTAGGCTGCATTTGCCAAAAAAGGCCGTGCTTTTAAGCTAATAAATAATTCCAAAGTAGCTGGTTTCTGATTAGAAATGCTGTTTTAAGGGAGAGTGGCTTTGGATGAAGTTTTGAAATCTGAAGTGAATGGTTTTGATTTACTTATCTTTTTATTGTGTCCAAATGCTTTATTTCATAATAGCTCAGAGCTGTTTCATCTGGACTTTGATATAGTGCAATATTAGCTGTAATAATAGGATAAGAACTAGGCTATAGCTGTTGTTGTATTGAAACAAAGTGTAGTGCTGTATCAGAATTACATGATCCAGTATTAATGAAAAGAAATGCTCCTGTGATCTCAAATCAAATAATACCAAAAAATGTGCTTCCAGGAAAATTTCAGGTTGTTTTCTGTCTGGTTTTTTTGTCCATTTAGAATGAAAACAAACCTCAGAGTTTTCTTCAGAGCTGAAAACCTGACCAGTGTCCCCTGAGGTTGCCACATTCACTGCTTCACCTGCTGAAAACATGGTAGATGAAGTCTTCAAAAACAAGGAATTTTGCAAGACTCAGAGTCAACCTCTACTCTTGAGGCAGCCTTTTGGGGCCTTTGCTCTGAATTGAGTCTGGTCAGGGTTCCCCATTAATTTATTGTGCTCTTGATCACAGCTCCCTGACTACATGATTGACATGTAAAAAAAGCAAAAACAAAGGTTGGCAGAGAGAAACCTTACTGCAATAGGGAAGAAAAGATTTTGTTACCAGGACAGGTAGCTTGGATTAATACCCCATTAATTTAAAAATAATAAGTATCAGCAGAGGTAGAGGGAGAAAATTTGCCTTACAAAATAAACAAATCAAGAAAAATAGACAAAGTCAATGACCCTGAAATGAAAAGCCAGAGCCACTCTCCCTACATATAGTGATCCCACGGGGTTACAAATTGATGCCCTCGCTGCTACAAGTGCAATATTCCCTAAGCAGCTTGTTTATCTTTAAAAAAATATTTTAATTAAAATAAAATGGTCAAATAATACTTCTGGAATTGTCTTGCTGATCTCTGGGTAAAGACCTGAAGGAATTTCTGTATTTAAATGACATATACTGGATGAGAAATGTCTCTTTTGTTTTGAAATAGTCTTCTGGCATAAAAGCTTCATGAAATAAGGGGAGCTAAAGGGATTTCTATTTGATAAATCTGAGTACATTTTAGGCATGGCCATTAGACTAATGAAAATCCAGTGTGACCAATGCTTTTCCATTGATTTCGACCACAAGTACACTCAACGAAGCTGTTTCCATTGCTAGCTCTGTAATACAATCCTGGCAACCTGTCCAGTTGGGTTTCAGTAATTTCTGCTTTTTTGCTTATTCTGCTGTTCAACCTTACCATATGACAGTGTTATTTATAAGTATTTTCTTATGAGAAAAAGCGTTATGCAGGATCATGTTCTCATCTGGTGGGAGATGGCATCATCCAGGAAAATCACTGGTGAGAGTCTCATCCAGAGCAGTTTCGTTATGCACTGTCCATGTGCTGCATTTCTCTTTGTTCATACCTCAGTGACTGTTCCCAGGCATGGTGACATCTGATCCATGGAAATGTTTTGACACCTGACCTCAGAAACCAGCATGGGATGTGGAGGACCCAACAGCCTGGGGGTGATTTGATATGTTTTAAAATTGATTAAAGGTGAAGAACAAATGTTTATTTCCCAGTTAAAATGTTAACTCAAATCTATTTATTTTAAATCATATTTTTCATTCCTTTAACATCCTGGTCCTCTCACCTGTGACACAATATGCTATGTTTAAGCATCCTTGGGCATCAGGACCCACACACTGGCTTGAGCTAAAGCAGACGGGTCCAGACGTATTTTAAGTCCTGCAAGATCCTGAGAACCCTCGAGGAGAGAAAAGCTGCATTGTGGGGAGTCTTCTGCAGATAACTGAAGGATGCTGGCAAAACTGATATGTTTTAATAACAGATGGTGAGGAATAGGCTTAACCAGTTCTCTTTTAATCATTTTTCAGTGCAGAAGATCCCTCCACGTGACATCCTGTGCTGTAGTCTCAGATATATTATTAAATAGCCCTCATAGTGTGTGTGCTTCAGTCCCTTCCTCAGGACATGGTCTCTTGGGATAAGGCTTTGATTTCCATGTTGGTGTCTGTCTGAGCTACCCCACCTCTGGCAGGCTCACAACCTGGAAATATTTCTCTGATCACAGCCATTCAACCCATACCAGCAGAGAAATGCAGGAGCACAGAGGTGTAGTCACTGTGTATGAGACTGTATCTGTTTCTCCTTCTTCACAAGACCAAGATGCTCTGTAGAGTTGGTTGTTGTGTGGCATTGGAATTAGCTCCTCTTTATCTACATTTAGTGAAAGCAAACACGGAGAAGGGTGATAACAGAAGGATAAGAGTTCTGCTCTTCATCTGGGCACCAAGTCCAAGACACAGCGGGATCCTTTATGGCTCTTGTGGTACAGACTGAGAAAAAACCAACAAAAATACTGCATTTGGAAACAGCATTCTTGCAATGGCACAACACCATATCACAAGAAATAGCTAGTGGGAGGAAACCCTCCTGACAATGGGCACAGGGATCAGTGTCTGTGCCAGGATACCTCAAGGGTTCTCTTTTCTGCTCCCCACTGGAATTCCCTGAAATTTTTTGTCTTTATTAAGATATTCGGGCTAAAAATGGCCAAGGGATATTGAAAGTAAGCAGAAATTGGCTCATAGTCAGTTAGACGTCCTGGGAAGAAAGTGATCACTTTTTAATTTGTAGCACACTCCCTCAGCTCTTGCATTCTTGGTCAGGTTTACAGGACAGTCTAAACTCTACAGTAAAGTATTACACATACTAAATTCTGTTCATTAAAAACCACACTGATATACACGGGGAAGCACTGGAGCAACTAATAGCACACAGGAGACACATCTGTCTTTGCAGTCCCACCCCAAGGGCAAAGAAGCAGCATTGAGCCTGAAGTCCATAGGGCTGATGGCATCCTGCTTTCAGACTGAGTGACTTGAACCGTAGCCATGGCCTGTTATGCCAGAGCCAACAAATCCAAGGGTTTTGTCCCAGCATGACTGAAGGTGATTTTTTTTCACTGTTCTTTGTCTTCTTGTTTTGAACCTCAAAAAGAAATGTACCAGCCTTGAGCTGGAAAGGATGTAATAATGTGCAAGTACCGGTACAAGACAGCCTGTCCACTGCTCTGAATGGTAATGTGGCTCTTTCTGAGCACCTGAGGGTGAACCAGGTTTTGCTGCACAACTCTGCTTGGCAGGTGGCTATGGGCAACAAGCAGAGTCTGGGCGGTGGGAGCTGTGAAATTCCACTTCCAGAGGAGTCTGAGAAAAGCAGGTTAAAAATAAGCAATCAAGCTGGTTTATTTTGTTAATGACTCAGTGATTCACCCAAGATAGCACATTTCATCTTTGAAGGGCTTCACTCTTGGGAGTAGCTTTCTTTGGAATCCATTGTTTTGAATGAAAATGGAAAATGCATCTAAAACCAGTTCTGATGAGACTGTAGCTACTCTACCCACCATTTATTCACCTTATTTTTCCTTTTTTCTCCTCCTCCTTCTCCATTATAGACCTTCTCAGTCACTAGCAGCCCTCTGCCGAGGGAAAAAGAGCTTTTGGTCTTTGACCTTTTAAGTTGCTGATCACAACTGTCTGTTTTGGCTGGGAAACAAAGAGAACAAGTGATCTGCCAGGGTCATGTAATGTTATTAAACTGATGCTGCAAAATGCAGCCAGGGAAGTTTCACTGCGGCTTTTCTCCCAGAGTTACAACAGGAATAAGAGGGACCACAGGGAATGAACATGCTACATCCCAAAGTGATGTGAACTATGACCCATGTGAGGATACACAAAAAACCCAAAGGCAAACTTTAGGAAAATACGTTATATTCCTATCTTTGCCTTTGGCCCTGTGAATGACACAGGGCAGAAATTCTGGCCAGTCTGTTCCTCCATTCTCCAGCCACAGCTGGTGAGTGACACATGCATTACTCTACTTCCCTTTCACCAGGTACGAAATTCCCATCAAGAGGAATGGGGCAAGAGGATTTAGACTGATCTCTCCATGCATGCAAAGCTGTGATAAGGAAGAAGCCAGTAAGGCCAGGCAAGACCTTTACAGGAGCAACTGGTCCAGCTGGAACAAGCAGGAATTCTTCCTGAGCTCCTTTGTCAGACTGGACTCAGTAGAAGAATAATGTGGGAATAAAGGCATCTTTAAGGTAGGTTTTGTTTCTACTTTTATTCTCTTTGCAGTGCTCAGCCCACACAACCCTACACGGGTAAGATTTCAGAGCTGAAAACGAGCTTATGTTGTCTCTTTTCCCAGCTCTTAGAGATGATGTTATCCAAGACACTGCCTCTCCTTGGGAGTCTTGTCCTGTTTATGTCATTAGAGCGCCTGGGCTGCAACACAGGAGTCGAGGTGCTTCACCCTTGCCTTGCCTGATAAGCAGATAAAGGAGTTAACGATGAGCCAAACCCCTGTGGATCCTGAAACCTCTCGATCAGATCTGTTGTGCCAAATCCAGGGAGCCAGCACATCTAAGGCTGATCTGTTGGGCAGGTGTCATAGCCTCACATAGTTTCATGTTCACTTTTTAAAGCATGTCCCAAGTTTCTGCCCACAGGGATCTCACCCTGTGATAAGGGAGGAAATGCAGAGTTTTGCAGAGGAACAGGGATGCACTAAATAACCCTTCCCAACAGCAGAATCATTCACTGCCAGCTCCAGATGGGTTTTTTAATCAAGCAGGGAAATATTGATGGCATCTGCCCAAGCTCTTTCACTAATTGCCTTCCAACATGAACTCTGCAAAAGGTATGATAAACCCAAATTTCCATCAAACATAACACTGGGATGAAGATATAGTTTGTGTGAACAGACAAAAGACAGGAAACAGGAAGTCACGACATTGAAGGGTGCTTTTGAAGATGTTTTCACTGATTTCTCTAGGTCTTGAAATGCATAATTTATGATCCTTTGCTTTATCTCATTTAAAAGAAGCTGCCAAGCTCTCACTACCTTACCCTCAGTTTTAAGGCAGTCTTTAACACTTCCAGAGCTGTGTTAAGTATTCAATGCTTTCTGCTAATTTCCATAGTTGTATTATAGTTGTATTATTAGGTTTGTGCTATTTCTCATACCACTATGTGCTATTCAAGTTCTCAGATTTTCAGCACTCAGTTACAGAAATATCTAATTAATTTCAGCTTCTGAAATTTGTGTTTAAATTTGTACTTAAGAGGGATTGTTAGCATAAATATGAACATAGCTGTAAACTGTTGAGATAAGTTCAAACATTACAAAAAGCTTGGAACCTGATGGAAGACCTTTTCCTGCTAACCTGCTGTTCCTCATAGGAAATATGCATTAAACAACAACCTACAGATGAAAAGGACAAGATATTTGAGCTGTCATTTTTTACCACGCATTAACTCTTCTCTGTTCTCTAACTGTGAAGAAGATGACACTGTTTTCAATTACACACTTTATTCCCTGTTCCTGAGGGATATCACTAATACACTTTGTCCTTGGAGATGTCCAGAGCTTGGACTCTGCTGCAAACTGGGATGAACAAAGCTAAATCTTTTTTCCCCCATTTATTTCTCTTTATGGACATATCCACTCAGAGGCCTTTCTGTGCCCTCTCTCCAGTGCCTTCAACATTTTCAGCCTTACAAGGAAAGAGTGAGGAAAGCCCTTCCCTTTCTGTAGCTGCATTCCATCCCACAATTTCAGAGCTAAAACTGCTGGAGAGCTGGAAGGTGAGGCAGAGGGCTGCAGAGAGGGTCAGCCTGAGGTTTGGGTTAGAGATGGTGCCTGCTGCCCATGGGGAGAAGGAGGAGGATGAACCTGGCAAAACACCGGTGAAAGGGCTGCCTTATGACAGCTCCTTGGATTGGGAAAAGCTCATTTACAGCCCTTTCCCTGGAGAGATGGCACAGGAAAAGCACACAGGATGAACACCGCCTGAGGGCCCCAAAAGCGCCAGTTGGAGCAGGCATCAGGGAGGGGCAAAGAAGGTGAGGATGGGCACTGCTGAGGGGTGTTTGCAGAGGGGGATCCATCCCGAGTTTGTCTGAAGCCCTGTCCTCTGAGACAGCCCCAGCCACATCCAGGCTGGAGGAGAATTGCAGGGAGATGCCAACTGTTCAGGACAGAGGGCACCATATCCATCAAGGCCTCCTGGGGCTGTTCAGGGACCCTCACCTGCTGATGCTGAACATCCACGCTCTCCCACCAGTCTGCAAATGAATGGAAGGAGGCTGATCCCATGCTGTAGAGGTTTCTGTCACCTCTAAGCATTCAGTAATCCACTCTCCAACTGTGCCTGCTCATGTTGTCCCTTCCAGTGCTCAGACTCATCCAGAGCATCCCTCTATAAATCTCTCTGTGCTCTGGGCGATCTGCCCAGCTGCCCTGGGGTCTGGCTGCTTGATTGCATTAAGGGACAGTAATTTCCTGGTGAGACAGCCAACAATCTCCCACATTTCAAAGTTTCTGTTTAATTTCATTTTCTCTTTAAATTAATGTTGTTTCCTCTACGCCTGTCTCAAAGCAATTTCTCTCCCATAGAGGGTCTCTGGGTTTTCTGCCTTGAGCAGTGGCTCTGCAGGTTTTGGTGGGACATCAGGTCCCTGGGCAATGCTGCCAGAATATGGGTGATGGATCTCTCTCCATCTCTCTCCTTGCTGCATATGAAGGGTCAGAGCATCAGGACCTTAGCTTTCACTGTTCAAGGGGAGGGAGGTTTTGACAGGGACCTTGGGCACACTCCTTCCCAGCACGTCCATGTAGGAATCTGAGAGGGTGGCAAATCTGCTTTGCCTTTTTGTTTCCATAAGCCCTGGGTTTGGAGCAGAGAGACCTCATGTCTCCCATGGAGAAGAAATTATGGCTCCCTCCCTGCAAGGGTGAGTATGTTTCTTATGCCAAAACCTAGACTGTCACAGAGTCACAGAATCATACAATGGTTTGGGTTGGAAGAGAGATGAAAGGTCATCTAGATCCAACTCCCCTGCTATGGGTAGGCACACCTTCCACTAGAACAGGTTTCTCCAAGCCCCATCCAACCGGGACTTCAACACTTCCAGAGATGGGCCAGCCACCTGTTCTCTGGACAGCCTGTTCCAGTCCCTCACCACGCTCACAGGAAAGAATCTTTTCCTAATGGCCAATCTAAACCTACTTTTTTTTTCAGTTTGAAGCCATTTGCCTTTGTCCTGTCACTACTCCATTCTGGTAAAAAGACCTTCCCTAGGGACCTGCAGCGACCCCCTTGGTTACATTTCCCAAGGGTTCCCAGGTGCCACCTAGAGCGGTGGTGTTACAGACAGGTCCCCACTCATCTGTGTAGAAGCTGTGGGTGAGCACCTCAAGGTGAGTGGCTGTCCCCTCACTGTCCATTGTTAAGCAAACCACTGCCACTTTCTTCTGATCAAGGAGAACAGCCTGGCTTCACACATCTTGCCCTCACTCCACGACTTCTCAATTTCTCAGAAAACCTCAGTGTTAGCCCACCTTTGTAAACAGCCATTGAGATGTTTGGCTACAACAAAAGGATCTGTGTGTTTGCATTAAGCCTTATGGGGGGGGCTGTATTCTTCATTATGCAGAAACCTCTCAAACAGCTCCTCAAGAATTAGAATGCAGAGCTAATAAGGCTTTCAAAGAAGCTCAATTCATTGATGTTACTAGAAGTCTCAGAGCTCAGCCTTCCAATGCATTCAACAGTCCATGGTGCAACTTGAATTGCTGGATCTCCAGCAGTTATTTTCTATTTTAATTTACTGGCAGAGCAAAGTCAAGAAAAACTTAATGCACAGATCAGTGGAAGGGTTATGCAGTGCTGTGACATTTGCTCAAATCTTTGAGAGGGGAAATAAACTTCCCAGCAAAGAATTTTAAGCACATCCTTGTGTTTAGAACAGGTTTATATGGAATGAGTCATGGTGCCATATTCTGTTTTTAAGCACCGTGACGCATGCAGCCTTTCTGAAGGTATAGCACAGGACCTGCCTGCAGAAACCAGCTCATCAATGAGCAGGGGGGTCACCTGTGGCTGGCACAGCCTTGCCTCCCTGCAGGCACTGAGAATTTGGGGGGCTCTGCCCTGTCAAGGGTTGGGGTACATGCCGTGGCCACGTGAGGGACAATGCCAGCTTCCATGGACATGATTGTGAATCCTGTAGTGATGGAGGTCTTCAACCAAAGCATTAGGTTCCCTTCTTTTGAGTTAATTTTTCAATTAACAGCAAATGCCAAGTGGGGGGAACAGTCTCTTTTGGAAGTGTGAGTGGGCTGCATTCCCAGAGGCCCGGGCAAAGTGCCCTCCCCTGCCTCCTCCCGGTTCATCCACTCATTTGATCTCTTGTTAAACTCAATGAGAACAAAGGCCAGCTAAATCATCTTGGGATTTTCTTCAACTGATTCAGCAAATCTGAAGTCTGCAGTAAAAAGCTTTTCCAACAAAAATAATGACAAGTTGGGTTTGTAGATGCAGCAGTACTGTGTTTGAACAGAGTGCAACCTTGATTACAAATTTAAAAAAAACTTTCATCCTTCAAGTCCACATAATTTATCACCTCAGTCTTCTCCATGCAAATGTCTTTTCAAAAACATTTCTTTTTAGTGAAAATATATTAACTCACTTGCTCTGAGCTGACTTCTGCTTTCAGCTTGAAAAGCCAAGAATGTTTTCATTTGGATGAAAATTTGGAAAATGTCAGGAGATAAGGAACAACTTCCTTTCTTTCCACAATGCCAATCACTTTGTCCACTGATTTCCCTCAGTATGGGGTGAGTCACACTGAGGGCCAGCTCTGACAGTGGCTGGAGGCAAAGTGCCAGGGGGAGATTAGAAGAGTTAAAATGGATGAGCATTGATCAAGGAAAAGGTAGGAAATTCCCAAATGCTGCATTTGCAGCAAGTACTGCTTGCTTCTGTGTTGTGCCAGCCTTCCTGAGAAGTATTTAAAGATGCAGTAAGGTTTTTTTGTTAGTAAGGGCCATCACAAAGGCATGGATGAGCAATTGGAAGAAAACAGGTCTGTGCTTCCCACTGCAGCTGGGCCAGGTCTTGCTAGACCCCTGTACTCGGTGGTGTAGTTACAGCTCCCTGGTGCCATGCCAGGCCCTCTGCACTGGTGCTTTCTCCTCCACACACTAGCAGCAATGAATCACAAATCTTATTATTCCTTATCTAAGTCTCAGCTCCAGGGAATTCAAATGAAATACAGGCACAGAGGAAAGCCCGCTCACTGCTGTGGGAGGATGTCAATACATTAATAACAATTTGGAAAGATGAGCTCCCCCACATTTAAATCTTTCCTAAGATCAGCCTGTGCCTTGAGGCAAGTTATACAGAAAATACAAAACACTAATCTTCTTTATTTGGAATAGAAACATTAAAAAAATCTTTTTTGGGTAATAGATAACCTGTTGTTTCAAACTGAAGAGCCCAATCAAACAACACCAAGCTCAAGCGAGCTCTCACTTCTTTCCCATTCCAGTGCTCCTCTGTGAGGGTGAGGTCCTCTGGCTGTTTAAAATGTGCCCATACCATGTCTAGTCATACCAATAATTAATTCACACAGAATGCCTTTCAGTTTGTCATTCAATCTCCTCTCTAGGCTAAAACTTATGGCAATATGTCAAATGCTTTACCATTTTCCAAAAACTGAAAATAAAAGGGATTTTTGACTGCTCAGGGAATTACTTAGACTGAATGGCAGTGATGGAACTACATAAAAATATAGCAGTTGCTTTCCTCTGGATGTTTTCTATCTTCTTTCCAAAAGAGCACAGACGCTGGAAAGACCTAGCTCAGAGGTGGCCAGGAAAGATTTATATGCCGTGGATGTGAGTAGATCCCATAAACAAGGTATGTGGTTTAGTCTGGGACTTAGCAAGAGACCTTAGACAGACCAAGTAGCCAATGCTCAGTATTTTCACCTGTTCAGGACTTAGTCACACTCTTAAATATTTTTGAGCCTTTGGGATCTTGGAAATGCTCTCCTGGACTTTTAGTCTGTTCTCGGCAGCTTCATTATGTTACATTACCCAAAAGACCCTCCAATGGACTGAAATGCAGAGAATGGTCCTGGTGCCAGTAAAGACTGAACAGGTGCCAGGCCTAAGAATCGACCAATTTTTGTTGTATCATCTCCATTTTTAACAGAATTGTCTCAAAATACTGCAGTGAGCACCTGCCTCAAACAACCACTGTGAAGATTACCTAAAGCTGGAGCAATGCCTTGAAGTCAAATCATATGTAGGAAGGCTAACTATCATTAAGGTGTTACTAATAAGGTTATTTTAAACTCAGAGTAGGTTACTGAAGGAGTTTCATAAAAAGTCCCTGAAAAACACAGTATTTAGAACAGTGTTAGTTGAGAACAAAAAATAGTATGAAGGGAAAGCTGTAGACCAAGAATTAGGCAGTGCCTTTTAATGGGCATTGTGCAGCAGCTGCCACAACCCAGTGCAGTCTGTGTCAGAGCCAGCTTGTGTGACGAGCCCAGTCCTGCAGCCTGCAGAGCCCTTCCCTGTCCTATTTCCCCTTCCAACACTCACCATGTCTGAGCACATCCCAAAGGCCATGATGGATCTCACTGGCTTTTTGGCTTCCCTGCTTGGAAGGGGAGGAAAGTTGTGAAGGCCAAGTTGAAGCACTCTGTGGTTTCTACACAAAATGGAGTGGGGTGAGGTGTTTAGTTGAATTTTTTAAATTTTATGTAAGATTGAGTCCTTAGTCATGGCGCTGTCACAGAGCAGGGCTTGGCAGTGCCAGCAGAGCCAGACTCAGATTGGATTTTCTCCTTTCCCTGTGCAAGGTGGTTTTGACAGCTGGTCAAAAGCTTCCCAAAGATTGCTGTCACTGATCACTGAGGAGAGGAATGTAGGCTTTCACTAACCCACATGGTGCAACAAGGCATCACACTCCCACAAAATGAGCCAGCTGTTGATGGTAGGATTTAAAACTGGGAAAAGTACAAGCATTTCAGCCCATTCTTGGTTTTCAAAAGAATGCACTTGCAGAACAAAGAGACTTTTCCCCCTAATCCTCCATGCATGAAGCTACCTAATACCTCATGGAGAACCTGGGCTTGCCTTGTAAGTAAACTACACCAGAGCAGGGCAGCTGGAGATGAAGGCTGGTGTTGGATGAACTGATGGAGTAGCAGAAAAATGTGTCTGATGAGGGGCCGGTGGTGGTGCTTGATTGCAAATATTTGCCACAGGAGAGGCTGACTATACTCTGAGGAGATCCATAATTAAGTTCAGGTTAAGGTTCACAAGGTCCTGTGCGTACTCTGTCATCTGTTTTCATCAGACTGCAGCAGATAATAAACCCCTTTGTCTGGAGTGCAACCTGAGGGAAGAGGGGACTCCTATCTGACAAAAAGACAGAGTGCAGGCTCGTGCTAAGTGACTGATCCACAGCAGCCCCTTGTGCCACTGGGGCTGCTGGCTTTTTTCCTCAGAAATGGTTATTGCTGCAAAAGTTGATTTCTGGATCTTGGAAGGTCTTCTTACCTAATTCACTTAGGCCTTCTAATACTCTAATACTGGTCCATGACTGTACTTACCTGTAAATAAATTAGGCTGAATTATTGTACTGCACCTGAGTCAACTGATTTCTTTGCTGGCAGTAAAAGACTCATTTTTCTGCAGCCCAATTCTTCCTGGCCAGTGCAATAATCACTGTATTTTTTAAATTCAGGTGAAGCAGCATTCTGGAGCCACTTGTTACCCAGTTTGTTTAATTCACTTCCGTTCAATCTCCCTAAAGTTGGGTCTTAAATGAGAGCCCCAAAACTCTCATCAGTTCCTCTTCTGAGATAAATTTACAGTTATGCATCCAAGTAGGAACTAAGATTTTTTTTTTATTTCTGTAAAAGAATTATTTAAACCACTTTTTATTCCTATGTCCACGTACTGTCTGCAAAGTAAAATATCGTTACAAACTGGGAGCTCCTTAATTTGTGATGGGTATTAAGGAATAAAGGTTGGACCAAATAATCTATGAAGGTGCCCTCTAACCTGGGTTGTTCTATGGTTCTATGAAAAGAATTTACAAAACCCTTGTAACACCAGAAATGAGGAGGATAGGTTTTTCATTTGTCCATTCCTATTAGCCTGAAAAGTATTTGCAACATAAGTTTGTTTTTATACAATGTAAGTTTAAACTTAATTATCATTTTAAGATGCAGTAATTAAGAACAAAATCATCACTGACTGGTGCAGCAGCAGCCTGGGCTAGGTACCATGAGGACGAAGAGAACATCAGGGAAAGCCATGACAAATTGGCTCTAAATTACATGAAGCTGCTAAAAATATAAAGCTTTAATTATTAGCTCATAACACCAAGTGAGAAAAGAAAATGCTGCCATAGTGACAAGGTGCAACACCAGCACATCTGCACTTCTTAATCACATTTGTTAATTATGGTGGCAGATGCTGATGAGGAGCAATGGATTGGAGACTGCTGGTCCAGCATGCAGGAAGGCACTCACACGCAGAGAGCTGCTGGCAGCAGAGGGGAGGCCCAGTAGAGACAGGGACAGGGATGGGGACAGGGACAGGGACGGGGACAGGGACGGGGACAGGGACAGGAACGGGGACGGGGACAGGGACAGGGACAGGGACGGGGACAGGGACAGGGATGCCTTTTCCTGAGACTGCCGCACACACAGAGCAGGGAAGTCGCCCACTCACATTCAGCGTGGGAGGGGCTGCTATGTTCCATCTGCCTGGTTTTGGGGTGACACGGGTGTGTGCACAATGCATGGGGAGGGACAGTTTTGTCCAGTCCTTATCCAGGCTCTTCCATGTGCCTCTGTGTGTGTGTGAGCATCACAGGAGATGCATCTCCAGGACAGGAACACACCCAACTTTGCCCCCACCACCTGTGGGGAGAACCCTGCTCCCCAACACATGCCAGGGACCTCACAGGGATGCCTTCTGCAAGTACTTGAGACGGATCTTAGGAAGGATGCTGCCTAATAATATATACCTGGAGTCTTCACATTTGCATTTCACACTCCTCCATACACTCAGATGGACGTTTTCCCAATTAGCTTAACTTCTGTTTTGACAGAACCAAGAGAGCAGGAAATATTATCCTGCATGTCAGGGACTTAAAATACAACCTCTTCAGAGCATGGCTAGACTCTGACCACAGCTGAGGTCTCTAAATACTATAAAGGAGATAAATAATATAATAATGGATAATAACACATGTTAAGTTTGTCAGAACTTAAAAATGCAATTTACCTTCTCAGACAGAGGGAATATAAGCTTGTATGTATTCTTTGCCATTAGTGTTCTGCCAGTTAATGTACTGGGTTTCCATAATTACCAACTCTCCTTTCATTATATTAGTGGTTGGCTGAATGTTCGGAGGTACACACTTACACCTCGGCCCACAACTTGGCCCTCGATTTATCAAACATCGTCAGCCAAGGCTCTGCCTATTTAATAAAGATGGAGTGCCTCAAGGGAGCACTGGAGCTGCTGCTGTTTGCAACAGAAAAAATAAATTGCTGCAGCTTTGATCTGAGCAGTTACCCCTGTGCACAGCACCCTCATTAATTATATCTAATGACAATACTGCAGACGGATTTGAAGAAAATTTTAACAAAGTTTGGGAGACAAGTGCTTGTAATTTTGTGATCTGTGCACGGGGTTAGACAGCTCCTGGAAATATTTAACATGTTCCTGAGATCTGCTGAAATATCCTCAATATCCTGGATCTGGCGTGTGCTGGGACAGGGCTGAGTAGTGCTGCCCACACATCTCAGGCCACCTGCACTGCAGAGCTGGCTGACTCTGCCTGCAGGCTGCTACTGGTCCCTCCTGGGTCAGGAGCCTCCTCCCTGATCGACTTGTTATATTGAATGTCCAGGTCAGAGAGGTGTCATCTGTGGAGGAAAAAGGTACAAAGATCCTTTATCTAAAGTCTCTAATATTCCCCGTTTTGGTAATATGTGTTGTGCACAGGATACAGAAAAAGGGAATCTAAGGGTGAGTCATTTACAGAAGTGTAGTGTCTAAATGTAAATACTTTTTAGAAAATATGAAGGGCTTTGGTGCATTGCATATCTTCCCATGCTTTCTCATGTACATGTTTCTTGGGATGGAAATTATGGCCTTTTTGAAAACAGATGATCCCTCCTCCTGAAATATATTTTAAAACTAGAGATCACTCAAAACCGCTGCAATTTTTGAATTAGGTTCTAATTTTTAGCAATGTTAACATCTTCTGCAATGTTGGCTTTTTCTTTCTTCTTAAAACCCATATGAAGATCTTTTCTATTTTCTACCCCAAGAAAATGATGTGAAGCATGTTTGGAATGTGGGACATTTGTTTCTACTTTGGGTAGATCACAGAATCAGAGAATGGTTTGGGTTGAAAGGGACCTTAGGGACCATCTATTCCCACCCCTCTGGCCTCAGGTAGCAGCAGTGGGGATCACAGTGAGAGAGATGAGGGAGGATGAGCTTTACCTGCAGAGCAGCACTTTTGTCCTTATCCTCAGCAGTGGCAAGAAACACCATCATAATGGGGACCTCCATTATTGTAAGAGCTCATAAGATAATTAACCGTACCGATAAAACCAATGAAAAAATTGATCCAAAGCGAAGAGACAGAGGGGGAGATGTCATCTCTCAATTAGGAAAATACCCTGTTATCTGCAGGCTTGCTGTTTTCAAAGCAAGGCAGAAAGAGCCAGGAAACCACCAGAGCAACATTAAGGTGGTCCAGATGTTCACTGCAGCCTTAATAGCTGTGAGAGTAGAACTTAAAATATGAGATCTGGGAAGTCCTGGAATCCATAAAGTAAATGGAAAGAGACTTGTGGAAGCTGTGAGACTTGATGACTCTGAAAAAGAAGTACCTATTAAAAAGCCTGAAGTGGTGGGTCACATCTTTAGAGTGAAGAGCTGTGCTTCACAATTTTTACAAGTGGTTTGAAAATTGCAACAGGAGTTTTTCTTGCAAAATATAAAAATATCAACTGATAATATAGCATGCAAACTGTACACCTAAACAGAAACTAGGGCCAACCATTTCGCAAAGCTAACTGCGAGAACAAAGAGATTTCCATTTGAATCCAGGGTGCTGCAAAAGCATCCCTTGCTCACAAGTCTAGAACATTAAAGGGAATGAAGTTTGATGTTATAAGACACAGATAACTTTACATTTCTCCTAAATTCAGATGATGTAAGATCCCCTATCTGCTCATCTTTGCCTGCTGTGAGACTCCCTGCATTGCCTCGAGGTAACAGAGGTGTGTGGCCCATCAGATGGGAAACTCGTCTGGGAGACAGGCTGTGTGCTAAGCTCAGGGCAAGGACATGGAGCAGCATCCCACAGCCTGGCCTCTGTGACACTCTTCCAAACCTCACACACCCTCCTCCCTTCCTTCTCTTTCAGACAAAGAAATAAAATATGAATCAGACCAGAGGGAATCTAATCACATGCAAAATGTGCTTCTGGAATAAAATTCCCCATTTTAAAGTAATTATTCTACTTAAATCCCATCCAAAGATTATTGCAGAGAAGGGCAGGACTTGCCTGGATGCAGCACCTTACAGCCTGTACATTTATTTACTACTGTAAAGTGTCTGCTGTGTCTTCTGATTCTCTTGTGTCTCTCAGATAATGCCCAGTGCAGCCAGTTGGTCTAAGAAAGCAGCTCCGACGGGGAGCCAGGGACGGCTGCTGGGAGCCATCTGGGTGCATGGATATCAATAATGCCTCTCATGTCCCAGGCTGATTAAAGCAAAGAAGATAAACAGCCATATCCTCTGCTTTTGGGGATGTGGCAGCTGCCAGTAGGGAGGTGCAGATTGTGCAAACCCGAGTGCATCACCAGAGCTCTCGTCTCACGCCCATCCCCTTCAGGGACCTAAATTGTTTCTCCCAGGAAGATGCAAATTCGGACAGAGCTGGGCAGCAAAAATCAGCCTCTGGAAGACATTTTGTCTTTTCCTGCAGATTATGAGGCATCTGCTGTGCTCTGGGTTTCCGAAGTGCTGCTAATGCTGGCTATGCCAGCTTGCACATGAGGGTGAGCATCCTCTCAGGCTTTCAGGTGAAATGGGCTCATTTTCACCTGCAGACTTGTGAAGAAGCTGCATAATCTTTCCATAGATGCTGAAGAGTGTCTTGGCTCTTTCACAGGTTGTGGAAAAATCGAGCACAGAGCAAGTCTGAGACGAGTCCTGTACATTTTAATCACCTGATGTAACTGCAGAATTCTTAAAATGTCATGAATCTGATGGTGAATTTTTAAAACTAATTCAACAGAACTCTCTTTTCATAAATAGCAGCTACCCTCCATTGTAAATTTTGGGAATATGAAATGTGACAAAAAATGCACTTTGAGGGGAAAAAGCAGAGAGGTATAAGAAAAAACCACCAAAATAAAATTTCTGTACTTTTTATAATGCACTGCCACTTAATTCATCATGAATATCTGCTGAAGGCTGCTCACCAACCTGACAGGAGTCACTAGCACCATCACAGCCTGTGTCGCCTCTGGGACGGTGCAGAAGGTTCACATTTCTGTGCACTGTGCTGCTTGTGGGCACCTTCACCAGCACAGTGCTCCAGCATCATCATATCCCCCTCCGGTTTCCAGATTTTAGAAACAGCTCATGTAAGGAAACACACCCCTTAGCCCAATTCTGCCTCCTGATGGGTGGGAGCCCGAGGCCCACTCAGCTCCCCAAGCAGGTGAGGGGAACACAGCCCCGGGACTCTGGGGCCATGCCCCACTCGATGTCTGCAGTGGATAATGCACAAAGCATTTCTCCACGGAACCTACATCTCTCCGCAGACCTTTGACCCCAGAGAGACCTCGGGCATTCCTGCTGCCTGATGTTGTCTGGAACAAACTTCCTCCAGCCTGGGAAGGTGAGAAGGAATGAGCTTTCTATGGAAAAATGTACTTGGAATCAAACAAGAGAGTCATGACCTCAGCTGATTGTCCCCCTGCTGCAGGGATGCACCGTGGGGACACCGAGGTTCTACTCTCACCACCACAGACATTCCCCCTCACCCCAGCACCCAGCACCCACCATGCAAAGGCGAGTAAAGCATAAGAAGCCTTTGCTCTCCCAGAGCAGCTCCTGCCCGCTCTTGCTTTGCTCCCACTTCTGCCTGTACATTCGGTTTCCCGATTTCTGGCACCTCCCAGCAGAAGCACCAACTCAGCTAATGGCTGTCTGCACAAATCCTGTCACCCAGACCTGTCTGCTGGCCATAGGAAACGGGAGGAGAATTGCTGGCACCGAGTCTGCGTCAGACCAGCTGCGTGCAGCCACGGGAGGGAGAGGTGCAATTCATTGTATCTGTGCTTCTTTTCCCCCCTCTTCTCTGCCTCTTCTATGAGAAACGCCACGCAGCCCCACTCTGATTTCCTGTCAATTTTGCAGAGCTGTGCTGTTTCGCCCGGAACACCCTGCAGGAGCAGGAGCAGGAGCAGGAGCAGGAGCAGGGAGCGGGAGGACGTGGCACAGCTGTGCTGGCAGCAGCTCGCAGTGCGCGTCCCTCTGCGCGGGGCCGGGGCGGGCGCAGCCTGGATCCTGCCTAGCGCCAAACTGCTTCACACGCATCTCTCTCTAACTGCTCTCTGGATAAACGCACTTTTTTCGTGAGCTAAATCCCTCCCCTGCACCTCTTAACACATCCTGGGCTTCAAGAGGCTTACCACCCTGCTAAATCAATGCTAGAAAAAGAGCTTTTCATCTGCTATTATATTTAATCTCTCCTTCTCATAAAAGCATTTCCTGAAAATATGTAAGAGCCAGAACCTTCTAAGATATTTGTCAAGTGTAAAATACTGAAGTGACTTACTGACACATTTATCTTTTCTCCTTTTTTTTCTCAGATACATTCCAAGCTCTGCCCATTGTATCAGCCTTTCAAAGATGCAGCCAAGCTGGTGCTGTTTCACACATGGAGCTGTCACACCCTCATCATGTCAAGTGCAATCAGCCAGTTAGGAGGGAATGTTTCTCCTAGACGCTGGTGACAGGCACCAAAGACCCCCTGGATTTGAAAATCGGTGCTGTGTTCCTGTGTTACGTAAACTTCTGCCCTGGTCTTCCACCTTGGTCGTCAGCTTGTGACGGCACCGAGTGCCTGAGCATCACACGGGCTGCGGATAAAGCCTCTGTCGTCTTGCACGGCTCAGTAGTGCCAGCAGCAATGGGCAAACTGCTTCTCTCTTCCATCTTTCATTATAATAGACTTCCTTTTTATTACCCTTCCAAGTGGCTCTCACCATCTCAGACATCCTCATCATTTTTCAGAGTACTTTTAATGCCTCTCCCAATTTTCCTTCAGTTGTCTTTCACGTGTGACAGCTCATATGGCTGGGGCTCATTGTAGTGCCATGTCTGTCTGTCTATTTGTCTTCCTAAATCCTTGCAGGTTTTTGGGGTGGTATTTCAGTATTTTCGAGTTGTCTTCTCTTTGTACTGTAATGTTTCATAAGAAGACTTGCTGGTCCTGAGATCTGTCATGAAAGAGACAGCAACAAGTTAAACAACTTCCCATACTTGGGAGAGCAGCAACAGCATATGAAGAACCACGTGTTCCGAGAGCCTTGGGACATGAAAATCCAAAGAAGCAGAGAAATCACAAGTCAAATACAGTGTTGTTCCTTCCCCTGACATGTGAGCTTTTGTAACATTATTTGTTGCTCCGCGGTGTTGAAGAGCCCAAATGTGCCTGAATGTTGGATGTTGCATAACAGCTCTTTCCCTGTGAAACTTTCCACTTAAGCTTGTTGAACACCTGCATACGTCAATAAATACATCAAAATTAAAATAACTAAAAATGCCACAAATAAATTGTGCCCCAAATGGAGTAAATGTATTTCTTGAGTGAAAAAAGGTCAAATCATGTTGTTTTGGCTGAGAGTTTGTAAGCACAGTCTGAGAAGAGAATGCCTTCCACCAGATGAAAGCCTTGGCACTTCTTCTCTTCTCTCTCCTCTTCAGCTGCTCTCCTGTAACTCTTCAAATAATTTATTCAAAGATTTTGCTGATGGCCCCTCACTAATGCATCATGGCTTGAACAGCTTTCTTTGCCAGTACAAATGGCAACAGCAGTTGCTCTCCAGCTGAGCAAAGTAGTCAAGTGATAGTTCTTGCATAATGCTGATGTATTGAAGGATCATCATCTTTTAGGTGGAGGAAAAAGAATTTAAGAGAGCCAGGAAAGTCTTCTAAGTGAAAAGGGTTTTAATTAGCACTTCAAGCTCTGAGCCAAAGGAGAGCATTCAAATCAAAGCTGCGTGCTCTTAGTCTTAATGACACTGAACCTTGTTTCAGCCCCGTAGCAGCAGAGGGCATAATTGAACCAAATCTGGATTTTCTGAGCCTTCCTATTGCATTTGCTTTCTGGAAAGCAAAAGAAAAAAAAATTAGTTTGCAGATGTGAGACAGAGAGAGCCTCTCACTTCTCAACATCAGAGTCTTTCTATTTCCCACTACCAAACAATTGTTTAAAATCAGTGCAGTGTTCTTATGGACAAAGAATTTCCCCTTTTTTAAAATTTTACTTTGCTTCAAAGAAGGAAATCAAGTCAACTTTTCAGAACTCCTCTGCTCCTCATTTCTCTGTAAAAACTGGGCCTTTTTAGAAGGTATTTTAGCCTGTGTTTTGTGCAAAGAAGGCACAAGAACCTGCTTGGTAGCAACACTTCCCTCAAAGGCAGCAATCTCCCACAAAAAAACCCAGAGGAAGGGCAGGACTGGCATTCCTGGAGACAAGTCCAAGGCAAACACCTGCAGTGCTCTGATGCTCTATTCCCACATCCCTCCCAAGGAGCATGCAGGCATTCATCCAGGGCAAATCACATACACTGTCTTGAAACCAAGCTGCCTTCTCTGAACTAAGGTGTGAATGCCTCCTGGACAAGAGGATTTTCTTGGAAATTTTGGCAGGTTTCCAAGCAAAAAAGACTTTTTCTTTTCTCTCTGAGCACAGGTAGGCTTTCACTGCACTGTACTCTCAGAGACCAACAAGGGACCTACTCCAAAGTGCTGTCAAGTGCCAAGAGGTGATTCCTGACTGCTGAGGGAGCAGAAGGAAACACAAACCAAGCAAGAGCTGAGAAATGGGTCACGCTGGTACTATTTTTGTAAGGATACTATTGATTAACCAACTGACCCAAGCAGTGCTTAAACCAGGTATGTACTTATATTTTCTTGACTTTTTTAGTGATGCTTCATTAAAATAGTGAGAAAAAAATATGTGTTCCTGTATGAAATGCTCAAAGCCCTGAAAGCAAGGCATGCCATAGGTTGGGGAAAGGAAAGTTTGTGCAAGCTGTCAATGCATTAGTGCATGAACCTCTCATCTTGTCAAACTCAGCACAGTGTTACTATAAATAGTTGGACAATGTGCAGATATTTCAATGGTGTTTGTAGAGAGGATTCTAAAAATATTCCACTGTTACTTGGGACAGTAAAAATTCAATGGGACAGTACTGTATGTGTCAGGGTACTTAACAAATATCCAACATTTATATCATGGTAAATGTGCCTGGAAATGCAGGTCTTCATATTAAGATAATTAGCACAGGCTCATCAAAGGAAGAGCCCCATGTTAAGCTGACAGTAAGCCCTCACTGGTATCAGCCACACAGGGCTGCCCTGCAATGGTTGGCATTTTGCCTCCCAGAGGGATGGGCATTTTAGGAGCATTTTGAGGAAGGAAAGTTGCAGGCAAATAAAGGAAGCTACCAGCACTGGCAGAGTTGGTAACAGGGAGGGTCATAGAAGCTTCTATAAATGCTAAAAGTTTTAGAGGTTTCTATACAATTAATAATTTCTACATATTTGAGAAAAGGATGATAATACAGCCTTTTTCATTAAACACTGAAAAAGCTCTAAAGTCCCTTTGATGGAGGGTGCTCAAGATTTGCACTCATAAAAGTCTCCCCTCTACAGACCCCTACAGTCTTGGATGTGCTGCCCCCAGAGCAATATAAGCCAGTCAGAGACTTGGAATAATGCAGGACCCGTTACCTTTTAAAATGTCTTAATTTCCAGGTCAGCCTCAGGTATGCAACCAAACAAATCATGTAAAATATGTAAAATAATCCTTTGTTTCTGAGGCAAAGGAAGAGGAAATGGAAAAATATTATTATTAAGTCTTTCTCTCAAAGGGGGAGTCTCCTGCTAGCCCTCTCAAACCCAGAGAAAATCAAAATAACTGCGGATGAAATGAATATGTATGACCGGGTGCTGCGCTGCACTGATAAAAGCTCTCCAGCTCTGCTGGCAGCACCATCCGGCCTCACTCTCAGCTCCCTGCATCCCTCCTGCTCCGGAGGCAGCACCCAGCCAGTGGAGCTGCCTGCACGGTGAGGAGGAGTGAGAGGAGGAAGGAGCAGAGTCAGCATCCCTGTCACAGGGGCTTTGGCTTCTGGAAGCCCCTGGGTACTGCTCTTGTAGCTGGATGAGAACACACAGCCGTGCTCATCCCTCTGCTGGGCTTCCCCTCTCAGCCCCACCATTTGAAGGGAGGGAGGCACAGAGGGGCCTGCAGAACAAAGTGATGGTCTCAGCTGCCAACACAACCAGCATCTGCAGGCTCGACAGTGTCCCCATCACCTAGGAATGGGATTGAGGGGTCTGGAATAGGCACTCACTCTACCCCTTCAGCTGCAGCAATCTCACTGTCCCAGAAAGTTAATCAACCAAGTATTACTCCTTTGTCCTCAATGTACAATTGCTTATTTTTGCCAGTTATCTTAATTTCCTACCCACCAGGGCCCCCAAGGTCTGGCAATCTGCCAGGGGCCTCCCTGTTGGACACCCAGTGCCATGAACAGCAAAGCCTTCAGATCTTGGCATGGCTCAGAGCTGTGCTCACTGGGGCCACGTGAGGTGATGTGCCATGCTGTGCCCCCTCTGTGCCACACTGCTTGTCACCAGCCACATCACCTGCTGAGGCAGAGAGCTGTGCTCTGAGCTGAGCAGGTCCCACAGGCACTGTGCCACTTACAGCTGGGGCTGCTGGGCGAGGTCCTTCCCTTAAACACCTCACACAGCCTTTGCTTTGCGTAGCAAAAGCAGCCGAGTTCTCATCGCCTTCTCTCATACACCCCCAGCATCTCAATGTTCCCACACAGGACATCTTTGTTTGAGACCAGGGCTCACCAGTGTCACATTAGATCCATGTTAGGATTACAAGAAGCTCTCTGCTGCTGCATTCTTGCTTCCTATTTCCTTCATCCATACTTTATGTCCCTCAGCCTGTTAGAAACAGATAGATGGAGGGCAATCAGGGCCAAATAATAAGCCATTGACTTACAGCAGAAGTGCTCCTTAAGAGCATTACCCGGTGTTTTGATTCTACTAAATTATGTCCCGTATTTATTCCCCAGTGGTCAGATTTTCTCTGTGGTGAAAATGCCTCAAGCTTTCTTTCTTTGCTAAATTTCATTAGTTTACACTGCTTTCAAAGACTGTGAACACATGAAACAAGCTCAAGCCTGTGCTGCTTTTTGAGGAACAACCCATTTACCATCTCTTTAGCCTGCTGTTCTGCTAAAAAGATGCTGGTTTCTCACCTTTAACCAACTTTCAGAAATCATCATTCTGTTTTCACACAATTATTTCTTAACTATCATAACAAATAATATCTCCTGGGGACACCATCACAAAGCAATTTGTGGATTTACAAACCTTTTAAACATGCTGCATTTCACTTGTATTACAAATCAACTTTGTATTTGTCTGACAGAGATATAGAATCAGAGAATCAGGTAATCATGGAATGGTTTGTGTTAGAAGGGACCTTAAGGATCTTTTTGTTCCAACCCCTCTGCCATGAGCAGGGACATCTTCCACTAGACCAGGTTGCTCCAAGCCCTGTTCAACCTGGCTTTGAACTTTTCAGGAAATGGGGGACATCCTCAGCTGCTCTGGGCAGCCTGTGCCAGAGCCTTCATCACACTCACGGTAAAGAATGTCCTTGTAACTTCTAATCTAAATCTCTCCTGATTTCGTTTAGAACTGTTCTCCCTTGTTCTATCACTATCTGCCCTTGTAAAAAGTCACAATTCACTGCTGAGTAACTCAAAGTAATAAACTTTGATGGAAGCAATTAGCAGTACTTGTCTGCAAGTAGCTGTGATCATATCGGGGAGGAAAAAGCCTTTGATTAGCACCTCCCTCACCAGTCGTGGTCCCTTGGCCCCGCGGTGCTGTTGCCATCCTGCCTTGTTCCTCCTGTCAGCTGATAATGAGCTGCAGTCTGACTTACCACACGGAGATGCTTCTGGTGTTACAAAAAGAGCTCTGTTTAAACTCCTATTCAGAGCTGGTGCCATTTAGCACCACTGCCTTGCCTGCCAGCACAGGGCCTGTTTGCACAGTATCAAGGAGTTTCTTTACCAACAGCAAAGTGTTAAGATGGCAACGCTGGCCCTGTTGGGTTTTGTGCTCCAAAAGCGATGCTAAGTAATGAATGGGAAGTTCGAAGACCTCACCCTCAGCCAGACCATGAATGCTGCACAGCTTGGTGACTCTGGAGCATGGGACTGCTGCAATAGTCTGCAAACCTACGCACCCCACCTGTGCACAGACACTGGTTTACTTTCTTTTTTCCTTCATGTTGTCAGATCTTTATTCTTCATGAACATATTGTATGACTTTCATGTATTTGCCAGTTCAGCCAAGGACATTCCAGGTTAGAGCACATGTAATGAAATACTGGCTTTTTATTAAGTACATCTGAGCCTCAGACTCAGCCACCAGCTCAGACAGAGGTAATTCCAACTGCCTTTTCTGCAGCCCCATTCTCTGAATGTGTGGCTTTCCTGGGCCACCCAGGTATAGCTGTACAAAGCTTAGGTTTGGATGCTTTACTTCACCTTGACACCCACAGCTTTCTTTGTATTAGTTCTAGAACATGTAAGGCCACATAAGTGGCTGGCCTGTGGTCAGCCCAGCTGATATCCTGCAACTCCACAGCAGTTTGCTCCAGCAGGAAGGGAGCAGGACACAACAGCTCCTTTTAGCAGCAACCCCAGCACACATACCTACAAACTATGGTGTTCCAGCACATTGCCCCTTAGCACATACCCCAGTCCCTTGCCATCTCATCAGCTCTCCAAGAGTCCCTCTACTATTTTTCCACATCCTTTTTCAACTGGAGGAACCCAAACTGGATGTTTTACATCTGATGCTTTGAGGGCAGGAGGAAGATTACTTCCCTTCTGCTGGGAAGGATTTAATGAAAGGTTTTTGACACAGTCAGCAAGTAAAGTTAGGAAAAGAATTTCCTCAAGGAAGCCAGATCCGTGCACGTGCATTTTGTGAGGCCACTTGACCTGTCCAAAAGAGCCAGATGCTCCATACCAGCCCTTTGCCATTAGCTGTGAGACGGGTACCACTTTTTCCTTGGGCAAAGCAGAAGGGTTTAGAGAGCGAATTCACGTGCAACCATGAATTAGCACAGCAGGAGGCAAGGAGAGCACGGTGAGGTTTGGGAAGGGGTGACAGACTCCCAGTATGGTGATGGTTTCAAAGCACGGAGGCTGGGTACCACCACCAGCGTCCATCGCCCCGGCCGCTGCCCAGCGCTCCCTGCGCATCCCCGGCCCGCGGGAGAGGCGAGCGGCCTCCGTCGCAAAAGGAGACGTTCGGCCCCATCAAGTGGCAGCTGAGCAAATTGCAGGAAAACGCAGCTCAATTGCGTGTACTTGAGCATTAAATATTTATGTGTTTTCCTACTGCCCTGTCACAGTCAGAGTAATGCTCTTTGGCGAACGAAAAGGCTGCTGGCCGCTAGGAACAGCCCCGATTTAAGTGGTTACACTTGCTAAATGGCAAACTTAAGAAATGCTCACTTGCTTTGCAATAAAAAGTTCAGTTAATTTAAGTATTAATTTTTTTTCCCGAGTACCAACTTTTATAACAGCTGTTCTTCCCTGAAAGTGTTGCCAGGTTTATGAGGCTGCAGTGTAATATACACACAATTATTCAGTGTAATTCTTAGAAATGTAGCTATGACTACAGGACGTGTCTCTGCTCACACGAATGAGTGTACAACTGCCCTATGTCCTGCATAAGTGGGTTGCAAATTAAACTGTTTTGGGAAAGGAAGCGTGGCTGGGTTTAGCTCCAATAAACGCTGCAAATCACCCCACTCCCTAACCCTCACCCCAGCACAACCCAGGCAGGCACACAAGTGCAACATTGCAAACACAGTTTTCCCACTATTGGAAGCTCACTACAAAATGAATTTTGGATGATTAGATGTATTTCCCATCACATGAACTACAGGCTTAGAAACCTCCAGTGTGAATTTCAGCACTTGAACAGCAGTAAATGGGTATGAAATGATGCTGTTACTGGCATTGAAGTGTTGTCCAGGGTTACGAATCCTGGGGCTTGCAATGAATCAATAGTTGAGATGCTTGATGTCCTGGTTTCTAGTGCTGCCTACACAGGTAGGGAAGAGCAGAGAGCAGGCTCTGCTGTTAGCAAGTCTGTGCATCACAGCTCAGATCAGTTTCAAGTACACTCAAGAAATCTTCACAGGACAGAAAGTCATAAGAAAGCCTACGAGACATTTGCACAGGAGGAAGTTTCCAGCAGTTGTTGCTGAAAGCGTTCACAAGCCTCAACTCACAGCCCTTGTGTTCCCCCCTGTACATGCTGATCCATCAACAATAAAATGGCTCCTTGACATTGTTAGAAGGGGTCTGGCCAGCTGAGAAAGCAGCTCCCTCTCCAGCTAGAGGTCCGTGGTTTAAACTCAGCCAGCCTGGAACCATTTGTTATTACCATCAGCACACTCAAAACCTTCCCCTCAGTTAGGTACTTTCTTTCTCTAGTACCTGTGAAGAGCCTTGAAAGCAATTCTGTGTTTGAATCTGTTAATTATTTTCTCTCCTCCTCACCTTCTGTTATGTTCATTTAAGGAAATATCAATCTAAACACTCCTTCTGTGCAAATGAATCCAGACCCCTAAAGAAAATATCAGCTCATTTGCATCAACCTCAGCATGCACCCTGCACCACTGCTACTGAAAACCAAAAATCTCACTTTTGATGAATAATGATCATGACAGTCTTGCTGCTTTTGGGTTCAGAGCACAACTTTTCTGATGGATCACACACATGGAAAGCCATGGCACCAGCCGCCCAGCTAGAACTGTTCCCATTGCCTTGGACCCAGTAGCTTGTTCTGGCAGCTCAGAGATTTAACAGAGGGCAGAGAGCAGGCCTGAAAGCAAGGAGGCTCCAGCATCCTCAATTGAAATTCAATATAATTCCAATAATCTGCTGAAAGGTCACTGAATAGTGAGTAATTCAGCAGGAAGCTGATAGCAGGCTAATAGCGTTCCTGGCACGAGGCCTACTCGCTCTCACAGATAACTTGCTAAGTGGGGCCATTTTCCCTGAAAGACAAAGCTTGGGCTAGAAACACAGCCCTCTCACTGGGAGCTGGGATTTTTTGTTTAATTTCCTGTTAGAGGATTTCTAACACCCCCAAGGCACCCAGCTGGATTCCAGAAAGAGAAAATGAGCGGATGCATGCTCCTAACCCCTGCACCAGTGAATTACCATACATCTGAAATAGCATCCAAAAAACAATAACCTTACTGGGGAAAGCACTTGTCTGGAGGGAGGAAGCAGGTCTCTATTTCTGGGTGTGTTTGGGCAAAGAGGGAAGGTGCTCAGAGGGTGCTGGGGCTCAGAGCCTCCCTCCTGCACTGCTGCAGTGCCTGCCTGCAGCCAGCAGCTCTGCAAAGTGCCCACTGCCTGCTCCTGCACTGGACCATAACTCTAGCAGGTGTCTGATACTCATGGCATACCCAGCCAACCAGGGGGTCCCCAGGTGATCCAGGCTGTTGGGTCTCGGTGTCCTCACTGCTGGAGAGGCTGGCACTGGCACCAGCACCACCTGAACTCCAAATAATGCCTCTTGCAGCACCCAGGGTGATGCGTCCTCACTCCAGTGCAGGGGAAAGCGGCTGTTCTCCAGCCCAGCTGTAGCTGACTGGGCTTGTGTGAGGCTTTTGGGGTTAGATTCCCAGCCAGCAACAAGGACCTTCATTCCTGAGGTCAGTTTTTGGATGAGGACCAAGTTCCAGTTGAGAAAAAGAGCTGAGTTTTGTGTTGAGGCAGGAGAAAATACGCAACTGCTGCTTTGCTCTAACAAACTCACTGTTCTTTACATTCCCAAGGATCTCATACAAAACCTCTGATCTGCTGTAATAAATAGAGCATGAAAATCAGGTTAGGGCTTCAATTTTATCTATGACATTAGCTCTGCCTTCATTTTTTTCTCCTGCAGGGTGAAGTCCTAATGAAAAATGCAAAAATCAATGCTAATAATCTGGGTATTATTTTTCCTTCCTTTCTTTCACACCTGAGTCAGGTGGATTTCAGCAAGTGGATTTACAGTTCAGAGCACTCCCACAAGCCTTCACTGCATGCTGGCTATGTCACCACAACACTGACATCTTCTAATGCAGACCTTTCAGTCCCCAGCACCAGAAAGGATCTGCCTAACTCCCAATCTCACCTCTTCCTGCAGCAACGTGGCTGATAAAAATGAAAACAAAATCCATTGATCAACTTCTTTCCTACCAAAAGCCCCATTTTCTCAAAAAGGGTATATGTGGGTTAGCTACTTTTGCTTGTTTCACAAGGTTTCTGGGGCCTGGGAGATCACTGGTGTTACAGGCCCTAGGTTTGGATCACTCACCCAGCACATATCTCTTGCCCCTTTCACATCGTCACCAGGCAAGGCTTTTTATAGTCTTTTATATACAGGCTGATATCCACCCTGGGCATCCAGGGTATTTTGCCAGGAAGCTCCTGATTTTGGGACACAACAGGATCATCCCTGAGCATACTCAGCTGCTCAGAAGCAAAGTCAGGATAAAGTCATAGCCAGGCCTTGTCCAAAGCTGTAAGAAGCCTGATGGACTCATCCCGCTGTGTGTTTTGCTGCACTCACTCATCAAAGCAGAGCATGGCAGCATGGCATCTCTCTCTTGAAAGGGACTGGCAGCGAGCGTGGGTGGAAACACAGTCGTGGCTCCGATCAGATCATCAATCATCCCTTCACAACGTGGCCGGTGGTGCCACTCAAGTGAGTGAACACCCCGCAGTTGCCAGAAAACCACATGGCCCAAGCAGCTGCTGAGCAGTCAGCCAAGCAAATGCTGGGGACGGCGAGGGAGAAGCGAAGCCTTCAGCCACTATTCCCAATTAAGATAAGTACTTAATTTAAGTTTGGTGACAGGCTTGGTTATTACCCCCGGTGTAACTGAACAGGGGGTTTCATCTGGGATGGTTGGCTGCCAAATTCAGTCCCAGTGGGAAGCTGTCCCAACCTTTGCTGAAGCAGAGGATGATTTCCTGAAGTGCAAAGTGCTGTGGGGATGTCTGTGCAAATCCAGGCAAGTTCCTGGTTTTGCCGAGTTATTTGTTGTAGAGATTAAAGTAATTTTCTAATTCAGAAGAGGAGAATTACTTAACTAATATTGTAATGTGTTGAATGAACAGTGCCTGGATAGTGAAGCACTCCCTGGCTTGGCAGAAGTTCCCCTGTGATGCCTATCTAAAGAAAGTAAGATTACTTTCCAGAAATTCATAAGCAGCAGGTCCTTTGCATCATAAAAGTCTCCTGTTGCTCCAATAATATTTTCCAGAGGATTATTTTGGAAGAACTTGCAGGATCAAGGCCTCTGTGCCACTGCACGGTCCATTTGCTAGCTACAGTCCTATTAGTGCTCCTTTCAGCTCCACTTGCTGTGGGAATCTTGCTTGTTGCTAATGCTACTGACCTCCCAAAAGACTTTGAGGTCCAGCAGTGGCAAACAGTTTATAAAAGCAAAATGTTATTGCAATTAGCCAGAGGTGTTAAGTGCATCCTGGCAGGTAATGAGTATGTGACATATGTCTGTACAATAATTCAGCAGTGTAAGAGTGCTGAGAAAGAGCTTGTGTTTTCTAAAAGCCGTGGGTTTTATAGAAGGGAATGAGGCCACAGCTGCTTTTCAGAGAGGAGCCACGTGAGAGTGAGGCTGAGAGCTGCTAAGGCTGTGGGAAAGGACAGCCCCAGCCGAGCATCTCTCCCCATCCCTGTCATCCAAGTGAGGAAGGGGGGGGTCTGTCCTATTGTGAGCCTTTGCCCTGGAGGTGACCTTTAGATGATAAATCCAGCCACCCTGGGGAGGTTGGGGCGTCACCATGGAAGGGTGGCAGGGGACCCACACCCCGAACATGCCCACATGGCTGTGCCCAGACACCACAACAAGCCAGGTCATGACGTTGGCTTCTAAAATCTCCAGGACTGAACCACGGTTGTGAAGAGTCATCAGCGCCTGCTGCCAGCACAGAAGTCCCTGCTGGCTCCTCCTGCACGTCTCCTGTCAGCGGCAGGAAAGCCTCCTCTCTCGAGCTGTTGTGCCCGGGTTGATCCGAACAGTAAACGTACAGCTTGAGTGTGAATCGACATCATGATTCATCCTTCCTGCAATGTATCCTTTCACTGTGATTAAAGAGCTATTCTGTGAGACACGAACTTCACTTAAGACTACATGGTTTATTTGGGTTTGGGAATACAGATGCGGTCCTGTTCAAACTGCCATGCCCGGGAGCCAATGACAGAATATAAAAATAGCTTATGCTGTCAGCATGGCTTTTTCTTATTTGTATTCTGAGTATCATCACTTTGGCAGGCACAGGAAGCTCTTCTTGTTTGCATTTTATTTTGCCTGCAGAAAATTTACAGTTCAAATGACTTCTCTATGCTTCATCAGACTAATCGGATGACAAATTGCTTGAGCTACAGAGAAGAGACCTCAGACAACAGAAAATTGTAATGGAAGAAAAAATTAAATGCCTGCTTTTGGTAGGAGCAAAGATTTTGCTTTGTACCAATCTCAGTTTTCATTTTTTCCTTCTATGTTAGTGCGAAGCTTTGTGCAATGGAAATCAGATTATTAAATCTGATTACAAGGATCTACAGGCTTGACATCATCATTTTCTTCAGTGACACAGAGCCTCAGAAATGCTGTCCTTCCTTAACCAACAGAAACAGCTACAGCCTCTATTTATGCTGCACTTCCTACTGCCACTGAAGCCTCATGAAGCATCCAGAACAAGGCTTATTTTTTCCTCATCTTATTTATCATTTTTGATGTCTTGCTGCTACCCAGAACAAGCAGTTTGACAAATACCCAAAGATCTGTCTCTATTTCAGAAGGGAATGGGGAGATGGGATGGGTTTTCTCTTCCTTGTTGTGCTGGTTGACCTTGCCTGGAGTGACACAGAGCAAAAGCGATGAAGATACATTGCCCTAGTTTTCAATAAGAGCCTTAACACAGACTTAATATCAGGTTTGGAGCTCTGAACTGCCCTTGAAAATAAGTTTGCTCTTAAATTTCTATGAAATATTATTTTCTGTGCAAGGGCTCTCTTCTGGGCTGGCGTTCATTTCACAGGCAGAACTGTGGCACCATCTTCTGGATGACTCTTTAGATAATAAAAAATAACCCACCTAAAGAGAAGATGTTTCTTTATCATGCCTAACAATGAGAACAGCTTGAATATTCATTGACTGTGCGCTCCTGATTACAGCAGGCTTTAAATCATTTGATTATGCCATCCATTTCGGAAGCACTTAGAGCTAGTCAAACTCTCGATTGCTGAATTTTGTTGTGAGGGAATACAGATTTTGCATCTCAGAGGATATTTCTGCCCACAGAGCGATAACAAGAAGTGCCCCACTTATTAAACACAGGGACATAACTCTTCCTCCTGTGAGGTAATGAGGTCAGGCTATTCTGTGGTGAAACAGGAGGGAGTTGTTCCACCTCAAATTGTTAGTCATGAAAACTTTTAATTTTGCAACAGATAAATAGAAGAAAGAAGAGCAAAAGGAGCCTTGAAGAGCAGCCTGGGAATGCCTGTAAATGTAATGTATAGCCCAAGCCATCTGCTGCTGCCTAACACAGGACTAAGGAATCAGAAAACTTTACAAACTTCTTAGAATTACAGCTTTCCTGAACACAGACTGTAGACCAGTAATTACAGTTAAACCCCTAAGGCATCCAGCCACCTAAGGGTAGTCAGCAGCGCCTTGGCACTAGGGAGTTTCAGGAAAAAATGCTGATGCATGGCACTTCTGCTGACCCTCAGCTGCCAGATCTGTGCATGCTCCCAGTGCAACTGATTTTCAAAAAGCATTTTTCACTCATGTACGTGTGTCATTTTATTTGGTGGTGAGCACTGTAAATTCTGTAACAGGTGAGATTATCTGTTGGATGCCAATTATCGATGGTGAGTATCCATCGTTATTTTTTCTTTATTTCTTATAACACTCTGATTTTTTAAAATTCTATTTTACCATAATAAAAATCTCTCTGGATTGTGTTTTGATTGAAGATAAGGAACTGAAGGCTGCAGAAGCTTTTACCTACTCTGGCAGTTATACCCTGAGAAATAGGAAGCAAGTGGGCTGCAGTTTTCCTCCTTTCTGCCTCCCCTCCCAGGTACTGCATCTCAGAGCCCTCACTGCACCCCCCTGGGAATTCGTTGCACCAGTTATCACCTGAATTTTGTCTGAAAGGCAAATCCAAATACCCAAACCATATTTGAGGCTCCACAGCTTCAGATGGCGTGAGGTGGTGGTCAGAGGTCTCTGTCCCTCCTACCTCAGGTGAGCTGCTTTTCCTTGTGATGCTCCAGCATATATTCACCTGCACTACCAGTCCTCGTTCTTAAATCCAGAGTACTAAAGCATCAGCCCATCTAAAGGATCCTTTTTCCTCTGTGCTTGAAACCATGCCCTATGATGGAGAAGCACAAACCACACTCCCATCCAAAGGAAGCCTCGACTGTGTGAGCTGCCTGGTGCTCTGCCTTTTGATACCTCTTGTATGTTATCTGTGGCCACTATAATCATGCCATTTATCTGGAATGAGCGATAACTGTGCTGTTGTTCATAGTTCCATATCATGGCATACACGATCCTTCCAAAGGAATGCCATGACTGGTGCAGCCTGACGTTTACGTGGTGCGACCGAGCTGCTCAGTCCCATATGGAGACCTGCTGCAGCTCCCAGAACCAGCAGCATGTTATCACATCAGATGAGATCTCATGCTGCTGTATCTATAAGCACAAGAGACAACATAGGTTGTCTCCTTCAGCGGCAGTTTGAAGATGCAATATCTCACTTGAAATATGCAGGGAATCGGAGACCCAAGCCTGCCCCCAGGAAATTTATGGGACTCCTATTGCCACCAGCAATAATTTCTGGGGTTGCTCTCACACTCCTACAGCATTCAATACTCCATCTCTGCTGCAAGGAGCAGCCACAGCTGCCCAGCTCACCCTGGTATCATGAACAGGCCCCTGGCCACCCCTCACTCACTGCACAACCCTGCTCCTGCGCAGAAATCAGCTCCTGAAACTGCTCCAAGGTCCCCATGGGTCACTGTGTGCCACTTACCCTGCACCACTGCTAATCCTATCAGCAACAGTCTCCTCACTCAAATGTCCAGTAATTGAAAGTACTGGGAATTTTGACTTGCATGCTGTGTTATAGAAAAATATTATGGCCAGGCATTAAGCTCCTGCTGTGAAATACAACACATGTCAGGGGAGAATGTCAGATATTCCTGCTCCTTTCCCTACATGATCAGGGTACAGCAAAGATTGGAGAAATATGAGCAAATGTTGCCTCTCTCAGGTGGCACAACAGGTATGAACTTTCAGAGGAAAACCTCTGTCCCTCTCTCCCCAGACCTAAACTCCAGCTACAGAGCAGAGCACCGTCCTCTTCTCCATTTCTCTCTGTTCAAAATTAAACTCAAGCTATGTAATGGAGCACAGATGTATGCTCCATTTCTCTCTCCCCAAATTAGTCTACCTGCACAAAATAGCTTCAAATAGAGCTTTTCATGTCACAGCTATAAAGTGTATTCAGGAAAGCATATGCATAGTGTCATTAAGGAGTCTATACAATGAAAAATGGTGCACATTTTAGCCACTTGCTATCCTTGGTGTTATTTTGTTGTCTTTCTATGCCTGAATCCAAAGCAAAAGGCGTTCATTGGAACATACAGATGCTTTGCTCTTGTAAGCCTCCAAAACACAGAGGTCCAGATGCGCTGCTGCAGGTTGGAGTGGGACCAACAGTGTGCAAATGATTTGCAATCTCCAAATCTAGTCATGTTTGGATCACCTTCTCTCTTTCTCTTTCCTCACAATAATGTGTGTGAGAGGATCTGACTGCACAGACATTTAGGAAGAAGTTTCAGCTGTGCAAATTCAAGGGCTCCTGCACAAGCAAGTGTATTCTGGTCTGTACAGAAGTCCTTACAGAACCATCTCTTCTCCCTCAGCAATAACACAATTGCCTATGGCAAATGCAATTGAAGAAATTCAAATGTCAAATCTGCTAAACATCCAGTAGGGACCTGGTTTTCTTGGGAAAGCTTTCAAACAAAAGATTTTTTTCTTCATTCCCACAGCTTCGAACACAGGACCAAGATGGTAAATTACTCTCCAATATAAGTAATAAATCCTGTCTCTGTTTCACTCTGAGTTAAATGCCACCAGCTTTGGAAATCCTACAGTCATCAGAGCCAGGCAAGGTTTTCTTTCATTCTGCAAGAAAAGGTGAATTGCCCCCACAGCAGCTTTGGACAGCATGAAGCTCGTTTACTCACATCCTCTGGCACAGGCAGAGTCATGCCAGGAAGGAACCTGAGACCTCAGGGTGGTTTGGTGCTGTTGAAAACTCTGTTCAATAGAAGAATTAGATTATGTGTGGCCAGCACCAGAGCAAGGAATGGGAGATGAAAAACAATGATCTTATTTGGCTGACAGCTTAAAGGAGCTGCTCTGCATGCTGTGATGCTGACAGATCTCGTGATTTAATCACGAGCCTTGAAATACTTAGGGATATTTTAGAGTTGTGGTGGCTTGAGGAACAGTTCCAAGTTTTTTTGATGAAATGAAAGATTTCACCCCTAAGATTGTATAAACCATTGATCGCCGTGTATCCTAAATTTGACTGTGAAGATTCTAAGCTTAATTTTAGCAAAAGGTTTCTTAAGGTGCCAGACCTGTGTTTAGAAACAAAACACCTGAGCTCCTGGAAAAATAAGGCAGGCGAACAATAAATGCTAGCTGGCTCCCCTAGATCCTCATGCTGGAGCTGAGGTGAGGGGAAGAACCCAAGAAGAGCTCGGAAGGTGCAGACAGTCAAACCCACTCCGTGCCGGCGCCCAGCGGCTGCAGAAAGTGACATCTGGTCCGGGATAATCTCCTTCCGTACCGTGGCTTTATGCGAGGGAAGCGCCACTGATCTCCGAGGACTTGTTCCAGATTTAGCTCCGTGTGGGATCAGAGGGAGACCAGCTGCAGCTGCTCCAGGCTGCCGGCCCCGCAGGCAGGAGCAGCCCCGGTGGTGCTGCAGCATCCCCCAGGAGAGGCACCGGGTGCCACGGGACAGCAGCGCCGCACGGCTTCAGGGCCTCTCCTGCGCTGGAATGGGTGCAGCCAGGAAAGGAATTCCTGATCCCCAGGCAGAAACTGGGCTTGCCCCCAACCTCTTGACACACATCCCAGCCCCGCAGCAAACCACACCGGGAGTGGCCTGCGGGAAGGGTGGCAGGTGACCCACCAGAAGCTGGGGCTCCATGGCGAACTTGTGGTTTCAAAATCCTTCTCTCTGGAGCTGACATCACTGATTTAAAGCCTCTGAGTGACAGTTTTCTCACCCCAATCCTTTTATCAGTATCTGGGCACTGTTGGTTCATTTTTTTTTTTAAATTTGCTCTTTGCTGCCCCAAACCCACTAAGAATTTCAAAACCAGAGGTGGAGGAAAGCTCCTTTGTGCCCTCTGGCTCAAGGAATGGAGATGGTAGCTGGTATGTGTAGCCAGGCATGTCAAGGCATTATGATGGCAACATAGAGTTAGTTTGACTAAAAATATCCTCTGTGACAAATTGCACAACAAAACTGACAAAAGTATTAATATTTATAAAATATTTAGGCTTCCCTGATTTTCACTTTGAACTTCTTTCTTGCAAGCTTAGATTAACATGTAAATATGCATATAATCAGGCCATTACTGGCAAAAATTATCCTGTCACCATGGAAAACAGGCAGGCTTTCTTTTTGATACATTTTAGGTAAGGGGTCTGATTCTCACTCATGCTGCATTCTTCATGTTGTGCCAGCAAAATAATCTTATTTTTAGGCCCTTTTTGCTTTACCAAAAAGGTGTAAAAAAAGGCTTTTGTACAGATGAGGATTGACAATGAACTGTTGTTTTGTGAATTGGAATTACACTTCATCTGAATTATAAAAGAAAAAATAAGTATCAGAGAAGTACCATATTAAAATACAAAACTCGTTAATTTTAACATGTATTACTGAAATGTTTATTGCTTATCAATAGTGGTCAATTTATGCTTTCCCTCATGACCTAAATGTTTTGCTTTTACAAGACAAATGTGTATTTCCACACAAAAAAGTGAGTTGCTTTAAAAGAATTAATGAAAGTCAACTAAATCACCCCAAACCCTGCAACTCTCATATTCACATGGAGCAGATTTTGCACTAGATGTCCTGCTTGAGAGCTGTGAAAATCGTTCTAAGAATGTCTTTTCCTCCTGTTGTTATGTGCACATAATTTTCATTACTGGTAAGGGTTGTAACAAAAAGAAAATACCCTTTAAAAACACAAAGAATGTTGTTCTATTTTTATTCATTCAGTGGCTTAATTGCATTCTTCATTCGGTGGTATGGTTGTTTGGGGCAATAGAGCTTTTACAGTAAGACAAAGAGAGCTTTCTCCCTGCTTTCACATCAAAGGAAAAAAAAATGTGTTATGAAATACTTTTTGAAAAGCATTTAAATCACCTGACCTGATATTTTCAAATTAATCCAATTATTTGAGTTGATAGAGTGTTTAATATGACACTGTAGATATGGCCCTGGTTTTAAATCAATAAGTCAAAACAAGACATTTAATATCAACCTTTTCACAGTAATTACCATGATTTTTTCCTCTGAGATGTATCTGGTCCTGGTCCCGAGGGCTCAAACACTCCAACAGTGAGTAACAATTGTGAGGGAGATCAGCCCTTCATCTGGGGAATTCCTGCCCTTTGCTCCTTCCATCTCTTACCTGCCCGTGATCAATTTTCTTAAATCCTTTCCTCAGCACAAGAGGATTGGATCAGGTTCTTGTACACATACATATGTTCATCCACTCTGGTTAATATCTCATTAATATCTGAAGATTAAAATTCCCTTGTTTTAACAAATTCCTAAGGATTTATTCTTATTTTCCTTCATTTCATGTGGTGTCTCATCCCTCCATCATATGAGACGAAAAGAGCCTGGTGACATCAGTCACTGCCTGTCCCTAGTCTGGTCCCCCTCAGGGCAACAGCAGGACTGGGGAGCAGAACATGCTGGATGCCACACTCCAGTTTTCTCATGCACATGTTTGGGTTTTGAATTTCCAGGGCGCCTGTGTTAAAATCAGGAGGAGAGGAAAGAGATTGTCCCACAGACACTCATGAGGCTTTTGCTTTATTTATAGAGCATCCAAACCCAGAATATTAAATACTGCTGAGACACAAGTCTGGGCAAAACAAAACAGATTTTGGGATATGCTCCTCTCCGTCACACCAGGAAAAGCTGTTGTCAAAACACAATTGAGCTTTCAGTCTAAACACTACCAGCACTATCAGATCCAGCCTCAGAGAGAAATCATAAACCAGCCTACATTTCAGTAGAGGATCTTAGCACTCTCCCAAGAGCCCCTCTCTGTCAGGAACCCATTCAACCAGACTTGGTTTCAGGTCTGAACCAAAACCCCAGCACCAAACACTCACTCCACAACCACCATTTCACAGGGCTCGCTCTCACACCAGTGACAGCTGCTGGAGAGTCAGGAGAAAAAGAGCAGAGAAGAACCACACAGCAAATGCCCCATCTGAATGTACCAAAATTTGCCCATTATTTTTCTATCCTGACAGCTCCCACACCATGGTACCTATCCAGGGAAGTGCAGGGATGCTTACGCAGCCTCTTGGACCAGGGACCAGCAGCAGACACGTGGGAATTGCTGCTCCTGGCCAGAGAGACTGAGCTTGAGACTTGTGCCTCTTCATGGCCGTATCTCACCGCTTGCTTTCTGCATCTAATGACATCACAGCTGTTATCCCACACATGAATAGTCAGACCCTGTCCTTCCAGTTACGCTTGCTGAGCTCCACTGTCATCCACTAAAGTATGGGGTACAAATATATACCCAGGTCGGTGTATATATATATATATATATATATATACACCGACCTGGGTATATATTTGTACCCCATACTTTAGTGGATGACAGTGGAGCTCAGCAAGCGNATATATATATATATATATTTGAGCAGCCTGGTCTAGTGGAAAGCGTCCCCACCCATGAGAGGGGTGTTGGAACTGGATGGTCTTTAAGGTCACTTCTAACCCAAACCATTCTGTGATTCTCTGTCTGTGCACACATGGAGATTCTCTGCAGATCTCCAGCCACTCCAGGAAGTTCTGGTATACACAGGTCATTGAAATAAGCTATATGGCTTTCATAAAGATCTGGCTGCTCTAGCAGTTGCTCCTGCCAGGGCAGATTTGGAGAAAAGCAGTGCAGTGTCACTACATTGTCTTTTGCTGACAACAGCCTGGGGATAAAAGAACTTTTTTATTTCCTTCTCCAGCCTCCCATTCTTCTTTAGGCCTAGCAAATGCTCTCAGACAGCCTGAGCTTATCATTCTCCCAGATAAGTTATTTCACAGACTCAAACCTTTGTTTTCCATCCCCCAGACTGACTCTGTGAGAGCTGCCATAGCCTCCAGCTCCTTCTGCACCTGAAGAGATGTCCTTGAAGGACTTCAAATGTTTATGAAAACTGAAGCAGGAAATGTAGTCAAAAGCCAAAGTTTGAGGAATAGGGACAAGAGGTGATAACATACAAGTAGGAAAATAGAAGCAAAGAAGATGCCGCGTAATTCCCTTCTGCGACTACTTTTTTTAAGGTCTCAAAACTCAAGATTTTTGCCATTTCTAAGAAAAATGGTCTTCAGGAAGAAAAGACAAATTTGTCCCTTAGAAGGCACATAGCTATAAAGGTGACTAAACTAAGAAACACTCAGCAATTCTACCCAGACTTTGGAATAGCTCTGTACATAACCCACTGCTGCCTTACACAAAGCTGTATTTGCCACTCTCATCTTCATCCCCCTCCCTCCAAAAAACAACCCAACAAAAAAACCCAAGCAGTGATCCTGCTGGGGGACTATCCTTAGCCTTCCCCATCCCTTGCTGATTGACTTAACAAGACTCTGGGAGGAGCAAACTCAATATAATCCCTTCCTACAGCCCAGCCCTCTGCCTTCTGCTCAACTTCAGCTATTTAGATTTTTGTGATGGGCTGTGTCTGCTTTCTTCTTAATTGCTATTTTGCTTATATCTCTGAGTTTTAAATTCCTTTTTGCTATTTTTCCATCCCCATTTTTCACTTCATTTTTCCTGCTGCTTCTTCTGTTTGGTAACACCCTCTCGCCATGGGTTTTGTGTTAGAGGTCCCTGCCTGTTCTCTGTCCTGCAGGGTCTCCCGATGTTTCTCTTTCCAACAAAGTAATGAGGTCTGAGTTCTTCAAAACAAAACCACAGTCACCTTCTCTGCAGCATCAGGGACTCATGGGTGGTGTTTGGACAACCCTGAAAGGGTATTTCTAATTAGATGCAAAGGCTAATTTATCCTCATGGAAACCAGGTATTGCTTGGTAAGTAGGAATAATACACTGGCTGGCTCTCTGTATTTTATAGCTCTTAAAAAATAATTTTAGGAGTATGAACTAAACTCCCTCAGGAGAGGGAGGGCCTTTCCCCTTCCACGCTGTCCCTGGGGCAGAGGAGAACCTGACCAGGGTTTAACTAATGGTGAGGATCCAGTCTCTGTTCCACTTTTGTTGGCACCTGTGAAGCTGTTGTGAAGTCCTTGGTGGGGAGTTGGACTTGAGTGCAGCACACCTTGGGCTGGGGAGAGCTTGTTTTGTGCTGGGCGAGTTGCACCCTCCCTGTGAGTGCCTTGCAAAGCAAAATGAACACAAAATGCTGTTGAAATGGGCAGGAAAAAGTATGTGGTTTTTTTCCACTTCTTTTTTGTATTTTAATCTTTCCACCAAGCCAAAAAACCCCTTGATTTTTAAATTTTTTTTTTTTGCTAGTTCCAGTTTGATGAAATCCAATTTTAAAAACACACAATCCTGGGAGCAGAGAATGGATTTCAGTGTTCTCAACATTACTATAAATAGTACGTCAGCAACCAGCATGACTTGTACAACAGCTTTAGCCAGATTGCAGATCTGAAGGAAATTCAGATAATGTTTGCATGAGAAAAGGTTGTTATATTCATTGTTATGGAAAGGAAGGTCCCCAGTTATTTTTTTAAATTATCTATCGTTATAAAAAGTTTATTTTATTACATTAGTAATCTCCTGTTTTGAGGTGTTACCAATAACGACTTCAGCAGATGCTGACAAAGGGTTAGCAAAATTTCCAATTAGATGCAGAAAGTTCCTTATTAAAAGCTGAAGGTTTACAGCACTGCTTCTTGCTCAACCCCAGAGCCTGAGACAGCACTTGGGAAAACTATAGTCAGTGTGAGGAAAGCAAAGATAATGTGTGAATTGCCTGCAAGGAGGGCAAGAGTGGGGGCTGATGTTCAGGGATGTTATAGGCAGTTTTTTGAGAGCTGTAGATTCTTGCTTTCCCATAATTTACACTTGTGTAGTTCATTTTATGTTTCTGAACCCCAAAAGCAGGATGTAGAGAACTGCTCATTTCCTAAAAGTTTCTTGAAATTCTGTTGCAGATGACAGGAACTGGTGCTGTGCTTAAAACTCCTCTATCCACCCATCAGGTACTAATTAGGTGCCTTTTACAAGAACATCCAAGCAGATCACTCTCTTTAATGCCTTGCATGCTCAGGCTTTCACCAGTGGAACCTGCTGAGTGCTTTGATCTGATTTGGAGCATCTCCCCTTGCTGCTGTGACCTTGCCTGGGCTGCACACCAGATGATGCTTTGCCTCTCAGCCTGGCCTCATCTGCAGCCCTGTGCTTGGGGCACGCTTTGGAAAGGATGACGTGAGTTTGATTTTTTCCCTGGTTGGAGAAGAGGCTGAATTTTCCTCTCATGGTTTGTGTGAGAGCTCAGACCAGCAAGTAGCAGTTTTAAGGAGAAGTGGAATGTGTTCTCTGAAGTGATGGGGCACCAGCTCCTGACTCCAGGCCGTGGGTGCACGGGGAGTTGGATGGGTATCCCCTGGAGAGTGATGGTGTTTGGGGTGTGTCTCATCCTTTGCATTTTTATAGCTGTGTTACACAGTCAGCTGTGAAAAACACCTTCCAACTTGCAGGGCTGAGCTGGTGTGAATTTGGGGATTTTGGTGGGTTTGTATTTTCCACGTTGTGTTATAGGAGAGTTGCACCTACCATGCTGTCAAAGCTTTAATCCAGACTGAAGAAGGTAAATAAATGCTCCCACAGCAAGGAAAGGACAGGTGAGATACCTCTTGGGATACAGAGATGTGTATGCAGTATACCTACCTCATCCCTCCTTATGGATGTAAGTGGTGTGCATGTGCTTTATACCAGTATAGAGGAGCAAAATTTGGGTTTGTGGTATTTCTCCTTCAATCCTGGAGCTGGCAAGGTAAGTCCTCCCCACCACTGGCTAGCCCTGACCCTCTAATTCCTTACCCTGAAGAGAGATTTTTCTCATGCAAACCAGCAGCAAGGTGAGTCAGGGTTTTGTTGTTGCTCTTGTGCCCTAAATGGGCACTGGGCCAGGGCACAGCATGGATGTGTGGACATCTCCCTCATGGGGCTGGGACAGCTGAGGGCGTCATCTCCAGGTAGGATGTGATACAAGCCCCTTCTTCTGTGGTTAACCCAAAGCAGCTCTGGTTTCTGTAGCTCTTCCTTGGAGCCCGTGCACTGACATTTTCCCCTCTTCCTTTAAGGAAAAAAAAAAAATATCTAGCATTTAAACATTTGCTTTGGTAAAGGGTGAAATGGAAAAGTAGGTCGGATTTGAAGGATCCCAGCCCTGACAGTGTCCCTTCTAGAGCTCCAGACCCAGGTTTTTGGAGAGAGACTGAATATGACTGCAGTGGTGCTTCTCACGCTCGTTTGTGCTCTTCATGTTCCTGTGTACAAAATCACCCTCAAAATGCCCAGAACAAATGATATCCCCATGATTTTAAGAGACGGATTTGGTTGCCAGTGATACAGTTAAGAAATGAAGCTACCCCTGTTCAGCTCATTTGAAACTTAGCTGGGTTTTACCATGAAGAAAGGTTTGGTTTTTTTTTTTTCTTTTTGCTTTTAAATAGTCTAAGCTAAATTAGCTGGAACCTAATTACAGAATGCTTTTGATTAAAGCCAGACAATGTGCTCTGGAAGCTAGGATCAAAGATGACAAGACTGGATGGCAGTGAAGGATTAGAAAGGAAAAGGAAAATCACTGATGAATTTTTAAAATCAAATCAGGATCGCTTTTTGTACATGGAACAAAGGCTGCAGCCAAGTCAGGCAAACCTTTTGGACTAAGGAAAACTTGACTTTCAATAATATGATTTTTAATTTCATTTCACAGGCATATAACTGAAATCCAAAAAGAAACACTAGAGATTATTTCTGCATCTATTCTTAGAGATCAGGAGAGAAATAGTTGCGAGCCTTGTGTAAGATCTAGAAATCTTACTAAGATAGTTTCACTTGTAGACATGATACTTTTGGTCAACATCAGCTGTGCAGCCAAACAGCTGGCTGCTCTTGCCTTAATCACTGAACCTTTAGAAAGTGCTCCATAATTATTTTCATGCTGTACTCTGAAAATAACCCTGGTTAAAGAAATTGTGCATGTTACTAGAAAAACAAATGCTGATTCAACAAAGCTCCTTTCAAAAATACTTTTGTACCTTTAGCTTTATAATGAGCAATGGCCTCATTGCTCTGCTGATTTGAATCCTGAAGACTTTTTATTGTCTGGCAACACATTGAGATGTGCATGCTTTTTCCAAGCTATTTTGCTCTAAAACAAGCACATGTGGGTTTCTGTATGCAGACTTTATTCAGCTTCTGAGGATGGAATATTCTGCAGTTCTGTGGCATTTCAAGTTGTTTACCTTAACACACAGTGAGGGGGGATTGATGTCCATGCTTGGCCCTATCATCTGCACACAGGGAAAACTGAGAAATGAGATTGCCTGGGAAATTAGGTTTATTAGGGATTATTTACAGCCAGGAGTGTACACCGAGGATTTGAAAATGCAGTGGCAGGGGAGCTTGTGGGTGTTGGAAAATGTGGTACAGGACCTGGCTGGGACCTAAGAGTCCGGTCTCTTCCATGGATCACCATATGTGATTCCTGGCCACATGGAAGGCAATTCTTGGCCATCCCAAGACTTCATATTTTGTTGCTCCTCTGTTATTAAAGTTTAGAGTGAACACACCAAACAAGTGAAGCCAAGCCATGAAATGACTGGGAATTGGCTTTGGGATGGGTAAGTGAACTCTCCTGTGCCAGGAAAAGGTGAAAAGCTCCCTGGTGCAGAATACAGCCCCAGGGGAAAATATTGAAACCTAATCAAAATTACTGGGAGATTTAAAAACAACAGAAAGATCCAAGAGATGGCACCAAGCTCTCCTTTCTAGGAGATAATGTATTGCAAACAAATTTGATGGAGACCCTGAGAGGATGAAGTGACCCTCGACAGTGTGGATCTCAAGAAGAGTGACAGGTAGAGTGTGAGACTGAGGCCTGGCTGGAGCTGGGAAATCTGGTGTGCTAAGTGCCATATGGTCCTCCTAGCGCGTGTGCGAGACCTCATTTCCACACCCAACTGCTCACAAAAAAATTGCACTGGTGCTATCACCAGTTGCCTTAAACTCGCTTCAAACTGGGTGACCCCACCATCTGGCCCTTGCTGCTGCATCTTGGATGACCCATGGGTTGTGGGCTTTGTGCTCTGCCACATGCAAGGAGAGACCATTTTCTACCATTTACCCTCTGTGCACACACCTGTGTGCAGAGACACCTGGCTTGCATTTGATGTCCAGCCTAGGAGAACAAGAGATTAACCCTTACCCTTTCCACATTAGCAGGTGGAGGTAAGGTCTAAATCAAAGACATCCCAAGGAAAACCAAAGCCCCAGTGGCCTTTTCAGTCCCTCAGGGCTGGCATGGCTCTCACTGCTGCAGCCCTGGGCAGGGGCAGGAGCACTACCACCTTGCAGTGGCTATTCTTCCATTCCCACAGGGAAATTTGATCCAGAGCCATGTGCTGAGGAGTAGTGCTGGCACAGCTATGCTTCCATGGATCTGCTGCTTCCCAGCACAGTGTGGTCTGCAGTCCATGGGTGTGCAGCGAAAGCCTGAATTCACTTGGCCTGGTGCTAAGACAACACTGCAGGAAATTATTTACAAGAACACAGATTCAGGCAGGCTGGGGAAAGTCTAACATACATCTTTTGGCAAAGCCCTTTGAGAAAACCTTTCCAAGGTAGAAATGACGGGTAGGCACATATTGATACTTTTCCTACTGATACATAACATCTAACAGATGCAGTTCTCACACTTGCCATTAATCAGGAAGCTTCCTGCCTTCTACCCAAATGAAAAATCAAGGTATGTGCTTCCTAGAAACAGGAAAGAAATCACTGCCTGTAGCTGGACAAAATGCTAACCTTGAAATTAGGACTTTAGCTTTTAACTTGCCCTATTAGGACTTGGGCCAATTAAATTTAGCTTTTTTTGAAGAGCACTAAAGCTCCACTAGTGCCCTGTCGAGAACTTTGGCCCCCAGCAGTGATGCAGGACTGGCATGGCTGCTTCCCTTGCAGCACTGCTGGACTCCTTCCAGGGAAGGGAAAGGGCAGGAGTCTCCTGTGTGTGAGGCTCTGTCCCTATGAAATACTCTGAGTCTTTCCATCCTGTTTCTCATTCAGCAGAGGGATTTTTAACTGCACCTCTCTGGCTTTTATTGATTCATGCATGTCAAGCCCAGGCATCCAGGTGTGAGAAGAGTGAATATAATGTAGTGTCCTGGGGTACAGCTTCTTGCTGTATCACCAGTAATTGCAGACATCTCAAGTCTGCTGACCTGAACACGCATGTAGGATCAAAAAGGTGTGGAGCTTTAATGCCATTTTCAGAGCAAGGTTTGTACGAGGACAGTCAGGAACTGGGATGGAGATGCTCCTTTTTCTGAGCTGACTGGGACAGTATTTAGAGAGAGCTGTGAAAGCCAGAGACACTCTGCCATATCCAAGAATAAATGCTAATAGCCATCTTGAAGAGTTAATAATGGCAAGAAGAGGCACAGAACACTGGCTGTAAACCCATGGTTCTACAAGGATTTTCAGCCACTGGGGGTGCTGAGGTGGGGATGGCCAAGCACTGAGGAGCACCAAGATGAAACACAGCTGGGATGGTGGAGAGGGAAGGGAAAAAAACCAAAACCAGCATGAGGGAGCTCCTGTATCTGCTGAAAACCCAAGTGTGCTGACCTAGAGAAAAGTGGGGAAATCATCCCAGTTTGCAACCTGCCAGAGGTAAAGGTTTTAGGAACAGTTGCTTTTGTTTTCCTTTCTTTGACAATTTTTGCAAACTGAAGTTCAAGTGCTACTAAAATCTCATAGGGCTATAATTGAAAGTAATTAATAAAGGGTTAGTGAGTTGGTGAATTAGGCTTCCAGTTGTCCTTGGCAGTCAATGGAGATGGGGCATATGCTTTTTTCAGGATACAATACTAATAAAATTAAGGAAAAAAGATTCTCCACATCTTCCCCAGCCTATTGCTAAGTTATGCCTTTACTAAATGTTTCAGAATTTTTGAATCTCTCAGTAGGTTTTTGAACTGCTTCAATACATCCACAGCTGTAAGTCTCTCCATGAAAGAAACCTATTAAAGGAAACGGCACATGAAAGTCACAGTAAACAGCAAGTGATGAAACTTCCCACAGCCAAGGACTTCGTTGGTGGGAATAGCAGACACCAGAGCTGGAAATCTCTGCAGGAGGGAGAATGGTTACCCTGCTGCTCTTGGGGACTGGACTAATTCGGACTCAATGATCCTTGTCGGTCCCTTCCAACATGGGATATTCCATGATAATGTCCTCTTCAGGCATGAGAACTGAAGACAGGTGGCTTGCAGTGACCTGGCTCTGCATCTCTGTACCAGTGGGAGAAGTTCTGGCTGAAAGTCAGATGGATAATTGTGTGTTCCTGCCTGCTTGTGCCTCTTGAAGATTTATGGATGCTCTGTCCTTCTGCCTCTGTGAGGAGACTCTGCCTTCCACTGCACTGGGCCACCAGCATGCAGTTCCTAGAATTGCTGAGAAGTGTTTTGTATTTCCTAGAGGATATTATATAAATTTAAAAAAGCATGCTTGATAACATTTTGTAAGGAAAACGATCCATTTTCCTTTCCTGTTTTTTCTCCTAGGGCAGAAAGAAAGGAGCACAGAAAAGACGAGAATTTTTAATTGAAAAAAATTTAAAGTAATTCTGACCTAAAAGTTGGTTTTTATATGGTTAAAAAAATTATTAAAATTTTTAAAAGTCTGGATTCAGTCCCACTGCTACCAGACTTCAGCTGAGTTTGTTCCAGATCTGTGATTTTGACACAAAATCATCTGCCTCAAGTTTCAGTGAAAACTTCATAAACTCATTTTCTTCCTTCTCCCACCCCTTCCCCCCCACTACCGCCCCCTTCCCCATCTTGTTTACTCCAAGAATACATTTAGATTATTTTTTGGGATTTTTATGATAGAGATTTAGTTTGAGCACAACTAATTGACTTATTAAACTTTTGCAGATGGCTGGTTCCTTACCGGGAGTAAAAGCTTCAGGTATTTTTTAGGCAGGTCTCTGACCTACTTATGGCCGAAATCCTATTTGAGCACCGGTGTCCTTCTGGTGGCACAGCCGGTTATCAGGGTGGCAGTGAAGCTGAATATGCAAATGTTTGCAGACTCGGGGTCTCAATCTAGAGGCTGTTGTGCTCTTAAACAGGGTGATGGATTTGTGTCCAGAGCCTTTACTGGGTCGGGAACTTGCTCCATCGCAAAATCCTCACGGTGCTGTTCTAACGCTACAAGGAGCTGGAAATGCTGTCAGTGAGCGAGGATGGACACAGGGAACCTCCGCTCCTGCCGGGCTGTGCCACCCGGGATGAATTAGAATTGTTAAGGCTCTGCTGGGAAACGAGGCCAGGACAACAGCAAGACAGAAAACGCTATTCTGCTGTCAAGGAAATGCTCGAAAAGCAGGAGGGAGAGAGGGCTGAGAGCGCAGAGCTGCAGCCCTGCGGCCGCGGGGGCGACGAGCGAGTTCGTCCCGGGAGGGGCACAGGGGACGGAAGGGCACGGGGCAGCGGGTGCCATCCCCTAAAATATTAATAGTTTCTGTGCGCGCGGTAAGGAGGCAGTTTGTTTTCCTTCTTCTTTTTAATTTTATTTTATTTTCCCCGATGCCTTCCTTCCCCTTCCTGCCAGAAACACAATTTCAAACAAGAAAATAAAAAATAAAAAACGTAACACCAATTACCCAAAAGCCCAACGCGGCTATAAAAAGTGGCGGAGCGGCGGCCGGGGCGGCTCCGCGGGGCGGCGCGGGGGGCGCGGG